>NW_004624756.1:20688262-20709252 GCF_000247695.1 Heterocephalus glaber
TATACTCTTAAGTGAAATAAATAGGACACACATGTGTAAATATGGAATAGTTTCTCTGGTGTGAAAAATTAAAAGTGTAACTAAGAATCAAAATGTACAATTGATATTGTGAAATAGGAAGAAAATGTCTAAAGGAGTAGGGGAAGTGGGAGGGGTAGGGGAATGGAAGGAAGGGAAAAGAAAAAAATATGAGAAAAGGAAGAACATGGAAACAAAGTCTTTGTAAATAGGGAAGGATGGAGAGGGTGGAGGGAGGGCAGGGGAATGGGGAAAAAAATAAGAACCAAGATGCATCGTGTACAGGTACAAGATCCCAATGATGAATGTAACTGTATTGTATACCTAAAATGTGCCAGTAAACTAAATGGAAAAAAAAGAAGTAAAAAAAGAGATCAATGAGGCTATAGAGAAAATCAGATCAGAAATAATTTCTCAGGATAAAAAAAAGATGACAACCATAATCAAGGACTTGTTTAGTGAATCAATAGTAGACACAGATTAAAATAAAGATAGAGGATTTTAAGAAAATAATGGAAACTATGAATGCCCAGCATAGGAAAGAAATGGAATCTATGAAAGATTCAAACAGATATCTAAGAGATTAAAAATTCCATTGAAAAGTATATGCAGCTGAATGAACAAAGGTAAGGACAGAATATCAGATATAGAAGACAGGATTGATATTAGTGATCACAAAAATAAAGATTTCTTAAAATAGCAAGAGATAGTTAAAAAATCAGCCCAACAACTGCAAGATGATGCAAAGAACAACAGAAGATTGATCAAAGTCAATGAAAAAGCAAGAGACAGTGCAAACCTGTTCACAGAAGTAATGGCAGAAACCTTTCCGAGCATGGAAAAAGAATTTGACATACAGATAAATGAAGCATATAGAACTCCGACTAGTCATGACCAAAATAAATCTACATAAGGCATATAGTAATCAAAATTCCATAAATTCAGCACAAGAACAGAATATTAAAAGCTGTTAGAGAGAAGAAACAAATTACTTGCAAAAGAAAGCCTGTCAGAATCACAGCAGACCTCCCAACACAAGCCTTTAAATCAAGGAGAGCTTGGAGTGAAATATTTCAAGTCCTGAAAAAGAACAACTTCCAACAAAATTGATGTACCCTGTAAAACTATCTTTCAAAATTAGTGGAGACATAGGATACTTCCATGACAAAGAACAACTGAAGAAATTTATGAATACCAAACCAGCTCTCCAGAGTGTTCTAAAGGATATTTTAGAAAGAGATAATGAAGACTACAATTCCAAGAATACCAACAGAAAGAAGCCACCAGGCAGAGCAAGCAATTAAACAGAGGAGAAAGACAGAGAACCAGCAACAGGAAAAATATATAACAAGGATAAGCCAATACATATTAGCTATAACCATCAATATGAATGGTCTCAATTCACCAATCAAAAGAAACAGACTGGCAGAATAGATCAAGAAACAAGATCCAACAATATGCTGCATATAGGAAACACATTTAACTCAAAAGGAAATTCATAAACTGAAAGTCAAAGGATGAAAAACAATACTTCATGAGACAGAAACCCAGAAAAACAAGGGTAGCTTTTCTATTTGGAGAGAAAATGAACTTCAAGCCAAGACTAATCAAGAGAGAAGAAAATCACTACATACTTGTTAAGGGAGAAGTTCAAGAGAAAAAGATAATAATCATAAATATATGTGCATCAAATACTGACATACCCAACTATATAAAAATATTAAGACATGAAAAATCAAATAAGCACTAACATAATTGTAATGGGGAGTCACAATACCCCAATGTCACAAATGGACAGATCAACTAGCCAAAAAAAAAAAAAATCACAAAGAAATATCAGAATAGAACCAAACTTTTGAACAAATGGACTTAGTAGATGTCTACAGAGTGTTCCGCCCTACAACATCAGAATATACATTCTCTCAGCTGCACATAGGTTGTTCTCCAAAATAGACCACATACTGTCATAGAATATGCTTAAGTAAATGCAAAGGAATTGAAATTATCCCATGCATATTATTAGACCATAGTACATTGAAATTGGAAACCAATGACAAAAGAAACCACAAAAACCTACATAAAGACATGGAAATTAAATAACACCCTCCTTAGGTGCCAAGCAAGGCAATTACAGGTGATTATGTGTCTCCTTGGTGTCAGTGCTGGCTGAGGAGGGCCACGCCTCCTGGATAAATTCCAACTTCCCTCTCCAGAAGCCTCCTGAGGTTGCCTCATTAACGAGGCTCTGGCTGGCTACTCTGACACACTGCGCTGACAGTCACACACCACCAAGCAGAAGCAAGGATTCTGTCCAGCTCTCACATGGTGAGAGGTGAGCGGACAGGGCCTACGGACCTCAGGCATGAGGGCCCAGAGAGGAGTTCGGAGGGATGAAACTTTGATCTTGCTATAGGCCTGGGTTCTAGAGCTAGTCAGTCCAAAAGCTATCAGCAAATAGGGGGTCAGAGATGGAAAGAGCTGGCCCCTGACCATACAGCAAGTCCATGACTGAGGTTGGGCTGTGCTGGGCTCAGGCCTTCCCCTCGGGCCTTGATGAACTAGGGGAGGTAGGAGCAGAAAGGCGCTGGAGGAGATCAGAGCTTCTCTTCCCCCATGCACAGTGTATGGATCCAGAGACATTTCTGGGCATAGTTGGGGATTATTTCTAGATGAGAAGGAGAAAGAGGATTCATGGGCAGTATACTCTCCTAATTGCTGCCCCAAGCAATTGAGGGCATTAGAAACTATCTGTGGTTGACCTTGAGCAGGAGTTTGCCCTTGGTGCCTCTGTGTTCTTATCTATAATGTGGGAATTATACTACAGACCACCGCACAGGCCTGCTATGAGGAGACCCAGTGTGCTGTCCTGTGCCATGGATCTCATGTGGGGTCTTGTGAATACTAGACTCAGAAAATGTGTCTCCGTGGCCCCAATACCCTGGGCAGCAAACTCCCTCCCACTCCAAGCAGCCCAGGAACATGTCCTTTAGATGCTGGAGCCTGGTAAGGAGCCAGAGCCCCCCCACCCCATAGGTCTCTAAGGGATGTTTCTGCTTCTGCATCCATTGTTTTCAGTTGTTCAGCATCAGGTGACAACTAGGTGACTCAATTCAATTATTTTTTTTACTTTTAAAGGCAGGTATTTTAACTTTCTTGCTATATTTTACATTCTTCTTCTTATTTCCTTCTAGTAGTCGATATTAAAATAAATAAATAAATAATAAATAAATAACACCCTCCTGAAAGACCAATGAAATTAAGAAGAAATTAGTTTCTACAATTAAATGATACCGATACAAAATATCAGAACTTATAGGATGCAATGAAAGCAGTCCTACAAAGGAAGTTTACAGTGGTAGAGTCCCATAGCAGGAAAAAGAGTGTGTTCAGATAATCTAATGTTGAACCTCAAATTTCTAGAAAAAAGAACAAATCAAGCCCAAAGCTTGCAGGAGGGAGGAAAATATAAAGATTAGAGCACAGATTAATACAATTGAGACTAAGAAAACAATACAAAGAATCAATGAATTGAAGAGTAGGTTCTTTGAAAGATTAAATAAAATTGACAATCCCTTAGCCAATCTTATAAAAAAAAAGGAAAGAAAAGACTCTAATTCATGCAATTAGGATTGAAAAGGGTAAGACCACAACAGATCCTGCAGAAATCCAGAAGATCATCAATATGTACTTTGAACCTGTGTTCTAATAAGATGGAAAACATAGAGGAACTGGTCAGATTCCTAGATACATATGAATTACCAAAGCTGAAGCAAGAAGATACAAAGATTCTAAGTAACCCAGTACCAGTCAATGAAATTGAAGATGTAATTAAAAACCTACCAACAAACAAAAGCCCAGGCCCCGATGGATTCCCTGCTGAATTCTATAAGAAATTTAGAGAAGATCTAATGCCACCATTCCTCAAACTCTTTAATGAAATTCAAAAGGAAGCAATACTCCCAAAGTCATTCCTGGAAGCAGGTGTTACCCTGATACCAAAACCAGAGAAGGATCCAACCGAAAAAGACAACTGTAGGCCAGTCTCCCTAATGAACATAGATGCAAAAATCCTCAATAAGATACTGGCAAACAGAATGCAGCAAATCATCAAGAAGATTATACACCATGATCAAGTAGGATTCATCCTAGGGATACAGGGATGGTTCAACATACACAAATCAATAAATGTAATATGCCATGTTAACAGAGCCAAGGACAAAAATCACATGATCATTTCGATAGACACAGAAAAAGCATGGTGACAAAGTCTAACATCCGTCCATGATAAAAACACTACAGAAAATTGTAATAGATAATTTTTATCTCAGTGTGATAAAAGCAATAAACAGCCAACATCATACTAAGTGGTCAAAATTGAAAGCTTTCACTCAAAAATCAGAACAAAGACAAGGATGTTCACTGTCACCATTCTTATTCAATATAGTTCTGGAAACACTAGCCAGAGCATTTAGAAAGAGAAAGAAATAAAAGGAATAAAGATAGGAAAGGAAGAAGTTAAATTATCATTATTTGGGGGTGACATAATGCTGTACATAGAAGACCCCCAAAACTCCATGAAAAGACGTCTAGATTTAATAACCAAATTTAGTCCTGTAGCTGGATAAAAAGTCACCACTCAAAAATCAATAGCATTCCTTTACACAGATAACAAATTCACAAAGAGAGAAATTAAGGAAACCATACCTTTCACAATAGCATCAAAAAAGAAATACTTAGAAATCAATCTAACAAAGGAAATAAATGATCCTTACACTGAAAACTACAGTACTGTGAAAAAGGAGATTGAAGAGGATATCAGAAAATGGAAAGATACCCTTGCTCTTGGGTAGGAAGAACCAATATAGTGAAAATGGCAACACTCCCAAAATTATTATACAGATTTAATGCAATCCCAATAAAATACCGATAGCATATCTCACAGAATTAGAGAAAACAATCCTACAATTCATTTGGAACCAAAAGAGACCTAGAATAGAAAAACGATTCTGGGCAACAGAGGCAAGGTGGGAGCATCACAACCCTGACCTGCAGTTATACTACAAAGCTGCTGTGATAAAAACAGAATGATACTGGCCAAAAAGCAGACTCAAGGAACAATGGAACAGATTAGAAGATGCAGGAACAACTCCAAACGCCTTATCTTTGAGAAAGGGGCCAAATACCTTCCCTGAAATAAAGATAGCTTCTTCAATAAATGGTTCTGGAAAAACTGGCTTTCTATATGCCAAAGACTAAAACTAGACCCATGTCTCTCACCATGCACTAAACTAAAGTCAAAATTAATCGAAGATCTAAATATTAAAACAGAAACCCTAAATCTGCTGAAAGATAGAACAGGTAGAACTCTTGAAGACACTGGTGTAGGCAAAGACTTTATGAACAATGTCCCGATTACACAGGAATCATCACAAAGAATCAACAACTGGGGTCTCATCTTATTAAAAAGTTTTTGTTCACCAAAAGAAACCAATAACAGAGCTAAGAGACAACCCAGATGTTCCTTAAAGAACTAATGTCTAGAATATATAAAGAACTCAAAAATAAGAACCCCCAAATTTAAAGACCCAATTTAAAAATGGGCATCCGAAATTAATAAACACTTCTTAGACAAAGAAGTAGAAATAAGAAATAAATATACAAAAAAATGTTCAGCATCACTGGTCATTTGAGAGATGCAAATTAAAACAATGCTGACATTCCATCTCACTCCAGAAAGAATGACTATTATTAAGAAATCAACCAATAAAAAATGTTGATCAGGCTGTGGGGTAAAAGGAACCCTTCTCCACTGTTGGGGGGAGTGTAGATTGCTGTAACCACTGTGGAAATCAGTGTGGAGATTCTTCAAAAAGCTAAAACTAGAGATTCCATTTGACCCAGCTATTTCCCTTCTTGGTATCTTCCCAAAAGAATTAAAAGCATCACACTACAGTAATATACGCACACCCATGTTAATAGAGGCCCAGTTTGTAATAGCTAAATCTTGGAAACAGCCCAAATGCCCATTGACAGATGAATAGATAAAGAAGACATGGTTCTTTTTTATGTGTACCAGTACTACTCAGCCACATTTCTAGGTAAATGAATGCACCTTGAGGCCACAGTCTTAAGTGAAATAAATAGGACACACATGTAAATATCACATTGTTTCTGTGGTGTGAGAAATTGAAAGTGTAAATAAGGACCAAGATGTATAATACATATTGGGAAATGGGAAGAAAATGTTAAAATGAGAAGAGGAACAAAGGAGGGGGGAGGGAGAAAGGAAGAAAGAGAAAAGAAAAAAAATGAGAAAAGGAGTAAAAATGGAAACAAAGCTTTTTAAAATAAGGACAGGAAGAAGGGTTAATGGAGAGGAGAGGAATGGGAAAAAAAGAAGAGGCAAGATATATCATGTATAGGTACAAATTCCCTGTGATGAATGTGATCATTATGTATATCTAAAATGTACCAATAAACTTAATTTTAAAAAGTAAAGTTTAGGCAACAAAAGCAAAAGGAAACTAGTGGAATTATATCAAATTTAGAATAAGCTTCTGCATGGCAAAGGAAACACTGAAATGGAAAGATAGTCTATGAATTGGGGGTCAATATTTGAAAACCACACATAGGATAAGCAGTTAACATCTGAAATATACAACTCAATAGCAAAGGAAAAAAACAAATAAGAAACAGTGAGAAAAAGGGGGTGACCAAACATATCCCCAAAGAAGACACAAAAGTGGGCAACAGGTATGTGACAAAGTGCTCAACATCGCTAATCATCAGGGAAATGCAAATAAAAACACGGTGGGATATCCTGTTAGAATGGCTATTGTAAATCAGCCGGGAAGTAACAAATCCTGGTGGGGATGAGGAGAAGGGAACCCAGCGTGGCACACTGTTGGCAAGGATGTAAATTAGCACAACCATTATGGAAGACTGTGTGGAAGATCCTCAAACAATGGGATTACTATATTATCCTGAAGTCCTTCCTTTGAGCATATACCCTAAGGAAATAAAATCAGTATCTCGTTGAGATATCTGTACTGCACTACTAACAATAGCCAAGGTATGGATCAACCTAGCTATCCATCAGTGAATGAATAAAGAAATTGTGTAATATAGACAGAGTACTATTCAACTTAGAAGAGGAAGAAATCCTTCACCTGTGACAATGTGGATGAACTTGGAGGACATTAGGATAAATGAATTACACTAGATACAGAAAGAAAAATATGTATGATCTTACACGTTGTATTAGCTTTGTGATGCTCTAACAAATACTTGAGATAGCCAAATGATACAGAAAACAAGTTTATTTTGGCTCACAGTTTTAGAGGTTTCGGAGTATGATTAATTATCCTTGTGGTTTTGGGGCCTGAGGTGAAACAACATAGGATGGTGGGAGCATATGACAAAGCAAAACTGCTCACCTCATGGTCAGGACACACAAAAAAAGAGGCTGGAGTCCCAGAATCTTTTTCAAGGACATGTCCTTAATACCCCAAAGACCTCCCATTACTCCCACCTGCTGAAGGTTCTATCACCTCCCTGTGAGGTTGGTCCCTCCAAGTTGGGGACCGAGGACCTCTTGGGGACATTTAAGATCCAAATTATAGAGTACATGGCACCTAAAAATGCTGAATACGTAGAAATAGAGAGCGGAGCCCTGATAATGAGGGTGTGTGTGGGGGGGGGGCGGGACAGGGAGATATAGGTCAAAGGGTACGAACTTTGGATAAATAATTCCAAGATCTAATGTAGAGCCTCAGAACTGTAGTTAGGACTATTATATACTGGGAATTTGCCAAGAGAGGTAGATCTCAGGTGCTCTTACATTTAAAAAGAATGGAGGGGGATAGTTAAAAGAAAAAGAAGAGGCACTGTAATTATATGAGGAGATGGACATGCTAATTTGTTTGTCTGTACTATGAAAACATATTTCAAAACAACATGCTGCTTACCTACATATGTACAATGAGAGCAGCAAATTGAATGTAAAAAAAAGAGGAAAAGTCAGCAGAGCTCACCCTCTGTTGATGCCATGTGAACTGCATAAATCAGCTGTGGTATCTGCAAGAAAGAGAGGCCTTGCCAGAAATCAAACCTGCTAGCACCTTGACCTTGGGTGTCAGGCTGCTTGGTCTGGGGTATTTTATGATGGCAGCCAGAGTGGACCATGACCGTGACCAAGGGCCATGAATGCTGCAAACCATTCACCAGGCCATAAGGAAGTTCCAAGTACTTTGTGTAATGCATTCATTTCATCCACACAGTTTTAGCCTCACAGACAATGAAGGAAGTTCTAGTTCATCCCACTGCAGAGATGAATAACGGGGGCACACAGAACCTCCTGGAGGGAGATCTGAGTTCAAGCTGCCCATGTGAGGAGTCCCAGGCCTTTGCTCTCAGGCTGTGTGGCTCTAGACTTCTGCCTGGATAATTAGCCTTGGGCTTTAGTGCCCTGTGGGACTTCAGCTGCAGGAGCTTTAGTTACCATTGCAGTTGGAAAGGCCAGATACTTTTAGGTTCCCCTGACCAGTGGCCCCAGGAAGTCTCCTCTCTGCCCTTCCATGGGGCTGTGCCTATAACTGTGGGTCAGTGGCAGGAAAATCAGACTGGTCTGGGGTGTCTCTGTGAAATGAGAAAAAAGTCGGGCTTCACCATATGCCTTTCTTCACCTTTGTCCCCATTACTGGTCCCTGGAAGACTGCAATCATTTCCGGAGCCCATGAGCCGGAAGTGCTGCAACCCAGGGATTCAGAGGCTTTGTTCACTGGCCCACAGCCATTTGGAGAAGCTTGTCACCCAGCAGGTGTTAAATACCACCCCTCCATCTCAGAGAGGTGATATTTCACTGCCACCCGAGAGTGACAAAAAGGAGAGGCCAGGCTCTTCTTGGGGTGTCTAACTGCTGTCCAGGCCAGCAAAAATGAGGGGTTTCCTATTGCAAGAACCATAATGTTGTCAATCACTCTGACACTAACAGTCATTTTAAGGGAAGAAATCACACATTAGAAGGAGTGGGTTCCCAGCATGAGACACCATCTGGGCCACCAAGGCTGCTGAGGAGGCTTAATACAGCATTTATTGAAACCACAGCCACCCTGGGTGCAGCCTTTCCTAGACAGAGAGCAGGGGGAGTGGCAGGGCAGAGGAATAACTCCATTATCTCCACTCTGTATACCAGGGAAGGGCAACTGGTGAGAGAAGCACCTCTCAATATTAGTTTTCTTCTTTGCTCTTTTCCTAATATTTGAATTTTATTGTGGATTTAAAACTTTTTCTTTCCTGGCAAGAATTTTTCAGGGTATGTTTTAAAATCATAGTAAAAAGAATTTCTTTTCAAGCATGGAAAAATGCCATTTCAAAAATCTAATTAAATATGTCCTGGTGTATGCATGTATTTGCTTTATTCACTAATTCTTAGTAAGCTGAAGAGTAGTCATGATATCCTCAGTGATGAGAAGGACATTTGTGTAGTATCAAAGGCATGTGATATGCCAGGCATTCGATGTGCACTATTTTGTTTAAGGTCCTAAACAACACTAGGAGTTGAAAGCTTTTCTTATACCTATTTTAAAAATGAGGAAATGGACAGACAGAGGAATAGAGTTGACTCTCTCACAGATTGTAGGTGGACACTTAAGACACTAGAAAGAGACCAATACTTAGCACTGCGTCTGTTCTGGCTATGGAGTAGGGTGTGATCTGCTTCTGTCTTAGTTACTTTCTTGTTGCTGGGACATAACACCTGACACTCAGAAGTTAAGGGAGGAAGGGTTTATTTTAGTTCAGTTTGTAGAGGTTTCAGTCCAAAATCAGCTGTCTCCAAGGCAGGGCAGTAGGGCAGAGGGGCAGAGCAGAAGAGAAACAGTCCATAGAAGGATAGGCAGGAGGCAGCATAACTTCCTTCTTTCCCTTTTTATTCCATCCAGGCTGCAGCCTATTGATTGGTGCCACCTACAACCAGGGTGGGTTTTCCCTCTTCAGTAAATCCGTCACTCGCACTGAGAACTATGCAAAGCCAGTCAAAGGACCAGTTATCACACACTCATGATCCAGTTACTTCCAAAAGCCCCACCTACAAGTGCATGAGGCTTTATGTGGATATCTAGATACAAGCCCTGATAGCCTCCTTTCTGCCTCTTGATTCCTTCTGTGTGAATTCCAGGACTGGAGCTCTGTCTCACTTTCATTCTTTATTTTCTAATTTGCTCCATTCCTCTTTGTAATTGCAACAGAAATTCTTATTTACGCATATCTACTAGTCACTCTCTACCCTAAAATGTCAGAGATCACTAAGAACTGAACATAGATTCAAAACCTAAATAATGGAGTAAGATTCTCCAATGATATTGGATTTATTTGGGAATATCATTCCACTGGGAATGTATGTGCCCTAGTAAATTATGTGTGCATTCAAGGAGGTTGAGGCAGGGGGACTTCTTAAAGATAAAATGAAGAAGATTACATAAATTATTTTGGAATAATTCTTGACCACAAAGATCGAAACAAAGGGTGGCATCCATCCATGATGAAACTGGCAGTTGATGCACAGATACCCTTGTAGAAGTACTTTTTCTGTAAGGTTGCAGTGGCTTTTGTGGAAGCTTGTGGTCTGGAAGAGTCTTTTATGTTGGTTCTTGTTATCACACACATGCATGAGATTTGCTTATTTATTATTCTCATTAGGGGTTGAAAATGATACCATTTTCAGTCTGACAACTTCCACAACCATTTAGTCCTGGGTGTCCTGGGGTTCCTAGCTCAAGGAGAGAGACAGACAAAGTGGCAGATGATGACTGCAGAGTTTATGAAATTTATATATATATATATAGGAGATGGGACCCTAAGCAGACATATGCCATATGCTCTTTGGAGATGGGGCCATTGGGAAGTAAGTAGAGTTTGATGAAGTCATGAGGTGGGACCTTCAAGATGACATTAATAGCTTTATAAAGAAAGGAAAAGTATGAGACTCTCTGCATCCACCATTCAAGGACACATAGAGAAGACAACAAGTCAGGAAGATAACCTTCACCAGGAACTTATCTGGCCAAGACCTTGCTCTTAGATTTCCCAGCTTTCTGAACTGCAAGAAATAAATGGATGTTGTTAAGCCACTCAGTCTACAGTATTTGTTGTAGCAGACTAAGACACTGGCTAACAATGGAGAAAAGCATTCCTAGTGGAGAAAATAATGAGGGCAAAGGTGCAGAGACTGTAAAGTTTAGGAGTCAAGTATGGTAAATCCTTGGCAATTTGAGTGAGCAAGACTTAGTGTGTACTCACCTGTGACCTTGCTGAGGAATCAGATGAGGAAGCAGAGTGGGAGGACACACCCTTCACTGATACATGTGCACTATATCATAGAACACATTCAACACCAACCTTGATTTCAGGCTCATAAAAACCCTGTGAATCAGCTGTTTTGCAGACTAGGGAATTGAGGAAATTACACTTTAGACTGAAATGAATGACAGTGTTTATGGAGACCTCTGGGTGAATCTCTTGTGGATGACAAGGTTCATTACAGATCCGAGATTCATTTCACCCTGGGTCCAATAAATGTGCGTGGATTTCCTGCTATTGCTCCTTCACTAATTCAGCTGTTCACTTGGCACGTAGCTTTTGTTGAATATTCCTACTCTGGGCCAAGGATACACTGGTGACAAAGCATATGTGGTCTCCACCCTCATGGAGCTCACAAAATAGAGGAAATAATAAATACGGAAGCAAACATGCTTGGTTGTGAATGGATCCATGCTACTTAGGTAAAGACCCCAAGGCTGTAGGGGAGAGTAACAGTGGAAGGGGGGGAAGGTGAGAGGCCTGGAAAGGTTCCCTGAGGAGATACAGAATGAGCAAGCTTGTGTTCCCTGGGAGATTCCCAGACAGGGGAAGGAGCATGTTTGAAGGCTCTAAGGGAAGGTAGGTTGTTAGATGATTGGAAAGGAGAAAGTGTGGAGTGTTGTGAGCGAAGGAGAAGCAATAAAATAGTGCTAAAGTGGGCCACTGTGTGGGTTTGCAATTGGTCCTCCCATGAAGTCAGAAGCCCCAGAGGGGCCTGAGAGTTCCATTTAAAATCATCCCTTTGGCTCTCAGGGGAAGAATAGACAGGAGGGGTACACTTGGGTGCCCAGTTGGAACCTGGGTTCTCCAGCTTGGCTGTGGGTTGGAACTCCTTGGGGGATGTAAAATAGCACTGGTGTCTGGACATCCCTACCCCTGTGGATTCTGATTTCATTGGCCTGGAATTTTGAAACATTTCTAAGATTGTTCTAGTGAACAAGAGTTTGCCAGTCTCTGTACTGTATCTAGAAGGTTGAAAACATGTCTCAGGGGTGACCTGATGGTGGTGTGCCCCAGTACTGTGTCCATGGGAAGCTACAGAGGGACAAATACATGAGGTGCAGTTTAGAGGTGGGTATCTTGGTTACAAGTGTCAGAGGTGTGGCGCTTCTCAGAAGCAAGGGCTGAACCACAGGTAGACTTGGGCTGTCACTTACAGGTACAGGAGGAGAGTGCTTTTATGGGAGAGAAGGAGCCTGCCATGGACAGAGCCCTGAGTCTGAAAGGGGAGGAGCCATCTGCATGCAAAACTGAGAAAGAGAAGTCAGGAAGAAGAGGGCATCAAGAAGGAAAGTCAGAGTGGAGGTGGGAGAGGGGGGAAGAGTAGTGGAAGGTGCAGGAGAAGGGTCCGTGGAGGGCTGAAAGTTGTTGGCACTTTGAGGCACAAGCATTTTCAGAGTGAGTAGGGACAGATATCAGAACAAAGTGAGATAAGGAATGAAAAGATGCTGAAAAGTATAAAAAATTATTTCAAGAAGTCAGGCTATGAAGAGGAAAGAGGGGATAAAGTGTTGGTTGAAAGGCAGTTGAATGTGGAATAGAGAGATGATCTTCTAAGGTGGGTGGTACCAAAGGAGGCTGATGTACTCTTCCTATGTTTTCTAGGACTATAACAAAGTACCTGGGACTAAGTAATTTTTAAGGAATAGAAGTTTACTTGGTTATGTGGTTCATGGTTCTAGAGGCTAGGAAGTCCAATAGCATGGTGCTACCAACTGGCAAGGGCTTCCCTGCTTCATCACAACCTGGCAGAGGGCACCCTATGGTGAGGCAGATCCAATGCACTGTTTGATTCTCTCTTCCTCTTCTTATGTGGCCACTAATGACATCATGGGAGCCCTATCCTCATGACCTCATCTAACCCTAAATTCTCTCCCCGAATCTTCTCATCCAAATGCTATCAACATATGGTTTGGGGGATTAAGTTTCCAACTTTCGAATTTTTAGGGAGCTCATGCAAACCAGAGCATATGCTGCTAAGAATGCCCCAGCAACCAAGACGGGGAGACTGTTGGAAGAAGAAAGGACAGAGACAGGGAGAGGGAAAGGGGCAGGAAGAGAGAGAGAGACAAGGAGAAATAGAAGGAATGAATCATCACTAGGGGAGAAAAGTTTATGCAGATGAAGCCCTGCACCATAGGAGGGACTGGCCATTGACTGGAGAAGATTCCATCTCCATTTTAGTAAGATAAGTGAACAACAACAGGACAGGCATGAGAAGCTTTGGAAATTAGTTATGGAAAAACAGGAGCATTCTGTGCTGGTAGATCTCATTTTCTTAATTAAGTACAATTAAGCAGACATGAGCTGAAAGTGAGGGGCTGTGCAGGGGGTGGGTGGGGAAAAGAGGTGGGAGACCTGAGGAGTTTAAAGTAGGTATGAGATCATCACTGGGGAGAGATGGAAAATACAGTTATAGCAATTTCCCCTTACCAGCAGGGCTATGTTCCAAGACTACAGTGGATGCCACAAATGAGGAATCAGACCAAGCCCTCTGTATGCTGTTTTTTTCTTATACAAACCTACCCATGAAAAAGTTGAGGACTTTCAGTTTTCACTTAAAGGAAGCATTGGCATATGCAAATTGCCAGTATCAGTAGTCTTGCTCTTTGAGACCTCTATTACAATCAGGGTTACTCGAACATAAGCATCGTGGTATCTCAACACAGGATTTCATAATTGGGATGGTTGCAGAGTGACTAACAGGTGGGTGGTATATACAGCATGGATACCTTGGACAATGGGGTGATTAGCATACTGGGCAGAATGGAGTGGGGTCTTAGTCATCCTCTCACCTCTAAGGCAAAAGGCCTGACAGAGGTTTATTTTGGCTCACATGTCAGGAGTTTCAGTCCTTGCATGGTCAGAGGTATGGTGGAAGGGCCTGGGCAGAGGAAAACTGCTCACATCATGGTGGTCAAGGAGCAGAAAGTGAAGAGAGGAACCAGGAGGGAGATAAACCCTTTTGGATCACAACCCCAGTGTCCCACCTCTAGCCAGGCCCCGTGTCCTAACAGCAAGTCAGTTGTAGGCTCCATAATCCAAACAAAGCCCCACCTCTGAGTACATGAGGCTCTTGGGAGATATTCTTCATCCAAACCCTGACAAGTGATATGGCTTAAGATTTTATCACATTGCTCAGTGGAATGTGCAGTGTGGAACTTGTGACTTATTTCTGGCATTTTCAATTTAATATTTTCAGACTGCACTTGGTCATGGGTAACTGAAACTGTGGAAATTGAAACCTCAGATATTAGAGTGTTGAGAGTTCAGAGCAGTGGTGAATGTCCATTTAGGATGACCACCAATGTGTGACTTTTATTTCCACCAATAAGGTTGAGAGGCCCAGGTGCCAGGACAGGGGAAGGAGATGGTGAGCTTCATCCCAGGCTGGGAACTTGAAAATCTTTGGTAATTTAGCAAGAGCACTTTTAATAGAGAGGGAAAGGAGAGGGTGGGGTGTAGGTGATCAGGAAGGTTAGGAGGAGGTGGGCTGTTCCATTCCAGCTCCCATCTGAGGTTACTCCTGGAGCTCTTGGCAAGACTCAGTCTTCTGGGATGTTCCCAGCCAATAGTTCTTGGGACTGGCGGGGTACTTGATTTACTTTGGACTTTTAATTAATATATCTATTAATTTGCTATTCCTGTATAAAAGAAAGACACAGTGACTTAAAACAATACACATGTACTATCTTACCACTTCCATGGACCAAGAGTCTAGGTGTGCTTAAGTGGGTCCTCTGCATATCCCCAAGTTACAACTGTTATGGCTTGTATCTAGACGTCCCCCCAAAGCCTCTCATGGTCACAGGTGGGACTTTTCTGAGAGGGATGTATCTAGAGTGTGTAATGCTGGGATTAAAGATGTGATGCTGAGATTGATTCATGGTGTGATCCTAGAACTAAGAGTGCCCCACCTGGATGTTAGTGCTATGTGCTCCAAGGGAGGGTAGCCTGGATAGAATGTAAGGGACAGAAAGAGATCTTCTGTTGCTGCTTGTTGCTTGCTGCTTGCTACGTCTTCACTACTTTGCTCCTTTGCTGCCTTCTGCCCACCATGAACTGTTTCTCCTCTACAATGCCCCTCTGCCATACCACCCTACCTTGGAGCTAGCCAACTATGGACTGAAACCTCTACAAACTGTGAGCCAATGAACATCTTCTCCTTTAACTTTGGGTGTCAGACACTTTGTCTCAACAATGAGAAAAGTAATTAAGACAACAACCAAAGTGATAGCTGGGGCTGGAATCTCATCAAAGCCTCAGGGATCTCTTCTAAGCACAGGTAGTTGGCAGAGCTCAATTCCTTGAGCTGTATGATGGATGGCAGCTTGCTTCTTCAAGGCTGGTAGAAGGAGAGGGTTTGTTTCCTCTGGACCAGCTTCTAAAAGGCTCATCTGATTAGTTTAGCCCCACGAGGATAAACTCTCTTTTGACTAATTGAAAGCTAACTGAGTAGAGACTTCATTATATCTGCAAAATCTCTTCACCTTTGCCATATAACAACCTGATCACTAGAGTGACCTCTATCATGTTTACAATCACCCATGTTCAAGGGAAGTAGATTACATAGGGCATGTCCACCTGGGGAACAGCAATTTTGGGGTCATCATGAAATTCTGCCCATCATAGTATTCCTATCAGATGGAATATAAAAATCCTTTTTCTTTTTTGATGCAAAAGCAATATAAGTTCATAGGGTAAAATTCAGAATCTACAGCAATATACAAAAAGGGAAATTAAAATGTACTCATAATATCACTCCTCCTCCAAAAGACAAACATCATTATCATTCTGCTTTATGTCTCTTTAGATAAAGGGACCATTGTTTAGCATTCTTGTTTAAAATTTACCTTTAGATTACATGTTCTTGGAAAAAATGAATAAGAACAGGGCTTTCAGCACTCCATCCTGTAATATACTGCAGTTCGATTTACTTTTTTTCCATTTGCACTTTGGTTGCTTTCAGTTTTTAGCTACTACAAATGATGTTGATGAATTTACCCCATCCCATTTAAGTGCTTGTTCAGAGCTCATGATTCTCTTGTAGCTATGGGGGCACAGATACTTAGAGTGAAGGGGCCAGATGCCAATGAAAAAATCAATAGGAAATGAAAAGCATCCACAACCTGAACAGGTTATGTGGAAAATCAAGTTAGTTTTTATTTGAGCACATTTTTTTCACAGGCGTTTATTCAAGAAAGCAAGATACTCCTAAGTGTTCTTGGCTTCAGGCTTTGTGGAAATAGATGATGATGTTTGTTCCAAGTTATCCAGGTTCCTGTAATGACTGTCCAGGCACAAGGACTCGTTGGGCCATAAATACATTTCATGACACTTTGGGGGACAGAAGCTCATAGTGGGAAGAAGGGAATGAGAAAGAAGTGGAGATGAGCTGGTGGAGAGGTGAAGAGGGATGGGAGGGTGAGGAGGGTCTGTGATTGATGAGAAAATGAAAGGGGAATTTCTTTTATCTGGAGAGTTGGTGGCTGAGTAGACCATCCTAGGCTGGCATGAAAGCTACCTGTAGTACCAAGCTCAATAAAGTGATTTGAAATGTATTGATCTTCGTGTCTTTGTGGGTTTGGGTTTAACCTTGGTGTCTGGCTGACTGGATTCCTTTTGTGGTAAACACTTGTACTTTGTGCATAGCAGTGACTCCCGAGGACACCAGGGTCTCTGGCATTCAGGGATGTTTGGTGCACAGTGGTTTAGTTGTATAGGATTCTGGGGGTTTAGTCCCTGGAAGAGTGCCTCTCTAGGGTTGAGCTTTTCTGTACAATGGGAGGGTTTGGGAAAGCGGCCCCTTCTTTATACTTTCTGGATTTTCTATACATGGATGTGTGTGTGTGTGTGTGTGTATGTGAGTGTGTGTGTGTGTGTTCAAGGATGGGAGGAAGGATGTGTAAGACTAGAAAAGAGTGGGAATGCTGGGCCAGATGGAACTGGGCTGGATTCAGAGGGATCAATGGGAAATTCTGGGAGGCTGGACTCTGGTGTATTTTGCCTGTTTCATCTCATTCGGGTGGCTCCCCTGTGTTCTTCCAGAGGCAATGGCAGCCCAAGCCCTTGGCTGTGTTATCTCTGCTGTGACAAATTGCTCTTCCACTTGAAAAAGGTGTGGCCTCTATATCTCCCCTCCCAATCCAACACTCTCCTGTCCCTGCTTCCCAATAATGCTCTCCTGTAGAATAGCTGGAAACACCCTATAGCAATTTGCGTGTTAATTAATGCCCTAACCATCAAGTTCTAACAGCTAGCCTCATTTTTTCTCTTCCCTGTTGAAGTCACTTTGAGGTTCCCTAAGTGGGTGTGGCAAAAAGGAGCAAGTGTTTTGGGAAGCAGTGACTCACAGCTGGTCTGTTTGTGGTGGTAAATCTACAGGAAGTGGCTTTGCTTCTAGAATCCTGTGCTTCTCAACTTTACAACACACAAAGGTCTGAGCATCAATGTAGACCAGCCCAGCACTTGTCCATTGGGGGAGTGTGTGCTTGCTCTTCAGGGGACATTGGCAATGTTTGGAAACATAATTGCCAACACTCTGTGTGTGTGTGTGTGTGTGTGTGTGTGTGTGTGTGTGTGTGTTTGCATACTCCTCATCTCGTGGGTACAGGACAGGGATCTTGCTAAATATCCTACAGTACACAAGACAGCCTCTCTCAGAACTAAAAATTATTCTGCCCAAAATGTCAGTAGTGCCGAGGTTGAGAAATCCTGAGAGAGACCACGCTATTACTACTATTCTCAGGAAGCCCAGGTTTTAGGTTTACAAGATTAATACCAGAGTTTGCATGGGACCCATCTGCTATGACTCTATTTAGGGAAAGAACACGACCTACTTTTCAGCATTTTCCCTAAAGCAAGATCAGTCAAAACAACTCAAATATCTCCAATTTGGGAGAAAACAAACAAATAAATGTCCAAATCTATTTGTCTAGGGCCATTAAAGGACTCATTTACATAACACTGAGACTCTTGAAGCCATGGAAGTTGTCCAGGACTAGAATTGCTTCACTAAGAGAGTCCACTGGGACAGAGAGCTAAGCTGTGGGAGGAACCCTGCCCATTCATTCATGGGTGGCACCACCTGGCATTCAATCTGAGGCAGAGAGCGGTTATTGGGTGGAAGACCTGCCTTTGCCCTGTTGGAGTTTGAACCTATTTAACCCTTTAGATTTTCCATTTTTTCATCTATAACAAGAGGATACTCAAAGATGCTGTGGATAGTTCAAAGGTTTGTTAATTCTTGTTACTTTGAGGGGACATATTTTAGCACCTGACTTTATGTGATCAAGAGACAATGATACAAAATGTGCTTTTGAAAACTGGTGTGAAGGATGATGAATTTTGCAAGAAGGGTGTTCTTGGGGCGCTCAAAGGATGCTCTAAGACTTGCCTCAAACTGTGATTCGTGACTAGATCAGCTATGATGACATCCCCAGAAGCATGTGAGAAATGCAGGCCTCAGGCCACCTTTCAGTCCCATGGAGTTAGAATCTATATTCTAACAAGATCCACAGAGAATTGCTGTGCACTTTTAAAGTCTGGGAAGATACCTACAAAGTCTGAGCTTATTTACACTTTGTAATTCAAAGAGATGTCCTTCCTTCGGGCAGTTTATTCTAAACTAATTTTATGGAGTAGTGCTTTGGGTACTAATTCCCAGTCTTTCTTCATTACAGACAGCACCTCCAGGGCCAGCAGAGAGGGAGAATGTTTTGAATTATCAGGTCATAAATTTAATATTGAAGACTACCTTTTCTTCTTCCAGGCACTGTAACAAATACATTTTAGTGCTTTAGAAAGCTGTGACACTTTAATGTGATATCTGGGGTTTAAAGAACCTGAGGTCAGAGGACTGGCTGTATGGATCCCCTGAAGCTGTCATGCAAAATTGTGCATGTGTTCAGTTACTAGAGGACAGAATCCATCAATGTCACCACATTCCCAGAGGGACCCTTACTCCACATATCAAGAACCATTGATATGGATTCCTTCATTCATCAAATATTTATTGAGTCGCTATTATACAACTGTGTAGATGAAGAGGAAAGCTGTGTAATAGCAAATCATTGACAGAGTCACAGATTGAAATTTAAAAACCAAACCAGGAAGGACTTCAGAGTCCTTCAGAGAAAACAGTAATTGAAATATTTAAGAAGCCTAAAAGGTACTTTTTATTTGATATTGATGGGCATTTTTATTTGTACATACACAAGATTAAAACAATACTATGGAAATGAAAATTAAGCAGAGGAAAAGTTATGGTAGTGGATATTTAGATGAGGTAGATATTTATGAATGGGTAATCAAAATCTCTAATCTACTGACTTGAAAATATAACACAACTTGTTCTCCCCCAAATACTTTTAAATTCAGTTATTAATTAAATATTGTGTGGATGAATCATGTGTGTTTCATGCAGTTTAAATTCAAGTGTTTAGGGATTGATACTGAACTAGAATATTGGCACTCACAGGGTTGGAGGTGTAGCTCAGTGGTGGAGTACTTTCTTAGCGTGAGTGAGATCCTAGGTTCCAATCTCAGCACTGCAAAAAACCAATCCAAAGAAACAAAACAAATACCTTGACATCCACAAAGGTAGAGGTGAATGAACTCTTATCTCTGCATCACCAGTGATTTGCTAGGAGGGCTTCCCCTCCAATGTTCTTCACTTAAACTCTTCCTTTTGCTCATCTTCATACTACAGGTGTACAGGTCACTTTCTTACTCAGCCCTGACCCTGAGATCAGCCCACAAGGAGCTGAGATACATGGGGGTTGGAGGATCACTTCTGGCCATCAGTGGGACTGTCAGGAAGACATGGCCTCCATTCCACAGGATAAATCTGGGCCAGAGCCTTTGCCATTGGACTCATGGCTCCAAGCTAAAGGGCAGGCTGTTCATTGCTCTTTGGGATTTGTACTTTGTGTTTTTTTCACATGAACATCACCTTATTTATGGTCCCCCATGCACAAAGGTTTTCCATCCAATTTTTGGATACTCTAAGTTTACCTGTATTTCTTTGATCACTTTAAATAAAAGTAAAACTAAAACCTCATAGTTTCCCATACCTCAGGGAACTGAGTTCATGTTGCTCACCTTGGGGATGCTTAGAAGCTATCTTTTATAGCACTGAGAAAGGACCTGAAGGTTTGTAAGTAAATTCCTCCCTTTATAGGCAAGGAAACCATGGTTCTGAGAAGTTCAGGTGGAAAACAGCAGAACCAAAAGTAGAACTTCCTTCTTGGCTTCTATTCTGGAACTTTCCTTATGACATTAAATTTCTGTAAGTCCTAGGGTAGAGAAGCTGAGCTGGTCCCAGCACCTGGAAGGAAGCTCCCCCACCATCATCCCAAGCTTCTAGGGCAGAGAAGGTGAGTGGTGTGGGTGCCAGAAGCACCTTGCCCCCCATGGAAATGAGAAGTCACATAAACAAGCCTCAAAAACAGACTTCTGGATCACTTACAGCAACCCCAAAGGGAAACAAGATGGAACAATCTGATACTCAACCACCCAGTCTCTCTGAACTGGCAACGAAAGAGGATCTGGGAAAAATGAAATCAGAAATAATTACTCAGATAACAGCAAAGATTGTGCTCATGGTGCAAGAC
>NW_004624756.1:20711862-20764799 GCF_000247695.1 Heterocephalus glaber
GGGGTAGGGGAAAGGAAAAAAGGGAAAAGAAAAAACATGAGAAAAGGAAAAAAATGAAAACAAAGTCTTTTTAAATAGGGAAGGGTGGGCAGGGGAAGGGGAAAAAATAAGACCCAAGATACATCATGTAAAGGTACAAGATCCCAATGATGAATGCAACTGTATTTATACCTAAAATGTACCAATAAACTTAATGAGAAAATTAAAATTAAAATTAAATAAATAAATAAATTTCTGTAAGACACAAAACATCAACATCTACTTTCAATCCTTCCGAGGCTTAACTCGGTGGTCCAAACAGTGCTCAGAACACAGTAAATGTTAGCTTACTTCTTGTGTAAGGTGATCAGTTCCGGCCACCTCAATCGGAAGAAAGGGGGTCAACATGGCCCAAAGCCACTTTGTTAGCTGAGAGGAAACTGGAAAGTAGGAGAGAGAAATATTATTTGTTGCAGACATAGGAGAAAGAAGAAAATATGTTGTATCTTTGGGCTCTGCATCCTTGGATTCAGCCAACCACAGATAGAAAATTTTAAAAATTACAGCTACACTAAGCATTATAGACTGTTTTCTTGTCACTGTTCCCTAAACAACACAGTAGAACAGGGGAAGTAAATAGGATTAAGGTGGAATATGTACATGTACTAACTCCCCAAGATGAATGTGTTCATTACGTATAGCAAACATGTACTAAAAGAGAGAGAGAGAACAAAACCCCAAGACAACAACAAACTAATATGGTAGAATAATGATTTGTACAACATTTATGCTGTATGTATTAGCTATTATAAAGTCATCTAGAGATGATTTATAGTACAAGAGGATGTGTGTAGGTTGTATGCAAAGACTGTTCAATTTTATGTAAGGGAGTAGAGCATTTGTGAATTTTGGTAACCAGTGGGGTCCCTGGGCCCAATCCTCCACTGGATTTTGTTTGATGACTTTAGATGTATATTATGGCTGTGATCCAAAATGTCCCCTAAAAGCTTATAGCATTGAAGGCTTGGTTGCTAGGTGACAGGCTTTGGGGAACTGATTGAATCATGAGGGTTCTAATCTCAATGGATTAATCCATCATAGCTCAGTGGGCTTATTGGGAGGTAGAGCCTAACTGGATGAGCTCACTAGGGACATAGCTTTGAAGGATATATTTTGTCCCAGCCTCTTCTGTGCTTTCTTGTTCTTGCTCTGATTTCTGCCTGCCATGAAGTGAGTGGTTTTCCTCCACAACACCCTTCAGGCATATTTCTGCCTTGCCACAGTTCTGAAAGCATTTGGGCCAGACAACTATGGACTAAAACCCCTGAAACCATAAGCCAAAATAAATTTTTCTTTCTTTTTTATTTTATTTTTTTTCAGACATGGGGTCTCACTTTGTAGTGAAGGGTGACCTTGAAATCACAGCAGTCTTCCTGCCTCAACCTCCTAAGTGCTGGGATTACAGATGTGTGCCCCCACACCCAGCTAAATCTTTCTTTAAATTGTTTTCCCAGGCATTTTGTTAGAGCAAGGAACAGCTGATTAATACAATGTAGCAGTTCATTCCTCCCAAGACAATCTTTTTCCTCCCATGAGATCAAGGTTCTTCTTTTGCTGTGATTTGTATGCAGTTTGAGTATATTCTCTAAGGTTCACATTTTGAAATTTAATGCTCATTGTGATGTATAAAGAGGCAGAAACATAATCCATCTATGGTGTTCAGAGGCAAGGCCTCTGGGAGGTGATTAAGATTAGATAATGTCTTCGGGAGGACCCCATGATTAAATATGGGTGACATTATAAGAAGAGACAGAGAGAGAGAGACAGAGAGAGGGAGAGAGGGACAGAACACAAATGTGTGCTGTCTTTTGACAGAGTGGGACACTGCCAATAAGAAGGATGTCACTAGATGCAGGCTCTTGACCTTGGACTAGAACTATTCACCTAAACAAACCTCTTTTCTTTATTAGTCACCCCATCTTAGGTATTTTGTTATGGTAATGAAAGATGATCTAAAACAACGTCTGGACAGTGTATTATCCAGGGGAGATGTTGTATTGGCTCACTTCTCAAGTGTTCCTGCCTTACCAGAAAGGTTGTAACATAAAAATCTATTTGATTGCTAAGGGAAACACAATAGGTTATTCCCTAATAGTCATTGTTCCCTTCTTCCTTAGAAATAGAGTTTCAAGCCTAGGACTGGCTGCCCAGAAAAAGAGATTCTATTCTTCAGCTCTCTTTGTGTTGAACACAGTCATGTGACTGGGTTCAGCCAATGGCAGAGCAGGGGCAGTTCTGTCTGCCCCCTCAGCGGGAGGGAGTAAGGTCACCTGTACTTTCTTCCTTTCTGCTGGGTGGGATGCCAATGAGACAGGAAGCCATCTTGGAAATGGGGGTGAGATAGAAAAGCTCTGCCCTTATGACCTCATTTAATCTTCACTCCCAGCAGGCCCATCTCCAACACCATCACCGAGTGGGTTAGGGCTCCAAAGTATAACTTCTGAGGGAATGAGAAACTTCAGTCCATAATAAAAGTAAAACTTGTGAGCAAGGTCCCCTATCAATTTGGACTTTTCTGTGATTGAGAAGTGACTTTCCAAATTGTTAAGCCATACTCGGGGCTTCATCTGCACTCAGGGAAACTTATAATTTAGCTTGTATAGTACCTTGGATTCTGTTCTTACCGACATCACACTAGAGTTTGCTTCTATTATTGTTTTGGTGGTGATGGGATAAATACTCAGTGGAGGCACTGCAGATTCTTAGAAACAGGAATCTGAGCAACAGGTGTGAGTTTACATATGACCTCCCTGCATGTGAGAGAAGACAATCATTCACTGCACAGTATTTCCATTAACAATGCTCCGCATATACCAGGACAGTCCCCTGAGATTAAATAGAGCTGAATAAGTCATGTTGCTAAAGTTGTATAGCTGTTGTGACATCATAATGCAAAGTATGACTACACGTTTGTGATGCTGCAGGTTGAAACAAATCTACTGCACTGCCAGTCACATAAAAGCACAGCATGTCCAGTTATGCACATACATCACGCTCAATAGTGATGAGGAAATGACTGTTATTGGCTTGTGTATTTTCTATACTATGCTTTTATCATTAGTTTAGAGTGTCCTCTTACTTTAAAAAGTTTACTGGAAAAGTCTGCTGTGTTATGTTGGCAGCAGCCTCATCCATCTTGTGTTTATTGTGTTTTGTGATTGCATCAAGAGGTCACACTGAGTGAGTGACCTACACCCTCCATGTTTCTGTGATGTTTGCACAGTGATGAAATTGCCTGATAACTGTACATTCTCACCAGAAGGCAAATGTTGTTGGACTGTGAATGGCTCACTGAGTCCCTGAGTAGCCAGTGCCCCTGGGGAGGACGCTGTGCCCTGTCCTACCCATGGAGTGTGACAGAACATCTTCATTTTTAAAGGAAACTGTTTGTGTTTTGTCATTGGAAAGGAAGGTGGCAAAAATGATTTAGAGGAAAGAGAAGAGGTGTTTTGTTAGCTGGAGCTGCCGTAACAAAGTACCACAGACTTAATGTATTTAATAACAGAAACCTGTTGTCTCACATTATGGAAGATTGAAGTCTAAAATCACTGTGGGTGAGGCTGAGGTCCCTGCAGAGGCACCGCAAAATATCTTTTGTGGGCCTCTCAGCTCCTGCTGTCTCCTCAGCTTAGGGCAGCCTAACTCTAGTCTTCACATGGTGTCCTCACTGTGTAGATAAGGAGCACATATTTGGCATGTTTCTGTGTTCTAATGTCCTCTTTTACAAAGACATCAGTCCTGTTGGATTAGGGTTCAACCCAACATCATCCTCTTAACTAATTACATCTGCTGTAACCTTGTATAAGGTCTCTGGGGTTAGGAATTCAGTGTGCAAAGTTTCAAGAGGACATAACTCAACCCCTAACAAGAAGTCAAACTGACAGGCTATTTTGGCCAAAGAACTCCACCCAAACACCATCAGAGAGGGGGCCAAAGGCACAGCGGAGAACTCAGGGCAGAACCAAGTGTGGTGCGCCATCCTCAGAGGGTGCAAGGAGACCTTTCTATATGGGCCCCATGGCGAGGCCTTGACTCATTTCATCCCCTCCCCATTACAGCATGGCCCACAGTGGCGACCACTGGATATCAGCACATGGGGTCCCATGATCCAGAAGCCAGGGTCTCCAGCTCTTGCGGATCCTCTCTCTACCCTACCCCAGTGGCCCACCTTCCTTGCCTGGGAGCCACAGATAACAAACAGTTGCCTGTTTAGGGTGGAGGCCACATAGCAGAGGCTGATGGCATATTTTAGAAAATATTATCTATCTTTTTTCAATGGTAAAAATAATGTATGCTCATTATATCAAAGTTGAAAATGACATAGAAGTTGAAAACTCAAAGGAAAACTTTCTCTAATTCTAATGATAGTCTCGGTTAAATTTTGACTTACATTCAATTCACCCTTGTCTTCTTTTTCTATGCACATTGTAGGGTCTAGAACATAATGCCTATATAATTATACGTAATCTAGATCTATTTAGATTTTCTCGCAGCATTATAGATGTTTTCCATGTTACTGAACATTCATTCAGTAGAGAAGCTTATGTTTTCTTTTTTTCTAGGCATTGTTCCAAGCAGCTCACATACATTTTTCCATGTTATCCTAATAACAGTACAATGAAGTAGGAATTGGTCTTATCATATAACTGATAAGAAAATTAAGGTTCAAAGTTTTCATCGTTTATCTAACATCATAGAATTATTAAACAGCCATTATTGAATTATTATCAAACCATACAAGTTGGTTTGATTCTACTTTCCATGATTCTAATCATGACAATTTCTCTACTGTTGAACCTGGACTTTCCCACCAATTCTTACAGTTATGAATATTGCAATACACATCTTTGGACAGAACATTCCCCTCCACTCTATTTTCTGAGAATAAATTCACAGAACTGGAATTACTAGAACTAAGAATGGCACATTCAAATATTCAATCATTTTTGTTACATTATTGTCAATTTGCTTTCCGAAATGGTTGTTCCTATTCCTTGAGCACTGTAGGAGGCTGCTTATTCTCTACAATGGGACCCAGACAGTCAAACTCTGTAAACAGCCTTGCTATTTACAATGGCTGAAAATGGATTATTTTGCCTCTTAGTGAAGTTACACATTTTTCTATGTTTTAAGCTCCTTAAATTTTTAAATAATCACCTGGGGTCATTTATCTACTAAATCTTAGTATTCAGTTGAACTATGTGCAATTAACATTTTTGTAGGTCAAAAGTTGGGGAGCACGAGCCCAGCTAAATGCTCTTCCAAATGCATTAAGAATATTAACCTTTAGATATATTAGTTATAAATAATTACAACTATAATTATAAATAATTTCCTCATGCTTTAATATAGATGTTTTAGTCTGGAAAGTATTTCAGTAATGACAATGGCATGCAAATGATTTCCATGGACTAGGTTTTTAAAAAAATATTCCTGATTTCATGTGTTATATGCCTCTTTGTGCTTCCTACCATTCTCCCACGCTCTCAGGTTTGAGTCCAGAAAGATGCATTTTTGTGAGGTACATCAAGGCTGAACATCAGTTTTAGAGACAGAATGGGAAATGTCACTGAAGGAATTATAGGCACCAGTAAAACAAGGAAAAACAGGTCTTCATTATGGCCGACACCATCTTAGCAAAACGATTAAAACCGTAGCCTGACGGCATTTGGAGGTGTACCTTGAATTGCAGCAACTCAGAGATCTTTCAGGAGAAAGAGCTCATGGCTTAGGTGCAGGCATATAATGTGCGTGACAATCCACATCCCTCACGCCAGGGGAGAACTCAGAATTGGCTGTGTCTCATTCTTAGCTGAAACAAAGACAAAGCCAGACTACCTGGCTCTGAAATAATTTAATGTCCTCTTTTTCCCATAGTTAGAGAGCCATTTGGAAGTTAACTATCAGGGCCACATGCAGCGCACACATTTTGCATTTCTATAAAGGCAAAGAGCACTGCTCTACAACAATGAGTCCCTGGTCAGTGGTCAAATCTAAGTTTGGGGTAAGTGAAAGAGAATGCTGCTTTGTTAGCCATGAGCATCTGAGAAGTTACTAATAAGCATTTGCTTTGGAACATCTTCTGTCCAAGACTCTTTTGTGGAACCTCTTTCTGTTTGCTTCTGTGCCCAAGGGAGGGGTTGGGCCTGCATGGCACTTGAGTTTCTTGAGCCTCTGGTTCAAATGACTCACACCAGCTCTCCTTGGCCTTCAAATACTTTTTTTCACATCAAATACTGATTATCTCCCTTTGGGCTGGGAAGCAAATCTTGGCTCCTTTGGGGTCCAAGACTTTGATCAAGCCAGTGAGTCTTGCTGCCTTCCTCCAGGGGAAGTTTTGCTTGGGCAGGGGGCCTCCCAGGTACAACACTGAAGATATTACAGATGAGTGCTCAAAAAGACGCTAAAACGTCCTTTGTGGGTGAGGAGGACATTCCCAGCACACAGTGCTGAGCGGATGATCTCACAGGAAGAAAACCAGTATTGTCATTTGGCTCCCATTCCACACCTGCCAGCCAGGCTGGGGATGCAGCCAGCGAGGAGGAACAAAGTTTTCCTCTATGCAGAGCTAATTGACCCATTCCTGCACCAAACGTGCAAGCTCAGTCCTCCTGGCACCAGCTGCAGACCAGCTGAGCTAACAGGGACAGACTGTTTCCAAGCCATCCAGGAACGGGTCCTTCTGAGCACAAGGTGGCTGCCACCCGATCCCATGAATGGGCTGAGGCTCTGCCTGGAGCAGCCAGCTGGCACTGAGCTGACTGGTGCTCCTGCCGTGGTACCCGGGGTCTTACTAGAGCTGCACTTTGTTTTGCTGAAGACGACTTATCACACATCCCAGATGTTCCCTGTAACCCAGAGCCCTGCAAACAGCTACCTGAAAAAAACACATGCCTTTTCCAAAGGCCTGACCCAAGGAAATAACCAACCAAATGGCCTGCAGTTGTTGTCTGATGACTGAGCAGTTTAGGGGCTGAACTTGTTCCTTTGTTTCTGCTCTGTGCTGTTAGATCTTGCTTCCCTGAGGAGGTAGATCCTAATGGCTGTGGGTGTAGTTTCAGAGTTCACTGTAAGTACTTTATGCAATACTCATACACAGGGTTATTTCATTTTTCTCAGGATGGGGTCTTATTATATTGTCCAGGCTGACCTCTAATTCCTGGGCTCAAGGGATTTTACTGCCTCAGCCTTCCAAGTAGCTGGGGCTATAGCTGTGCTACCACACCTGGCTTAAGACTATCAAACATCTTTTAAGAAAGCAAAAAGAACAGAAAGAGAAGCCAGTCATAGCTTGAAATGAATATATGGAAAATGCACTTATACTTTTAAAAATCATAATGTTGTGTCAGTAGTGACAACTAGATTAAGCTGTGCAGCTATGGTACAAATCATTTTTAAGAAACCAGCTGCATGGGTGTGTTTGTCCTCCCCCTTGGACCTGAGCCCAATCTTATAGGACATGTAATGTCCCTCCTAAAGTCTTTCAGCATCTCCTCATCTGCTTCTTTTGTTTCCACTTCTTCTTGATCCAAGTCTATTCTGCAATCTGCCATTACATGGCTCTTCCAGGGCAGTAACCAATCATTTCCCTACATGGGATGATTTCATGCTACATCATGTGAGCACACTGGGAATACACAATTGCTTCCTCTCAGTCTGTGAGATCATCCCCTGTCTGATATAATCTGAATTTCCCAATCCTCTCCTCACCCCATCAGTCTCCCCTGAGGTCCTAGACAATTCCTGTTCCCCAGAACAGGGCAGGATTCAGCCACATGTTTCATGATGTTCTGCACCTGCTCTTCCCAGCCTCCTATAGTGCCAGTTCTTATGCAATGTCTTGCCAATCTGCAGCTCCTTGAGGGCCAGGCCTGAGCTGTCTCCTTGCGGCGCCTCTGCAGTACCTGGAAAGCAAGTATTCAGGAGGAGCAGTAACTCCTCCTGGCATCCAGGTTGGCCCTGCCGTCAGCACCCCACACCCACCCTCTGTTATGTCAACATGTGACAGTCGTCTCTATGCCCTATGCTTCTGCTCCCTCAGCCTGGGGTACCCTCTCCTCTCCCCTTTCCATTTACTTCCTGCTTACCTTGACCGGCCCTGGCTCAGCTCTTTGTCTGCACAAGGTGTCCCCTGACCCTTGACCTCTGACCCATCTGATCCACCAGGAGTCCCCCCTCTTCTGAATTCCTAGGTGCTCACTGCACGCGGCCACAGGCCTCAACAATACTACCTTATACAATGTGACCCCAATTCTTCCTGTGTCTGCATCGAGTCTTTCTTATCAAATTGTGTCCACTCTCTCAAGTTCTCCGATCCCTCAGCAGACCTGAGCACAGACCAGCTGTCCGAGAGGCGTCGGACTGATGGACAGTGATCAGGCAACTCCCTGGCTCCTCTCCAATCACCCACACCTCATCTGTCATCCCAGCTCGGGCTTCCTCTGCAGTGGCTTCATGGGTGACGCCCCACATGGATCTGCAGCCTGACTCATGTATAAACCCCCATTTTGTGGCTCTCTGGGTCCTCTTGGGGTGACATGAGTGAGCACACACTTGAGTCCATTGTCTGTAAACTTTACTTCCCCAAGCTGTGCCCAGCCTTTGGGAGACACATGGTCTACTCCGGATGCTCTGCGTTCCAAGATCCCACTGGCTCTACAGAGAGCCTATCTTGTGTTGCTGTTTTTCCATGCACCGGACATCAGGAAACACAAGGGCAACACTATGAGATTGGAATAGTGCCCTCTGGGCACAACTTCCCATACAAGAACAACGCTGGTTCATTTCTCATGGTAGGAAGCCGACGGTGGAGCCCTTTGTGAGCAGGACCCCACCGTAGGGAGGCTGAAGATTTTGTTAGGCACAGAGAGATGCGCTTATGTTAAGGAAGGCCCACAGTGCCTGGCACAGACAGGAACTTAACATCCGTTGGTTAAACAGTCATGTGCCAGCCACATAATATTCTAGTCAGCGATGGAGTGCACAGATGAAAGTGGGCCTGCAAAATTACAATGCAGCTAAAAGATTCCTGTCACCAGGTAACATCATAACCATGGTGACATTGTAGCACAATTCATTGCTCATGTGTTCATAGCGATGCTGGTAGGAAAAATCCTGCTGCACTGCCAATCATATAAAAGAAGAGCACATAGGATTCTGTACAGCACGTTATATTGGATAATGATAATAACAACTATATTACTGGTTTATGTATTTACCATACTATACTTTTTATTGTCATTTCATAATGCCCTCCTATGTATAAATAAATTTTCTATAAAACAGTCTGATGGCTCTGTAATCCCAGCTGCTCAGGAGGCTGAGGTAGGAACATTGCAAGTTCAAGGCCAGCTAGGCAACTGAGTGAGAACTTACCTCAAAGTATAAAAAAGAGAAAAATGTAAAAAGGGAGGAGATGTAGCTCAGCAGTAGAGCCCCGGTCTGGCATGTGAAGTCTGAGGTTTCGTCCTCAGCACTGAAGAAAGCAGAAACAAAACAGATCACTCTGCTGGGTGGTACTCGGCAGGCCCATGCGTCGTGATTACAAGGACAGGCCGTCTGGAGTGACTGCCTACACCTCCTGGGTCTGTGTGAGTGCGCGCGGTGATGTTTGCACACTGATGAGATTGCTTAAAGCTGCACAGAGCCTCATTGTTAAGCAACGCATCGATGAGCCTGCTGTGACCCTTCACGCAGAGGGTCCTACCCCAGGGCCCTCAAACGCTTGCTTATGAGCATCATAAAGGACTTCCGAAAATCGCTGTGATAGCCACACATCTTTAAATTGACACCTGAAATTTTTTCATCCCAAGTTTAAATGACCAATAGGAGATAGGAAATGTTAAATGCTCTTATTTATACAGTAAAATAAAATGAGAATTGCCTGTGACTGGAGTGCTTATTTCATGATCTTATTTGATAAAATAGGTTTTCATTACTTCATAGATTAAAACCTGACATATCTGAAAGCTATCAGGTAGAAATTTTGTGTGTTTGATTTATTATATTTTCAAAAATCCAATTGTTCTGCAAAAATTCCAGCTATATTTAAAAGGATTAGCACCACACCCTTGTGTCACTTTGGATATTCTGATTTATGAGCCCTTCTGGGGCGTGATGTGCTTCTCTCTTGAAGAAATATGTGTGAGACAGGAGGGCAGGAAGGCTTGTGAGCTCAAGGACCCTTATTCATCATCAATTTTAATTTATCCCATTATTTTCTGCTTTCTCCTGTGGCCAAGCACCAAAGCCAGCTTGGGATGGAAGTATAGAAAAGAGATACCTTTCCTTCATAAATAAAGAAAAGGTCTATTGTGAATGTGGGTTCATTTTCAAGCAGATTAATCCTACCCATGGATATCCATACCCTCGTGACTCTTCCCACCTGAGCTTCATTCGGAAAGTCTTCAGGTCCCTCAGGTAAGTGTGCATGCGCACCCCCCCCCCCTGGAGGAACACTGCTTAGTCACCAGCACAGTGGTGACAGGGGAGTGCAGCGGCTGACCCAGGTGGGGAGAGAATGCTCTGTAGAGAGGATGGCTCTACTCCTCCCTCGGCCGCAGGCACGGCAGGACAGAGGACCTGTTAGAAGCTGAATAATGAACCACTAGAAAGCAAGACAGAAGTGGGAGGGTGGCTAATGAGATACGGTGGATTTGTGGTCAGCCCAGATGGACTAAAGTGCACCTTGGTTCTTTTAAAACAGCCTTTCACTGGGAAACTCGCAGGTCAGGCTTCTTCACCCCAACTTGTAGCCGTGTCCTCCAGAAAGGAAGTGGTCCAAGCTTTGCCATATGAAGGTCCAGGAATGTCTGGCCACCCCCTCTGTGGCCATCCCCATGAGTTACTCTTCCCAGTCAATCCAGACCCTGCCAACTCCCGCGTTGGGAACACCTCACTATTTCCTCACAGACTATGGCCCAAGTCTTCCTTCTGCAGTATGTTCCTGGCTACCCTCTGTCTCAGAGCACAATCAATCTAAATAGGATCCACTTCTGTGGCAGCATCACCTGGCATTTTTGTGGAAAAAAGAAAGCAGTTTCCTAAGATAAACCTGGAGATGCTGATTTGGTGGATGAGGAGTTTGAATGTATAATATTAGAATCCCGGCCACAGAACCTAGGACAGTGTAGTTTTATCAAGTGCCCAAGTGTCTGCGCATTCTCATTTTTTCTAGAGCTTGGGATCCATCAGGATGCAGTTAATGACTGTCCCAGTGTTCCTGGGCTCCTTTCTTACCTCCACTGGGGCATGCACCACATCAGACTAGAATTTATTCACCTGTCTGTCTCTACTGGTCTCTGAATTCTCAAGAAGAGAAATGTTCCTCGTCTCTGTTGACTCCACACCTACCCAGTGCCTGGTGTTTAATCATTGTGTTGGAGGTTGCTGTGATTTGAATATTTATGCTGCTTCAAAATTCATGTTGAAATTTAATCTCCAGTTCAATCGTGGTAGCAGGTGGAGATTAGGCATGAGCGATCTGCCCTCATGGTTAGGATTGGGACCCTTACTGGTCTGGAGGGAGTGAGTTCACCTTTTTTTTTTTCCTATCATGTGAGGACATAGCAAGAAGCACTATCTGTGAAGCAGAAATCAGACAACAAATCTGTTGGTGCCTTGACCTTGGATTTCCCAGCCTCTAGAATTTAACTATTATGAAATTATTTAGTTTTAGTTTAAAATATTTTGTGATAGCAGCAGGAATGGACAAAGATAGCAGGCAGGATGTCTTTAGTAAGGGGCACACAAGAGAAAATGAGAATATTGTCAGCGTTCTGCCTCCGAGGCATTAGCAACAATATGTATACTGCTCTGGACTCTGAGAGAACCAGCTGCAGAGTCCCAGGATGAAGCTACTTGGCTTTGCAAGACCAGGCAGATCCAGGTGGCAAGGGATGAGGAGGCATCTCATAGCACAGAGCTGACCTCGGTGTCTTTGGACTTCTTGCTACTGCCAATCCTGGGCCAGGACTGTGGGGTAGTGATGCTGACTTTGATGGTGGCCGTGTGTGGTGAAGGAGAGGTCTGGACTGCCTCCCAGAACCTAAACAATGCAAACGAACAGTCACTCGGTCTGGACTAATGCGTCTACAGGAGGTAGCTATAGGTTTAGGCAATGGTAGTAACAAACTACCTAACACACATTTCCTCTTTCTTCTGGATGTGAATTTATGGAAGGCAACAATGTATTCACCAAAAACTACATTTCCCAGCTTTCATTGTGGATAGAGCTGACTAATGAAGTTTAAGAAGAAGTCATGGAGTCTGCCCTCAACTCTTCCTTCTTGTACCCTGGACCATAGACTGCAGCTGCAGCAGCCACCAGTAGCCAAGGATGTGTACCATGGGCAGGGAGCAGAAAGCTAGAAGTATTCGGGGTCTCCACTGATGTCACAGAACCAGTTTTAGCCATGAATTGCTTGCTTTTGAGCTTCTTTAATGTAAAAGATAAAATAAACAAGCACACGAACACCTATACTGTGGAAGTCCTGACATACAGGTCTTCTGTATATGCATGTGATCTTACTCTTGACTAATTCCCATTGTTGGACCTTGGTTTTGTGAGCTGGTTGCCTCATACAGGTTCCTTGTTTGCTGTTGGTGTCTCTAAGAGATATGAGATCTTCTACTATTGCTGTTCCCAGTTGCTCCCAGTCACTGGTGTGATTCAACCTTTCTTTCAAGTTACCTGAAAAACAAAAGATGGGTTCAGTATCCACTTGTGGCATCAGATGGGTCTTCCAGCTCTTCACTGAGCCCATTGTGCCCGGTGAACCCTGGAGGATGATTTCTTGGGTCTTTAATTTGGACCCAGGGGAACCATACAGCTGGGGATTTATTACTCCTGACACTTTTTTCCTCAAAGACAGGCACCTTAGAGATTTAATGAATGGATTCACGTCACTGTCACAAGAGTGCATTTGCCATGCAAGTAAGTTCCGTCCTCTCTTGCTTCCTTGCTCTCTTGAGCTCTCTTTCCCTTCCGCCTCCTCGGGATCTCACAGCACAAAGGCTCAATGTTAAACGGCATGGAAAGATTCAGAAACTGAACACACTGCTGACAGAGGTCAACGAGGGCATTTTAAAAGCTCCTTATTCCTAAAATTCTGTGTTTCTCACCCTTTGTGCTTCCCCTTGGCTATCTCATGACCTCTATGCCCGTAAGTTTGTAAGTCTGATGTTTTCTTTCTTGTTCTCGAAGACCCAGGCCATCATCTGCAAATCTTTTCACAAACTAGAAATTAAAGGAAAACCAACATGATAAGAATTATGTACCGTACACTGGCAGCCATATTTATCTGAAATCTTGAGTCATTTTTATTAAAGCTGTGATCAAGATGAAGGTGCTTATTATTGTAATTAGTCAATGTAATAAAAAAATTAGATATAATCATTGTAAAAACAGAGGCAAAATTATCTTATAATTATCTTTGTATCACATGGGAAAATATGTATACTATATTATTAAGAAAAATAGGGCTAAAAACTATATGATGCTTTATCTCAATTTTGTGGGAGAAAATAAATTTTACTGAATTAGTGAGAAAAATTTTCATGACTGAAGATTTGTTTGCAAAATTCCTGTATACTGCAATCTCACTTTTATTATACATTGGTTTATTTTCCAAAATTAACCTTTGAAAATAGAAACCAAAGTGTTTACAGTAATTATCTTTATGAAATGATATTATAGATCATTTTTCTTTTATTTTTTGTTGTTCCACATATTTTGTAGAGAAATGAAGTTTTTTGAAATCAGGAAAATGTTATGAAAAAAGTAAGCTTGTCATTTTTAAATTCTAACATACAGACTCTTGGTAAAGGTTAACTTCCTGGCATTTTTCTTGTGGCTCTCCAAAGATTAGCTGCTTATCACCTCTGAATACAGGTCTAGCCTCTTCTCTATTTGAGGAGGAACTGTCCTACATGCAAGGAACATACTTTTCTCCCTTTCCAAGAGAAATGCAATCTGTCCTACATGCAAGGAACATACTTTTCTCCCTTTCTAAGAACCCTCAGGCATAAACATTCTTAGGGACTTTTCCAGACAGAAGTGGTTTGTTAATTGGTGAAACAGTTCTCAGAAGTTCCAAAAGAGCAGACATGGCAAAGTTGAATTGTGAAGAAGTGCTATAGTACTAATACTACCTTTTCAGTGGATAGAAAGAAGACTCCATTGACTTATTGAATTCAAAAGGAATCATGAACATAAGTCACAAAGAATACTGTTCAGTCCTCTTTCTCTGAGAAGTCATGAAGACCTTTAGGATGTTTGTGACCAAATATTGTGCCCAACCCAATTAGAAAGGAACAAATTCATCTGCTATTCAGGAAGTTCAGCTGAACCTCCCAATGATTTAATCTTCCCTCATACATAATGCTATATTTTGGACCCTCTAGTCTTCAACTTGATGTTGTTCCAGTTTTAAAATTCTTGATCTTCTCTTTGTGAATTCTGCTACAAGCTCTCAATATTGTCCCCCAGACTTTGAACTCAGCCAGGGCATGGTTTCCATTTCTTCCCACCTGCTCAAGTGGGGCATACACAGCTCACCAGGTCATGACTCACATCAGGCATTGAGCACTGGCTGATGCTAAAGTCACAATCTATATAACACATTTTTGAATATATTCTTGCTTGGGATTATTGAGTATCTTAGATCTATAAATTTATCATTTTCATTAATGTTGGGAAATATTCAGCCATTGAACCTTAACACTTTTTTTTGGCACTGGGGATGGAACTCAGGACCTTGCACTTGCGAGGCAGGAGGCAGAACCACTGAGCTAAATCCCCAGCCTTTCAAATACTTTTTTTCTCCCTCTTTTTAGGATCTAGTTACACATATGTTAATCAACTTGCTGTTGCTTCATAAGTATCTGAGGCTTTCTTAATTTATTTGATCTTTTTAATCTATTTTATACTCAATAATTTCTACTGCTATTTCTTTAAGTGCATCAATCTTTTCTTTTGCAATGTCTAAGCCTACCTAGTGATTTTTTAAAAAATCCTTGAGCATATTTATAACAGATGTTTTAAAGTCTTTTCTAATTCTATGATTGATGTCATTTTTTATTCTGTTTCTGTTGACTGATTTTTCTCCTCTATGTCATGAGTCTCATTTCCTACTTCTTCACACTGTCTAGTAATTTTTTATTAGATGCTGATCAATGATCTATTAGACAGCTAGATTTTGTCGTCTTCCTTTGAATAGTATTGAACTTTGTCATGTCAGGTTGTTACTTGCAAATAAGCTTGATCTTTTAAAAGACTGTTACTGAATTTTATTAGGGCAAGTCTGTGGTAACCTTTATTCTAGGGGTAGAAAAGTCCCTCTATCACCTCTTCCAGGGTCTACATTAAATTCCCTGTGTACCTGAGATTACTGTTCCATGGATTCTTGAAATACCAATGTTTCCTGCTCCTTTGTGAGCTCCAGAAATTATCAAGCTTTTACCTCCTAGCAATTATTTGCCTGGCCTTCCAGGGTTCACCTTCTGTGGACTCAGTGGTTTTGTATGCAGATTTTTCTACCCAGATCTCTCATTTGTGGTATTCTACCTCACCTTTAGTAGCTACCTCCTGATCTCTGAACTCTGATCAGTATCTCTTCAATTCAGAGAGATTGTCCTTCTCCTCACTTCTTGACCTAGGGGATATGTTTAGGCCCTTTTTGATTGCAAGGTTGTGACTTTTATTTCTCTTCTTTAAAGGACCATAGCAGTATGTTGTTTGTGCCCAGAGTTTTATGTATTTAGCCCTATTTTTCGTTGTTGCAGTGAGACAGAAAATCTCATACCTGTTAGTCCAACATATCTGGTTGTGAAAGTTTCTTTTGTTTATATTTTTAACTTTAGTAAGTGATATGGTGATGTGTATATTCTCCTTCTATATTTTACCATTATTCTTTATTTTAAAATTCAGCACTATTTTATTAGATTACTTCATGTTGATATGTTCATATTTACTTTCTTTTTTTCCTCTAACTGCTCCATGATTGGAGCTTTATTTTTTTTAATTTATCAGTGCATTAAGAGCTGAATTGGAGAAAGACCTTGTGCTGTTTATTTGCATCTCTACAATTTCAAAGGCTACTTTTAACAAAAACACTTTTTGCTTATTCTCTCTATCAAAATATGCTCATCATTTTCTGAACAATTAAAAAACTTTATAAATGTTTTAAATAGGTATAGAAATATGGAAAATCATCTAAACAATATGCAAATGTCCATCATTTAGATTTAAATATATCAGCATTTCTATGTTTGCTTCATATGCCTTTGTCATATGAAGGAAGGAACAAGATATTTCAAGAACAGCTGAATTCCCAACCTCATAATTTTCCCTCTGCCCAATACCCTGGAAAACCAGCAGAAGTTAGTATGTATTTTTTTTGGCATAATTCTGTATATGTACTACACATACATTGCTTCATAAATAGTGTTTTCAATTTTTTCAAAAATGGAATCATGCTGTATGTATACCCTTTTTTGCAACTTGCTTTGTGGCTCAATATTAGGCCCAGTATTTTGATTTATTGGAGCTGGGAGATGTCATATGAGTCTAATGTCATATGATATTCTATCAAGCCATAATTTCTTTATCTATCCTCCTAATAATGGAAAATTTACCTCATACTCTCATTCACGTTTTATTGTCCTCATGTGTACTTGTACTTCATCAAATTGGCAAAAATTGAAAAGTCCAGTATTACTAGGTATGGTAAGAATATGAGGAAATTAATCTCTATTCAGAAATGCAATCTGTATGCAGTGCTGAGATGAGCATCATTCTGCTCAACTGCTTGGGAGATTGATGAATCATAACACCTAGTGCTGCTGATAATCAAAGGTCTATTTCATATTTTGGTTAAGAAACTGTCAGAATCACTTTTATTTGGTTCTAGTTCATAAATTTTATGGAAAATAAATACCATATTGTTCTGGTCATCTCAAAAATTGAACTTTTATATTTTTAGGGGAACAGAGACCCCAAGGGACTGGAAGATGTTTTGAAATAGTAAATAGTTGGAATAAAGTCATTATAATTCAGTTATATCTGGAATTATTAATAAAAAATAAAATGACTGATCTCTCACCATGTCCTACACTAGTGATGCTTTATGACTTAACAAAGTTATTTTTTCTTTATTTTTAGGTTAGGTCATTTTTAATGCATCAAAAATAAAAACTATGCTCATGATACTGTTATAGTTTATGAATTAAATATAATTACTATTTTTACATATACAAAAACATTAAATTGCACTTCCTATAATAAAACTCTTTATAAAAAAAATTTTAAATTAAGCAGAATGTCTCATCATTAATGTGTGAGGGATAAAGCCTTCCATAGCTTTCTGTAAAAATTTTTTTTTTTTTGAGACAGAGTCTCGCTATTAGTTCAGGCTGGCCTTAAACTTACTATGTAGCCCAGGCTGGCCTCAAACTCACAGCGATCCACAGGCATGCACCTCCACACCTGGCTTTTTTAAACGATTTTAAAACAAAATGCTAAACAGAACGTGTTTTATGTAAGTAAATTTTTCCTTAGCTCGGAATACTTATACTCTTCAACCTGCATCTCCTCCTTGCTCCTATAGAGTTTCTTTTCTCTTCCTCTGCCACACAATACACCTTTTCTTTCCTTATGAAGCAACAGTAGCAACAAAAGCCAGTGCTTCCCAAACCTGGCTGCCAATTGGGAATCACCTGAGAGCTTTCAAAAATACCAGTCCCTGGGACTCACCCTAGAGATTCTGATTAAATTGGACTTAGAGCCACAATGTTATGCAATGCAATTTACTAATCTTGAGCTTTACACAAAAATTCAATAATGCAAAGTACATCTCTGTGTAGTACACTTATATATATCCTCTTTCATCTTCATTTTGGACTCTGTAATTTGGACAGCTTTTTTGCAGGAACCACCTCCACTGTAATTCCCATTGACTAATTGTGTAAATTTGGAAAAATTACTTAATTCTGGTATTACATTTTTCTCATCTGTAAAATGGAGATAATAATCACACCATACTTTCCAGAGCTATTGTGAATATCAAATTAAATTATACATGCAAGTAAAATGGGAAGCAGTTTACCAATGTTAATTATTACGAGTCTCCCTGCTCAACATTACCATATGCTGTTTGAATTACATCCACATGCACTCTCTTGTATGTTAAATTGTTGTAATTTCCTGTTTTTGTATGTATCATTATGTACCCTAAATCTCAATTCAATTAAGACTATTTGGGGACAAGAAGCAAAATTTTATATTTCTTTAGTATATCTTAATTTTTCTATTTATGAAGACAAGGTAAAAGTCAAAGACATTAACAGAAACAAAGCCTGTAATTTACAAAATTTTCTTCTGACAGTAAATGTTAATTTTGACTGAGATATTTTGCTCTCTCTCTCTCTCTCTCTCTCTCTCTCTCTCTCTCTCCCCTTATATAACCATATAGGGTATATGTCAGGAGAATATTTTTGAGATATTAATCTTTAATCTTTTCCCTCCACCGTTTTCAATTAAATAATTTGGCACATTGACCCTTGGTTTGTTGCCTGGGAGGATAGATATGTAAGAATCTAAAACATAAATAACTCAATACTTTAATTTGTTTAATATTTCTATTTTAATTGACATAATAAATTGACTATATTTACAGGGTTAAATGTACTGTAATACACATATGTGATGTATAATGATCATATCAGGGTAATTGGCATAGTTATCACCTTGGAAATATATAATTTCTTTCTATTTTGAATATTCCAAATCTTCTGAACTAGCTATTTTGAAACAATAAATTGTCATCAACTACAGTTAATGCCACCATGCTGTAGAATATCAGAAATTACTCCTCCTATCCATCTGTACCCACCAACTATCACTGTCCATCATTCCCCCAATCTTTCCCAGGCTCTGGTAACTACTATTCTATTCTCTGCTTCTTTGAGATTAGGTTTTAGCTTCTACACTAAGTGAGAACATGCAGTACTTGTTTTTCTGTATGTGGGTTATTTCTCCTAACATAATGTCATCTAGCTTCATCCATTTTGCTGCAAAGGATAGGATGTAATTCTTTTTATGGCTGAATAGTATTCTATTGTGAATAAATACCTGTATTTTCTTTATCCATTCATTTATCAATGGACACCTAAGTTGATTTCATATCTTACTATTGTGAATTATTGGCATTGTGCACAGGGTTGCAGATGTCTCTTTAATATGCTAAATTCAATTTCTTTAGATATAAATTCTGCAGTGTGATTGCTGGCTCATATGGTAGCTCTATTTCTAGTTTTCGGAGGAACTCCATATTGTTTCCCATAATGGCTCTTCTAATTTACATTCCCATCAACCATGTATGAAAGTTCCTCTTTCTCTGTTTCTTTTAAAAATCTTTTTGATAGCAGCCATTCTAATTAGGGTGAGATAATATCTCATCATAGTTTGGATTTGCATTTTCTTATTGATTAGTGACATTGAGCACTTTTTTATATTCTTGTGGGTCATGTGTATATTTCTTTTGAGAAATGCCTATTCAGGTATTCACCTACTTTTAACTGAATGATGACAACAATGACAAAAAAGATGTTGAGTCGAGTTCTCTTTTTGGGGGAAATTAATCCCTTATCATATGAATAGTTTGAAAGTACTTTCTCCCATTCTGTTGGTACCCTTTCACTCTTTTGATTGTTTCCACTGCTGTACAGAAGCCTTTCAGTTTGAAGAAATCCTATTTGCTAATATTTACTTTTGTTACCTATGCTTTTGGGGTCAAATCCACAATATCTTTGCCCACATTAATGTCCTGAAGTATAAGTATTCCTCTATATTTTCTTCTAGTAGTTTGATAGTTTTGGGTCTCACACTTGAGTCTTTGATACAGTTTGAGTTGATTTTTTTTTAAATCTATGGTGAGATATAAGGGTCTAATTTCTTTCTTCTGCAACTGGATGTCTAGGTTTCCCAGTACCATTTATTGAAGAAACTTTCCTTTCTCCAATGTATGTTCTTTTTGCTTTTGTTAAAAATCAGTTCATTTATGTACTTTAAATACATAGATTTGTTTCTGGGCTTGCCATTCTATTCCATTAGTCTATGTGTTTGTTTTTATGCCAGTAGCATGCTGCTTTGGTTACTACCACTTTGTAGTATGTTTTGAAGTCAGGTATTGTAATAATCTCAGCTTTGTTCTTTTTGCTGAGAATCATTTTGGCTACTCAGAGTATTTTGTGGCTATGTACAAATTTTTGGAGTGTTTTTCTGATTTTGTGAAGAATGCCATTGGTATTTTGATAGGAATTGCATTGAATCTATAGATCATTTTGAGAAATATGGACATTTTGATAATATTAACCCTTCTAATCCATAAACATGTGACATCTTTTAATGTTTTTGGGCCCTCTTAATTTCTTTCATCAGTGCTTTGTAATTTTCATTGTAGAGATCATTCACTTTCTTGGTTAATGTATTACTAGGAATTATTATAGCTATCATGAATGGGATTGCTTTCTTGATTTTTATTGGTGTATAAAAAGGTACTTAGTTGTTGTATGTTGATGTATCCTGCATTGTTGAATTACTGAATTCATTTGTCAATTCTAACAGATTTTTGATGTAGTCTTTAGCCTTTTCTACATAGAAAATCATGCCACCTTCAAACAGATAATTTGAATTCTTCCTTTCCTATTTTGCACCCTTTATTTATCATATCATACTCGTCTGGCTAAGATTTCCAATACTGTGTTTAGTAAGAGCAGTGAAACTGGACATCTTTGTCTTGTTCTTGATCTTAGAGGAAATGATTTCAGTTTTTCCCCATTCCTTATAATTTAGGCTGTGTGTCATACATAGCCATTACATTGTTGAGATTCCTTCTATGCCTAACTTTTGTTTTTCTTCTTTTATCATGAAGGGATGTGACATTATTTTGAATTCTTTTTCTGTATCTCTTGAGATGATCATACAGTTTTCATCCTTCATTCTGCTGACGTAATATGCTATGTTTACCTATTTGTGTATGTTGAACCATCCTTAAATCCCTGGGATAAATACCACTTGATCATGTTGCACAATATTTTTATCGAGAATTTCTGCATCTGTGTTCATCAGGGATATTGATCTGTGGTTTTGTTGTGTCCTCGCTTATTTTAGGACCAAGGTGATGCTGTCCTTTACGAATGACTTTGAAAGAATTGCTTGCCTTTATATACTTTTGAATAATTTTAGAAGAGCTGGCATTATTTCTTCCTTAAAAGTTTAGTAAAATTCAATAGTGAAGCCTTCTGGCACCTGACTTTTCTTTGTCAGGAGACTTTTAGTTATTGATTCAATATTACTACTTTTGATTAGTCTGTTTAGGTTTTCTATACCCTCATAGTTCAGTTTTGGAAAGTTATATGTGTCCATAAATTTATCCATTTCATCTAGATTTTCCAGTTTACTGGTATATAGTTATTCATTATAGTCCTTAATGATCCTTTGGATTTCTGTGTTATCAATTACAATATCTCCCTTTTAATCTCTGATTTTTAAAATTTAGGTCTTTTTCCTTTAGGTTAGCTAAAAGATTGTCAATTTTTTATTAAAGAACTCAATTTCATTGATCTTCTGCATTTTGTAGTCTCTATTTTATTTGCTTCTGCTCTGATCTTTGTTATTTCTTTCTTTCCATTAATTTTGAGTTATCTGTTCTTGCTTTTCTAGTTCTTTGTGTTGTACTGGTAGGTTGTTTGTTTGAAATCTATTTTTTTTAAATGTAGTCACTTGTTATATAAATTTCCATTTTAGTATTGCTTTTCTGCATCATAGCTTTTGGTATATTATCTTTTCATTTTCATTTTTTTCACAAAATTTTTTAATTTCCCTATTGTTTTCTCCATTTACCCAATGATTGTTCCAGAGAACATTTTTCAACTTTTATGTATTGGTACAATTTCTAAAGTTCCTCTTGTTGAATTCTAGCTTTATCCTATTACTGTTAGAGAAGACATGGTATGATTTCACTTTTTTAATTTGTTGAGAATTGTTTGGTGGTCCAATATATAGTCTGTCCTGGATAGTGTTTTGTGTGATAATAAGAAGAATTTGTGTTCTGCGCTGTTTGATAAAATGTTCTATAAATCAGGTTCATTTGGTCTGTAGTTGAATTTCACTCTGATGTTTCTTTGTTGATGTTTTTGGTCTGGCTGATCTCTCTATTGATGAAAATGGCATATTCAAGTCTTTAGATGTTATTGTATTAAAGCCTGTCCCTCTCTCTCCTTTTAGATTTGCTAATGGTTTCTTTATACACTTGGGTACTTCAGTGTTAGTTACATATATACAATATTTATAATTGTTATGTCCTCTTATTGTGTTGATCCTTTCATCATTATATAGTGACCTCTGTTCACTCTTCATGAACAGTTTTTTTATTTCAAGTCTTTCTTATCTATAGCTACTCCTATTCACCTTTGATTTCCACTTGGCCGCTTTACCTTTTTTCCATCTCTTCACTCTCAATTTGTATGTATTTTTATCAATGAGGTGAGTTTCTTGTGGGCAGAATATTATTGACTCTAGTCTTCTTAAAATTCATGTGGAAAATCTATATCTTTTTTTTTTTTTTTTGGTACCGGGGATCGAACTCAGGTCCTTGTGCTTGCACAGCAAGTGGCGAAAACACTGAGCTAAATCCCCGGCCCATTGGAGAGATTTAAACCACTTACACTGAAGCTGCTGGTTCTTCTAACTTTTTTGGTGTTCTTTTGTATATCTTTGACCTTTCTTCCTCTTTTGTAGTTCATCTTTTTGGCTTGGTGGTTTTTTATATTGATAGAGTTTGATTTTGTTCACTTACTCTTTTATGTATTTGGTTTACTGTTGAATTTTCCACATTTGTTTATAGTAGTTATCATTTTGTTTTTAGTATAGGAGTCCTTAAATGTTTCTTGTAGGGCTGGTTTGATAGTGATGAATTCCCTCCATCATTGCTTGTCTTGGAAAGTCTTTATCTCATATTTATTTTTGAAAAATGACTTTGCTGGGTACAGTATCTGTGGTTTATAATATTTTTTTCTGTAGGACTTCTTCCTGTCCTGTAAGGTTTCTGCATAGACAGTCTGTGTTTAACAGATTTTCCATGAGTTTTTGTGGTCTTCTTTTTCTGCAACACCTATAATGCACATGTTTTCTCACTTAATAATGTCTCATGAGTCTCAAAAGATTTCTTCATTCTTTAAATTTTTTTCTTTTGTTATCTGACTGGGTTATTTTGGTTTTTTTCTTAAGCCTATCTTTAAGTTCAGAAATCCTTTCTTCTACCTAATCAATTCTGCTGTTGAGATTTTCAACTATATTTGAAATTTAATTTATTGATTTTTTAATGATTTCCATATCTTTGCTGAATTTCTTACTCCTATCATGAACAGTCTTCTTAATTTCATTGAATCATGTATCTACATTTTCTTGCCTCTCATGAGGTTTTCTTAAAATCATTCCTTTGAATTGTCAGGCCTTTCACTGGATTCCTTTAGTTTCAGATCTGTTGCAAGATGGTCATTGTATTCCTCTATCATGTTACCTCATTTTTCATGATTCTTATCCTGGCATTGGTATTTGTACATCTGGTGGGTCAGTTGTGTCTACTAAGCTTTTGAGGTAGCTTTTGTAGTAAGACTTTCTGATGTGTCTTAGGGTGTTGATTGGATATGATGCACTGGCTTTGTTTCAGGCTGGGTGTTTTACTGTGGTGTTCATGTAATTTCTTCAGCTATGATCAATGTGGGTAATGTCTACAGTTGTCTCAGGGTCCCAGGCTTCAGGGTTGGTGATGACCAGCTAGAGTGCAGCTTTTCCAGGTGGTGTGGGTTTGTTGTAAGCTCTTGGTGTGGTATACCTAGTTGCAGGTCTGGAACAACCACTCTTTTCCCTGGGTTGTGTCCAGGTAGGTCCAGGTAGAGGTGGTACAGCATGCTTGATATCTAGGTAGGGTGACCTTTTCTGTCTGAGAACTGCACAAGGGTCAGGTCACAACAGTGGGCCAAGGTAGGGTACTTGTCAGTGTCTGAGTTCTGCATAGATGACTTGGCAGGCCTTCTTGGGAAGTGACTTGCTTAGGAGAATCTTTCCAGCTGCTTCCCCAGGCTGAAGGATGTGGGGACGGTCATTTTCTTCTTGGGTCCTCAATTGGTCAAACTTCCAAAAACAATCTGCTCCAGTGCTTTTTGAAGCCATAGGAGATGTGGAGCTACTTGCCAGCTTGCCTGGGACTCTATGGACCAAGCTACAGAGGGCAGGCTGTCTGGCCATGTTCTGAGGCTATGGGTGGGTGAGCAGGGCTGCTTGAGTGTTTCTGAGACAACAGGAGGGTAGATGAGGTCACCCAACTGTTTTCTGGGGGTCTCTATAGACCAAGCCACTTAGGGTGAACCTCCTAGATGCTTCCCAGAGCTGTGGGAGGTTGGGTGCAGCTGCCTGGATGATTCACAGCTCTGGGTCCTTAGAGTTACTGAGGGAAGCTGTCCAGCTGCTCACTGGACCCAGAGTGGGTAGGTTCTCAAATGGCTTCATTGCAGCAAGAACCTGGATAGGGGAAGTACAGAATGGTCTGGACTCTTCCTCTGGGGCAATAGAACAGTGTGGTAACCTGGCACCTCCTTAAACTGGGGTCAAGGCACATGAAGGCCTCAGGGTTTTCCAGTAGCAAATATCTCAGATGACTGTGGTAAAAGGGCAACTTCCAGGTTACCTTTTCCTTCCTGCTTACCTTTTCCTTACTTAGTGAACCTCTTTTTGTTCAGGGCTGACTCTAAGGGACAGAATGCAGATGCTAAGTGGTGAATTCTCTTCTTTGTAAGGCTGTTGTGTATCTCCATGCACGGCACTTAAAGCTCCACCTCAAACACTCCACTGCAATTGCTATTGTTTTTTCCTTTGTTTTGGTCCTTTGTTGTGGTGGAGGGAAGCATGCCAGGAGCTTCTAGTCACCTGTCTTGCTGATGTCACTCAATTTTTTTTTCATTTTAGTTTCTGGAAGTCTATTCCCAAGGCAGATGAGAGGGCTGGGGCACAGACAGAAATACCTTTCTGAAAACCAAGGTGACCACAGAATTTTCCCATCTGTAGGCAAGAGAAATATTTACCCAGAGAATAAAAGAGAAAAAACAGAGGAGAAAGATGGTGCTGGGAGGTGACAAGACTACAAAGAAGGAGACTTTGAGGGGCATCTAGGCTGATGGGCAAATTGATGAGACTGAAGCTCCAAAGCATGACTCAGGAAAGTTAGGCAGCATCTGGACCTGAAGGAGCTATGCTGGGATGGGGCCATTCTCCATGGCAACTTGTGTGGACAGATGGTCAAGAAAGGGATTTTCTTGTAACTCCTCATGATTTGCCAATGTATAGGATTCTGAAACCATTTAGAAACCTGGTCATCTTGGTGAAGGCAGATGCTCACAAAGCCTGAGGCTGCCAAATGGAAGTTAAACTGTTTGATAAATTAAATAAAACTCTATTTTTTGTTTTGCTTAGTAACCTAATGGAAATTAAACTGATAAACTAAATAAAACTAGTTTTTGCATATTTGGCAATGTGGGCTATGATTTACACTCATCACATGTATGAATATGCATGTGCAGCTATTTATATTTCACATTTGTATTTACACACATGCACAGCATACAATTCAGGATGCCTTGCCAGAAAGTATATTTGTAGTCTTCTGTCTTCCTCAGAGAGAGAAATGTCCAACAACCTTCTTGTAATTTCTGATCATAGCCAAACTATTTGGAAGGTGCATTAGTATCTTTGTGGAGTCACCAGTATAAGGAAAATGCCACCTCCAGAGACCTCAGAAAGGTGGCAGCCTTGTAGTAAAGACAGAATACATAACTTTCTCAAAGAAACTAAAACATATCATATGTCAACCATATTACCAAATTGTGATGCTATACTAATGCTAACATTCTCCTACTACTAATATGTTTTTGCTGGTAGGAAAGTTGATGTGCAGCTTTTATGGTACATTAAGAATTATAAAACTAATATTATCTTACTAACAATGACAAATTGACATTATGACAGCAGTGGCCAGTGATTTTTCACAGCAGGGCATGGCTGGGATATTTTTAATGACTCTTTAAAAAGGAGACAATCTAGGTTTCCTCATGTGTAACCTGCAGCACATACCCTCAAATACATAGGCTTTTAATTCCAGTGAGAAGGAAAATAAAATGTGGCAAATAATTGAGGATATTCACTGAAAAAGAAAGCTGCTTGAAGCATGTAATTGCATCTTATGCATCATCATATTCTTCCCCTTTGCCCTTATTCCTGTCTGCAGTGCAGCTGAGATATCTATTAATAGAGACACAGATCTGCAATACAAGAACAACACTCTTGAAATCTTGGAGACAAAAGCTACCCGGGAAAGATGGTAGAGCTAGAAGACAGAAAGGGTCTGAGTTTTTGATACATCCCTTAGGCAATCAACAATTTCCCATGACTGCCCACCTCCAGACTTCTTGTTACAAGAAGAAAATAATCCTTGGTCTTAAGTAACTGTGATCAGATTTTCTATTCCTTGAAATTGAGGACCTGGCAGGCTACATGTGCTGTACAAACTGAGCAGGAGCAACAATATTTGTCTGGATTTTACACAGTAATACAGCTTAAATTGCTTATTTTAGGAATTAAAATTAATACAGGCTATGGTGAATTAGATATTCTAAAAATGTATTCTGCCCTCTTTCTTTTTCTTTTTTATTCCTTTTTTTTTTCTTTTGTGGTTCTAGGAGGGGATTGAACCCAGGGTCTCAGATATGCTAGGCAAGTGCTCTACCAATGAGCTAAGTTTTCCAGGCCTTAAAGGAATATTATGAATTTTCTCTTATAATATAGCTAGATTTTGGATAAATTTCCTCTTTCCAAATGCTTTTTCACTCATTGATAGACTTGCAAGAAAGTCAGAAGCTTTCAAGAAACTAAACAAAATTTCATGTGTTATGAAAAAATTAACTCAATATGAATCAAGGACCTAAATGTGAAACATAAGACTGAAAATTTTATAAAAAGTATAGGAAGAAAAGCTCGTAGGACTAGGCAAAGAATTTTGAGACTTCACACCAATAGCATGATTCACAGAGGAAAATAAAGCTGTACTTCAAAAAATTAAAAATTTTTACTCTGCAAAATAGCCTATTAGGAGGATAAAAAGCATGTTATATATCAGGAAAGAGTATTTGCAAATAATACGCTTGAAAAGGATCAGAATCTGGAATATAAAGAACTGTCAGAAACATGACTGCTAAAATCCACATAATCCAAGTAGAGAATGCTCAAAAGACTCGAAGACACATCTCACTGAAGAGGATGCAAGGATGGCAAAAATACACAAAAAAGATGTTTAACATCATTAGTTATTAGGGAGATGCAAATTAAAACCACAATAAAGATATAAATACACACCTATCAGAAGGGCTAAAATAAAAATACTCTAGGGACAACATGAAATACTGTTGATAATGACAAGGAATTTCATCACTCACATATTGCTGTTGGGAATGAAAACGGTACAGACAATTTGGAGAAAATATTTCAATAGCTTTTAAAAAATTCCCAAACTAATCATGTAATTACCATGTGACCCAAAAATTGTATTCCTAAACATTTATCTCAGAGAAAGAAAAATATATTCATGGAAAAATCTGTACATGAATGTTTATAGCAACTTTGTTTGTAATAGCCCCAAACTAGAAGTCATCTAGATATCTTTAAATGTGTGAAAAGTTAAACTGTGGTACATCCATATCATGGAATACTAGAAAAGAATGAATTATTGATAGATCGAACAATTTAGATGGATCTCCAGAGAATTATGTTTAATGAAAATTATCAACCTCCAAAGGTTATCTGGAGCATTTTTCATTTATATAAAATTCTTGACATGACAAAGTTATAGAAATGGAGAACAGGTGAAGGAGGGAACATGGATGTTTGGAAAGTGGGTGTGGGTATAAAAGGGCAATGTGAGAGATCTTTGTGGTGATAGAAATATTACGTATCTGACCATATTGACCCAATATCCTAGTTATGATAGTGCTCTGTAGTTTTGTGAAGCATTGCTGTTAGGAGAAACTAGGTAAAGAGCATGTGGGATGTATCTGTATTATTTCTTACAACTCCATATGAACATACAATTTTCTCAAAGTAAAAATTTTAATTTTAAAAAGTCAGTAAGCAAATAAAATAGTGATCTGAAATCAGAAAATGAATGATATGCAAATTTAAAAGTTAGAGTTGGCTGATAAATGAAAATACCAGCAGCTGTGATCAACGTAGTAAATGTTAAGTTCATGGTAAAATGAGATACCTAGAACAAGGTTAGGTTTCTTGACCACCTCTGGAGTAAAGTAGTACCAGTTTAGGCTGTCCATATCTGCACAGATAAGTTCAACTTAGTAGGAAGCCATAATAATAATTAAAATAATAATAATAACTAAAACTACCAACATACAAGAAAGGAAGTCACTACAAGGCAGAGCAAGTGACAAACTCTAGATTTTCTGTATTTTGGAAGAGAGAATAAAATGGAATAATTAAATATTAAATGGATTAAATAATTAAATATTAAGTGAAATAATTAAACCCAATAAAAGATGAACATAAAAAGGAAAGAAAACAAGACAAAATTACCATACAGACTCTAATGTGAAATAGATAGAACTTATAGAAATGAAAAATTGTAAATGTTAAAATCAAAACTTTAGTGGATCACTTTTTCTATTCTACATCGTAGAATGGTCTATTGTATATTGTATAGAGGCCAAACTAGCAAAATTAAGTGAAAAGAAATAGAAGATATAAAGATTGGAAATAAGGAACATTATTATTTATATACATAGAAAACTCAAAAGTATTTACAGAAAAATTATTAGAACTAATAAGCCTTTAATAAGGTAGCTAGCATATAGAGCAATATACGAAAATCAAATGCATGTATAAATTATTAATAACTAGAAAGAGTATTTCCAAAATGGTATATTTGCAATAATAATTAAAGGCAAATTACCTAGGGAAAAACTACAACAAAAGGTCTATAGGCATTTTGTAGAGAAAACTTTAAAAATCTTAATGCAAATAAGAAAACAGGGTGAAATAAATCGGGAGCTGTACAGTGTTCATGGATAGAAAGACTTGATACCAAGTATTTTGCACCTATTCTCTCCTCTTCCAAATAAGATACTTTATTTCTCTTTCACTGAGAAGAATGCAGAAATCAGAAGAGAACTTGGATCTTTGGTTTAAAAAGGCCATGAAAGTTGGGGGTAGGTGCTGCAGCATGAGAAACCATGAGATGCTATACACCTGAAGATGCTTGGGGAGGAGATTATGAGAAGAATAGAAATAGAATATCTAAACACCAAGAAGAAACTGGCAGTAAGACTCTTTGGGAAATTAAGACATGAAAAAACGTTATCTACTTTCACCACTTGTATTTAATGTAGTAGTAGAAGTCTTAGCTAGAACAACTAGGCAAGAAAAATAAAAGCAGCCAAATTGGAAAAGAACGAGTATAATAATCTGTTTGCAGTTAATATCATCTTCTATGTGGAAAACCTAGAGATCTCACAGTCACAAAAACTGTTGAACAAATAAATGAATTCAGCAAAGTTGCAGAATACAAAATTAACATACAAAAATCAGTTGTTTCTTCACAGTAACAGTAAACAATATGAAAATAAAACAGACCATTAAATTTATAATAGTTTCAAAAGAATAGAATAATTGAGAGAAAATGTAACCAAAGAGGCAAAAGCCATATGCTGAAAACTACAAAATGTTAATGAAGCAAATCAAATAAGACATCAATACATGGGAAGATATCTCACGTTTATGTATTAGGACAGCTAGTATTGTTAAGATATCACTACTACCTAAAACGATGTACAGATTTAATGCAATCCATAATAAAATCCCAACAACCTTTTCCTATTTTGCAGAAATAGAAACATCCATTCTAAAATACATATGAAACCTCACAGAACCTCAAATAACCAAGACAATCTTGAAAAAGAAATATAAAGTTGCAGATCTCATACTTCCTAATTTCAAAACTTAGAATACCTGAGATTGGGTAATTTGTGGGAAAAAAGAGAAATTTGTTTCTCACAGTACTGGAGGCTGGGAAGACTACAGAGTTGGTTTCTGATGAGAGATTTCTCACTGTTTTCCTAATGGCAGAAGACATCGCATGGCGAGAATACAAATATGCTTGTTCAGATCTCTTTTCCTTTTCTAGCAAAGTGAGGCCCCCCCTTGCAACCTCATCTAACTCTAATTACAATGTGAAGGTCCCATCTCCGAAAACAATCAGCTTCATAGCTGAGGGTTCAACCAACCATGGATTAAAAATATTGTGTCTATAATGAACATCTACAGATCTTTTTCTTCTCATTACTCCCCATACAATACAGTAGAACAATTGTTTACATAGCACTTACATTATAAGTTCCAGGGATTTAGCTTACTGGTTCCAGTGCCTGCCTTGCAAGCACAAGGTCCTGAGTTCAATTCCCGGTACAAAAAAAAATTATAAGTAATCTAAAAGTAATTTAGAGTATAAAGGAAAATGTGCACAGATTATATGCAAATATTATGGCATTTTGTAATAAAGGACTTGAACATCCATAGATTTTGCCATCACACAGGAGGTCAATCATCCACAGACACTAATGGACAACTGTACCTTTAATATATGAATGTGGGGATTGTTTCCAACACATGAACTTCTGGGGGAGCACTTTCAAATCATAACTACCCAAGAGAGTTAAAGTCAGATTCCACCTGCCCTAGTCATGCTGTGGTAAGCACACAGGACATACCCTTAATAACCAAATAGATGGATTCACTTCAAAGAGAACAGAGCAGAGTGGACCACCTCTGGCATGTGATTTCTACAGGCTCTCGTTTTACTTTTCTTGAACACTTACCTTCCCATCTCCCTGAGGCATTGCCAGTGTATGGTGACTTTGTCACCTAAGAGATTGACTTCATGCCATACCTGAATAGACAAAAAAAGAGTAAAACTACTGTTCACCGTCTTGCTAAGTACTGGACAAAAGTGTGTCCTGAAGTAATCAGCTTTGCTACGTTTCATCTCTACATGCCTTCAATTTTTTTTTTTGTAGCATACAGGGATGCCATTTCTGTACCTGAATGTGCCTTTTATTTATAGAGGAAAATATTCTCTAAGCTCAATGAGTCCCAGGATACTTATTACTATATTTTCAGATGAACTTAGTCTTTGTGTGTATATAATACATGATAAGCACATTGTAATTATCTCTCAAAGAAACAAAAATATCCAATTAGGCTGGCAGGTGTCCAGAATTGGTGCCATCTGAATTGACCCATGATAGTTAATGGATCTGATGCATCTTGGGACACTTAATTAGCATATGTGGAGTCATCATGGTCCCAGAGATGATTATTGGCTTTGTTTAGATGTCCTTTAATTTCACATTTGTTTCATCTTCTCTACCAGGCCCACATATTTATTTATCTTTTCTGCATCTGTTCCCAGATTGTTTTTGTTTAACGGAGACCCAATACCAATAAACTCCACAGTTTTACTAAGTTCATCAAATAGCAAAATAGTGAGTCTATTAGCCAAAAGTTTTTAGTGTGATTTTTTATAGTTATTTCTAAGTTTACCTTGTAGGAGCTGAATTCCATTTATTAAAAAAATCTTTTGACTTTGAGTCAGCCATGAACTTGTGAACCCATGTTGCATAAAATCTTAATGTTTTTACCAAGCCTTGAAATTTTCTGAACATTTCCATTCACATTTTTTCCTTTGATTCAACAATTAATACTGTGTGGTTATTGTTAGTTCCGTTTTGGAGGAAAAACAACTGATATTCAACTGTTCTGGGAGAACTTTCTCTAACTCTTGAAAATATTATGGAACTTTCAAAGTGTGTGAAATAAATTATACTAACATGTCTTCATGTTCACAGCACAGAGCACTTTTGATCACCAACATGTATAAGGTTAGTTTGGCCCACCTAGCAATTCTCCAATTCTCTGTGAACACTGGCTGGGTGTCCTACAATTTAATTTAATTCTGACACTAACTAGAACTAGCACACACCCCACAGATTAAGAGCTCGGTTCCAGGAGACTGTCCCCTAACATAGATGACAATTAAAAGTCTTTAGTTTGTCGCTTTTACTTTTGAGCAATTGGCTATAAATCTGGGTTTGCACCATGCTGTCTACAATCTGGTTAATTTACTAGGCCAGCTCAAGAACTCAGAGAACACTGGTATGCTTAACCCTTACCATCTAATAAAGCATATGGCTGACAAAGGTAAAAGAAGAAATATGTCAGGCAAGGTATATAGGAAAGGGCATGCAATTTCCATCCGCCTCCATGTGTACCACCTACCCAGCACCTCCATGCAATTAACAACCAAGATGCTCTCCAAGCTCCATAGTTCAGGGATTTTTATGGAGCACATAGCACACAGGCATGATTGATTATTTACTCAATCCAATTCCTCTCCCTTTCTTGGAGAATGAAGGTGAGGCTGAAAGTTTCAACCTTCTAACCAGGGCTTGGTCTTCCTGGTGATCATCCTTCTTTCTAGGGCCAACCAAAAGTCACCTTATTAGAACAAACAATGGTCCTATAACCCAGGAAATTCTGAGTGATTAGGAGTTCTGTGGTAAGAAAGTGAGGCAAAGACTAAATATATATATATATATACATATATATACATATATATATATCTTTTATTGTGTCACAGGGAACAATGAAGAATGATCATCCTTCTTTCTAGGGCCAACCAAAAGTCACCTTATTAGAACAAACAATGGTCCTATAACCCAGGAAATTCTGAGTGATTAGGAGTTCTGTGGTAAGAAAGTGAGGCAAAGACTAAATATATATATATATATACATATATATATACATATATATATCTTTTATTGTGTCACAGGGAACAATGAAGAATGTACTCTTTCATAGGATTGCATATACTTCTGGCTGGGCCAGGTTGAAGGACTTGCTGCTCATGAACTGAAAAAATCAGGGTATTTTCAGCCTGATTTGGAATTTAGTGACTTGATTTCCTCAAGAGTTTAAGATTTCTGTCTATCTGCTTTCAGTTGGTTTCTTGTGGAAACAATCACAATTGCATATCTGTTTAGAGAAAGTTTTTCTAACCTAAAGACTGAATTAACACTTTCTGCATTTTGCCATCTATCCCTCTTTCTGCTCAGTGGTGGCTCCTTTGACGTCATTGGATACATAGGCTTAAGTGGGAATACAAAATCCTCAATTTGACTTTGCTTCAGGGGAATCTCCTGTTGTCTGGCAGAGATGACCTAAAGGGAGTTGCATTAAAAATACTTGTGGCAATAGTCTGTCACTTTGAAGTCAGTGCTTATAATAGCATCACTTTGGGCTGCAGAAGCAGTTGATAATTTTCCATCTCAGAAAATCTAAGTGATTAACTCGGTGAATTTAGATTGGGGATCATGGATAATACTACAAAGTCATCTCTTCATCTCTGCCTATAGATAAGATAGTTATAGTTGGAATCACATAGGAATTAACTTCTGTCTTGTAGGACTTTGTTAAAAGCATAAGAGATTGCCAGCACACATAAATATTCTAAGTCTCTCCTTGGCATGTGTTCATGGATGGTATGTAGTGTAACCTCTATAAGTGAAGCACTCTTTTCAGTGCAAAACTTAAGGGAATACACACATACACACAGCTCAGGTATCAAGATAAATAATATTTTAACATATTTTTAAAAATAAAACTTGATAGAAAAATTATAATTTAATTATAATTTAATACAAAAAATACAGTGGTTCCTTGGTTCATGAACTTGAATCTTCAATGATTATGGTTGCAAATTGAGTGTCAAGAACAGAATTAAATTTGAAGGTTAGGATCAGTGTTGACCTTATGTTGATTTGATTTTCATGTAGTTTGGTTTGTGATCAGAATCATGGCGATAATTGAGTTTATGAACTAAAGTACCACTGTATCCAAATTTTAGATGAAGATAGGATCAGTATTTGTGATTTATTTTCTTTTGTCTCTGGCTCCAATGTGCATTAATATATCATTGCTCACAGATGATGGTTTTGTTAACTTTTGCAATTGAAATAAGAGTCCTCAGTGTTCTAATCTGTAATATTGAATCTTTATTGCCTTCTGCTACATAGCTTTCAATAAATTACCTATAGAATCCCACTCCTGGTACCAAATTAAGAATATATTTTGCTATAAAGGACAGAAAATCCAAATTAATAGAATGATATATGTTACATTTATTTCCCCTTTCAAGTGGATGTAGGTAGGTCAAAGTTGGTATGGCTGCTCTAATATTACCAAGGACCCATTTTTCTTCTCTTCTAATTCTTAATTATCATCAATATGTGGCTTCCACTATGTGGTAGCTAATTGACTGTCAACTTGAATGAGAATGCCCAGCTGAACTGAGTCAGCATAGTTATGGGCTTGGAAGACCCATTTGAGGCTTGCTGTTAGAATGGTGTAAAAGGAGAATGGGAAGGAAAGATTTCAGCTGATCTTCCTTAGAAGAGCTTTGTTGTGGCTGCTTTTCTTTGGAAAAATTTCAGCAGTTTTTCTTTGTAGGAGCTTTGGCAGCTTACTTTCCTCCAGGGAGTTTCAAACCTCATCTTCATCTTGGATGTTGTTTCTCAGCTTGCAGTGCAGATCCCTCAGCCTTCTGGCACAGACCTTTCAGCTTCCGGCACTGGCCCTTCGGCCTTTCTGGCTCAGATCCTTCAGTCTCTCATTGCAGATCCTTTGGCCTCCTGATACAGACTTGCATCAGACATTGTCATGGGCTCCAAACCCTCAACTGGCTCCTTTTGGTCTCCGGTGTACAGACAGATGTCTTGCACTCTTCTACATCTGACTCTAGTAAGCATTGACTAATACACACCATAACATTCAAAAATACTGCTTTAGCTCCAACTATCACAGGCATATTTCAGCCAGTAAGAAAGTAGAAATTGGAAAAGAGATGAAGAAAGAATCCTACAAACTTCCACAGAAGTCTGCCAAAAAAAAATATACACACTTTGGGAAAAGAAAACCTCCTATGAATATTTTAACATTAAATTTATTGAGACTTCATGAGATTTATACAAGTAACCTTTGGCATCTACAATAGAAGAGCTGCTCAAAGCGATGGTCATTGGCTTCCAGACATTTATTATTAGTACGGCAAACTGCTGCTTGAGTAACCTTGGTCCTTGAGATTGCTGCACATGTATTTTCCATTTCTTCTCTAAGAACCAGCAGTGCAGTGGGTTTTTGGCAATATTTGACATCCTCTAGGGACCCCCCTATGAGGGCAACACCATTTGTTGAAAAAAATCATACTATTTTTCTTTTCCTGGAGTGTGTGTACATTTTTGGCAGATTCTGTATTTGTAGAACTCACACAGCTGCAAGAGAGGATGGAAAATGTAGTCTTTGCTCTGGGTGGACATGTGATCAGCTAAAAATGCTATCACTATAGAAGAAAGGGAGATCAGATGCTGGCTCAACCAGCAGAATCAAATTTGTGAACAGTTTGTCTGTATCACCATCATTAGGGAGGCTACAGGACACACATGTGCTGCTCCAGCAGTCACTGTCATTCCCAAAAATATCACCACACTATGCCTTTGACCAGAGTTTCCATTGGTTAGTTTTGCTTAAGATATAGTAAGACTGAGTTATGGCTACATTATCACCAGTGAGGTGAGGAAAACATTTTGAAATGCAGTGGTACCTCAGTTCACAAACATAATTCATTCACAATTCTGGGGAAGATGTCCATGTTCATGTCTGTCACCCAATGTGGAGTTTGCAAGTACAAGCAAACCTTTGCCAAATGTTTCTGTTTGTGAACCAAATTGCTCACAAACAGAAGCGTTCATGAACTGAGGTATTACTGTACTAGTTAATGTTTCTTTTCTTCCCTATATTTCCTTCTCCCCATCAGCTAGCTACGAATTTTTACTTTATTTACTTTGGAGAAGGGATTAAATAGTATAATGCACAAACCAAGAGTAATATTCTTCCCTTTTGCGTTTCAAAACCTTAAGGCTCTTGATCCATTTGGAAGACTACATCCCCAAGCAAGTTAGACTCATCCAGAATGGCTCCTCCTCAGACTAGATACATCTTCCTAGGATGGGTAGAGAGTAAAGAGAGGAGGAGGGATGAGGAGGGATGCTTCTGTGAGTCCCTGAGAAGGGGCTAACAGTGGCTAGGAGGTTGGTGATCTGGGGATAGAATTACCCACATAGCAGAGCCTCTCATGTCCCTGCACCTTAGGAAAGAGCCTGCCATGTAAGGTGTCTGAGATGAAGAAATGTGTCCTTGGCTTGTTCAGTGTGTCAATGTGGTTCTCCAGAGAAACAGACCGTATTAGAAAGAGCACATTAGAAAATAAAACACATAATTGGCTCACCTACTTATGGAGGCTGAGAAGTCCCATAATCTGTCTTCTGCAAGATAGAGATACAGAAAAATCAATGTGTAAATTCTAGTTTGATTCCAAAGGTCCAAGAAGCAGGAGAAGCAATCACATACATTGTAAGCCAGGGGCAGAAGTATAATGTCCTAGCTCAAGTAATCAGAGAGAGAGAGAGAGAGAGAGAGAGAGATTGATTCTCTTGCTCTAACTTTTTGCTCTATACAGACCCACCTATTCTGGGGTGGGCCATGGGCTTTATTCAGTCTACTGATTCAAATGCTAACTTTTTCTGGAAGTTTCCTCACAGACATATCCAGAAAATATTTAACCAAATATCTATCCATCCTGTCACCCAGTTAAATTGACACATAAAATTAATAATTGCATCCAAAGCCGAAGAGTCTGTGTTTTTTATAGGCAGATATTCTATTATAAGTGCTACAAGGTGCCGCTGAAGAGTTTGATGGGGAAAATATGGGGGACATTTAAAAATTGCCTGGATGATAGAAAGTTGAGCATGTTTCAGTGCTGCTGGGAAAGTCCATCCAGAGGAAGGGCCGAACATCAAGGAATTGGAGAGTCATCAAAGCAGATGTGGTAGGCTGGGAAGAGAATCCAAAATCTAGGAAGTGGGCTAGTACTGAGCAGTCATAGGAAGGTGCTTTTCATTGTAAAGGAAAGGAGACAGAAAGACCAAAGCAATAAATCCACAAGTTTAGTACCAGGAGTTGGGGAGCTCCCTGAATAAAGAGTAGAAGGCACAGGCTTTAGAGAAGATGGAAAGATTTCAGCAAAGCCAAACATGGGATGAGCTGCTGGCCATTTGCACACTGAAGTTCACAGACCCAGGGGAAGCTGGAGAAGGTGAACACAAGATATGTGACAGTGTAATTGGCCCCCACTGGGCTCTGCTGCTATGGACAGGTGAAGAGGATGCAGACACTCAGAGCAGTGCAGAGTGGGTATTTGTGGCAGAAGTGAAAGACAAAAGGGAGCCCTAGTACTCCAATTTGACTACACAGTGGAATCATCTAGGGAACCTTAAAAATAGCCTGATGCTTTGTTTCCAACACAGACACTTTGGCTTAACTGGTTTAGGGTTCAAGTTTGAGGAAAGCTAGGGTAGAAGATATGGGCAAAAATGGCTGAAATGGATGGACCAGGCCTGGATTAGGGCAGGAAGGGGATGCAAGGGTTCAAAAGAAAGGAAACAGAGGGCCCAAGGGTGAACGTCTTAATGAAGTGAACAAATGTGGTGTTTTTTCCAGAAATGTTTTCTAAATACAGCTTTCCTCAACTCCCAGAGCTAAATTCTCCTGGCTATCTTCCACGGGTCATCATTTACCTGTATAGACAGGAGGAGTCTCTTCATTTGCATTTGAAAAAGCTTTCTTTCCTGCAATTTGTGTGCATTTTGTGTGCTTTACCTTACAATACAGTGCACTGAAAAGCAATTTAAATTTTATTCATGAAATATCTCCTTCCACCTTCTGAGGAATGGGAACTATTATAGATATAATATTTGTATCCTCCTTAAATTCATGTATTGAATTCTAATCTCCAATGCGTGTGTGATAGAGGAGTTTTGGGAGGTTGATGAGCTCATGAGAACACAACTTTCATAAGTGGGCTTGGTGTCCTTATAAAAGAGCACTTGCATGCTCTTTTCATCAGATGAAGATACCATGAGGTGTCAGCTGTGCACAACCCTGAAGCTGACCCTGCTGGCATCTCACCTTCAGCTCTGAACCTCCAAAAATGTAAGAAACAGATGTCTGTTCAGCTGCCACCCAGTTCATGGATGTTTCTGTTAGCAGCTCTGAGATGGACAGACTCTCCTGCTGGCTTTGAGGAGGTGCGTTATTATCAGCGTTATCCTTTGAAGCAGCTCTGAAATGGAATGCTTGGAATGCCCCCCATCTGAATCAAACTCTGTCCCCTAACTTTTATATAGTGAATGGAAGGGGCTGGTCATGCTGCAGCAGATGGAGAAGTTGCTAAAGAATGGACAAGCTAAAGAAGTGTTGGAAGGAAAGTTTTTCATCATCTATAGAGAGGATATTAACTGTATGGGCCAACATACAACAAGTTTTTCATGTGGCCCTATTCTCTTTATTTTTCCCAAGCTCTATTTATTAGAAGCCTGATTCCAACTTCCTCAGGGAAGTTGCCCTAATGCAGTGATGGCGAACCTTTCAGAGCTTTCATTGATACAAACAGCCTACTGCACATGTGTGCCCTAGGTTTGCCACCACTGCCCTAGTCCCTAACCAGCTTCTGATCCAGCAGTTCAGAGGGGCTCCAATCTGACAGAGTAGTCGTTCTCAGTTCTGAGCACTTGCTTAGTGTGTTCTGGTTGCTATAAGAAAAACACAGAGACTGGGTGGCTCAAACAAATTTTTTTCTCACAGTTAAGGAGGATAGACTGTCCAAGGTTTGGTGTCTGGTGGGGGCCTGGTACATGACTTGTGGAAACTGTCTTGTTGAGGGGTCTTTGTGTGGTGGAAGAGACAAAGAAGCTCTGTTGAGCCTCATTTGATAAAGGCACTAATCCCTTCATGAAGGCAGAGCCTCCCAAAGTCCCACTAACTAATGCCACCACATTGGTACTTAGAATTTAAACACAGGAATTTTGACGAGATACAAATATTCAGCCAATAGCAAGGTGAGCCCATCTTTAGGGCTTGTTAAAATATGGATTACTGGACCACAAATACGAGGTTTCTAGTTTAGTAGGTGGAGCCTAAGAATTTGTATTTCTAGCCATGTCTACAGTGGTACTGGTGTAGCTGGTCCAAGGCCATGCTTTGAAAAGTACTGCTGCTGAGAACACAAGGCAATCAGAGGACGAGCAAGCAGAGAGTGGAATTATCTTCAGTTCAAAGGGCTGTGTCAGGTGCCTCTGTATCCTCAAACTGCGCCAGCATAGTTTAATATGTCTGAATGTGATACTAGAGTTTCTATTTCCTCAGTCTATAAAGTCAAAGGGCTTTCTGGTGGTAATAACACTTAGAGCAGGGGACCAGTGAGATGTGGCCAGTGTGCACTTCATCCACCACTCTATTCATTAGGGGCTTCTGGGGGTTGCACCTAGTTCTGGCAGCCATGTGTGGTATGCTCAGAAAATACTATGAATCCTGCTGTGCAGTGCCATCCAAGAGGAAGTGGCACACATGGAACCTTAGGAACAGTGTGTGACAAGTTTCAATTTGTGCAGCGCAGCCAGCCAGCTGTGAGATATGATTGACAGGAGGCACACTTTAAAGTGTGCCATAAACTACAGACCATGAGCAACATAATTTAATGGAGTTGCATGGTTATGCAGCTTCAAATTCCAGCTTTTTAGGACATGTCATCATGGAACATGGAGCCTGATCTATGGTATGATCCTGAGTCCAAGGTTCAGAGTTCTCGGTGGAAATCATCCAGTTCTCCTGGTGCAACGAAAATCACATCAAGATGGAACGTCAAGGTGATGTTGGTCGTAGTTTTGATCTTGATGAAATTGCGCAAGCTGCATTTGTACCCAGGAACACTACAGTGAACCCTGAATATTACAAGGGCTTATTAGAGCATTTAGGAAATGATGTGCGTAGAACATGGCCGGAGAAATGGGCAAACAGTTTCATCCTTCATTGTGACAGTGCTCTGTGTTACACATCAGTTGTGGTATGGCAGTGTCTGCCAAATAAAAGCATACACTGTGTCCTCATCCACCTTACGCACAGAAGCTGGCATCTAGTGACTTCAGGCTCTTCCCCAAAGTTAAAATGACCATGAAAGATAAAGTTTTGAGTGGATTCAGGACTCTAGGCACTACAACCATACAGCTACAGACACTCAAGAAAAAGCACTTCAAGAATTACTTTAAATTGGGCTGGGGATTTAGCTCAGTGGTTTGGCGCCTGCCTCACAAGTGCAAGGACCCGAGTTCGATTCCTCGTACAAAAAAAAAAAAAGAATTGCTTTAAAAAGTGACAAGAGCAATAGGATGAGCATATTTGAAGCAAAGGGGAGTATTTGGAGGGGGATTAACAACAATGTATCTTTTACTGTGATTTTGTGAAACTTAAACATTCATTGCATTTCTGGGTCACACCTCATTCATATATTACTAATCTCTTTTATTCCTTCCATGAAATGAGGGGCATAATATCTTTACAGTAGAGAAAACAATGACATAGGTAGACTTAAGGACACTGTCCTGTTAGCCAGTTAGTGAACGGATGGGACCCTGGCCCTTGGCAGACTGACCATGGCACAAGCTCTCCTAAATACTGTGCTCCCACCATGTCCACTCAGTTGCTGCCCTTCTGGGGACAGAGGGAAAAATCACCAGGGAAATTACCGAGAGAGGGGAAGTTGTGCTTCTGATCTGGGTAGTTGACGCAGTTCCATTCTGTTCGGGGTGTGGGTGGGGCACAACCCTTCCCATACCTCCACGCCAGATGCCGTGAGGATCAGCCTAAGGCTTAGTGTCTTCAGGAATGCCCACTTCCTTCCTTGTAGGAGGGAGAGTGTGAAAATGTAGTTTTGTAATTGATCAGGTATAGTAAGGTTGACAGATCGAGGGATGATGGCCATTGAAAAGATAGATTATTACTCATGGTTATTGGTAGGGGTGGGGGAGGCATGTCACACCACGCAGGGACACACCAGGGACATCCAGAGGCCTGGAGAGCGAGGGATTGTGACCACAGCCTCTGTTGTGTTTTCTGTGGGGAGGAACAGGTGAAGCAGGGCGAGCAGGTTTAGGACGGACCAGTATGGATAATTTCCTGGGCTCTGGGTTGCTGGGCTGTCACCAGCTGTGTGGTGCTTGGTCTTGGGATGACTAAGGGAGGTGGCTAGGGGCCTGGGGTGTGAGAGCCAAACACAGGAAGTGGTTGGGGCCGGAAATGTCGCTCAGTAGCGGAGAACTCACCTACTATTGTGTATATGAAGCCCTAGGGTTTCGGTGCCCAACACAGACCCCTAAAATAAGGTGACTGCAAGTGTGGATGCTGGGTTGGTTGATTTGCAAGTAGAGCTCATGAGTGAATGTTTTACCATTTCTAGGAATTGGCTAACTGTGAGCGGGGAGCAGTCCCTCCAAGCTCAAGGACGGGGCACCTTGAGACACTGTGCTATCAACACTGTTCTATCATCAAACATCCTAGCAGACCATTGACAACCACAGAGGGAGGGAAAAGATCTTTAAGAAGATCTTAAAGGAAGCCAGGGAGCCCTAAGAGAGGAAAGACGGTGAAAGAGGAGGCTGGTGACTAGGAATGTCACACTTGGCCTCTTTGCAGTTTCGTGCTGGGCGGCCTGGACTTGTGTCCCTCCACACCCATCTCGCCAGCACCACTGAGGCAAACACCTCAGCTGTTCAACAGCGCCCCTTGCCCTGGATTTTCTAACACAGCTCTTATTTCATGGGCTCCTATTGTTTGCAAGACAGGCAGTTCATTGCAGGTACAATTTGAGAAAACTGCCTCTTCGACAAAGGGACACACCACACCAGGTCCAGCCCACGTCTTTTATCGTCCCTACTCCCGCTCCTCTCTGCACCGTGAGCGCCTCTGGTCCCATTAGGAAATGTGCAGATTGCCCAAGCCTCACTCTTCCGCAAACAGCCTCCCCTTGGCCCCATGAGGTCCTCACCTGCTCGAGAGAACCCTCTTCCCACGGAACTTGCTCTTCAAGTCACAGGATTTCAGGCACACAAGGACGGAAACCCCCTGGAGGCCAGACTTCCCACCCCTCAGGTGTGCAACCCAGCCCAGGGGAGGCAGTCACCTGAGTCTAAGAGTTTGACATAACAAAACATCATTTTATTCTAATGTCTTTTGGGGCTGGCCATATGTTAGGAACACAAACCTTACCAGGATAACTTGGCCTCATTTGGAGACTGCAAAAATGAGGCCACTGTGATGTTAACAATGTCCCCAAGCTTTGAGTCCTCCTGATGCCAAATTGCCCGAGGCCCAACTTCAGTCCTGAGACCCAGAACTGTGGAAATGTGCATTCGTTCCGGGACTACAAAGCTTCAACAGTTAAGATATAAAGGTGACCCCTCTGAGAAGCATTTACCCTTTTGAGAAAACTTAGTTCATCATACTTCAAAAGCTGCTGGGAAAAACTCAGAGAATGATGAAAGCGATCACTAACTTTAAACCTCCCGTGCTCCCAGCCTTTTCTCATGTGTCACATCAGCTAAGGGCTTCTGGGGATTTTATTTTATTTTATTTTTTTTTAGAAGAGGAAAAACTAACAACTTTGTTTTGGTCCTATGATCTATAAATGCCAATAATGGATTGGAGTCAATTTTTGGTGCCGTAAGAGTCTTCGTGGTAGAAGAGCTAAATGGAAAATGGACTTTCTACTAGCCTTCTGCAGCCTTGACAAACACATCATTTATTCTCAGAAAGCTGGGCTAGCAAAGCTGCAGTGGGGGGTTGTGCCAACATGCAGTTCATGTAAGAGATCTGAATTTCAAAGGACAGGCGTGCCTGGAGAGATACCACCCAGAACAATGTCTGTTTAATTAAGGTTTAGAGGCCCTCTTTGCTCACTAGAGGTTGATAGGAAGGCTCCAGGTAAGATTTTATTTGGTAATAGATTATTGACCAATGAAAGGAGAAGAGTGGCCAATTTGCATATTTTACTATTCATGACCCTGGGGCTGAAGGCATCAGAATGACAGCAGGCGGTATCTCTGTCAGCCTGCTGTTTCTGGAGGGGGAGGCAGTCTTGTGGGTGGATAAATAGACATCATTCGTGTTGCCTTTTTTGTCTGGACTTTATGCTCCATTAATGCCAGGTGTGGGAAATACTTCTTGGAAGCAAAGGGCACATGTGTGAGATTAATTAATCCAAAACCCAAAAAATCCACAATGGCACCAAGATGTGAAGCAGTGGGCAGAGCCCAGGCAAAGAGGGGCAGGGTGACATTCCAGGGGAGGGGAGTGGGGTGGGGCTCCAGGAAGGCTCCTCAGCATGAGCTGGGAGCTTGGTGATGCCAGGCTTCCACAGTTGCGGTGCTGTGCTGACCCTTATCTCTTCACCCAAGTACTGAATTCAGGTTACCAAGAAGAGTTCTGCAGGGAGCTGCCTCGCAGAATTAATGGAGCCATGAAAGATGCCTTCGGAAGACAGGGTACAAGGACCACTTGTTAGGGTGGGAGCAGATCTTTTCTTCTGGGACCCTAGACTCCCATTCCTAGTTTCTTCCTCTTTCCAGTCACATGCCATTCCCAGATGCCTCTTCTCCAAGCCCATCCATTCTAAGCAAAACGACTTCTGGCATCCAGTGCTTACTCCCCTCCCCCTTCTGAAACTGCTCTCAGGACAATCTCTGATACCACTCATTAAACGTGCAGATGTCCAATTATCTCAGCATTATCACTACAAGGACTGTGCCTTCATTGCATTGCTCTGCTCCTTTGTCAAAGGCCAGATGGTTCTATTTGTGAGAGCCTGTTTCTATGATCAATTTGTCTATTATTTTTACATCATGCTCTCAATTATTATAGCTTCATACTAAGTGTACAGTTGAGTAGTGTTAGTTCTCTGGCTTTCTTCAAAATTGTGTTGGTTATTTTGGATCTTTTACCTTTCCATATGAACTTTGTGATCATAATTTTCAATATCCACACAATAACTTCTGAAATTTTGATTGGGATTGGGTTGTTTTTATAGAAAAAGTGGACAATATGACATCTTAATAACACTGAGTCTTCTTATCCGTGAACATAAAACATTTCTCCATTTATTTAGCTCTCCTTTAGTTACTTTCACCAGAGATTTATAGTTTTCCTCATATGGATCTTCTAAATATTTTATTAGATTTATGCCTAAAACCTTATTTTTGTAAGGTAAATGGTATTGTGTTTTAAATGTCAGCTTCCACTTGCTCATTGTAGTATATAGAAAGACAACTGATTTTTGTGAATTAACTTTATACCCTGCAACCTTGCTGTCATCATATATTGGTTTCATAGTTTTTATCAATTCTTTCGAATTTGCTATATATATATTTTCAATACCAGGGATCAAACTCAGGACCTTGGGCTTGTGAGGCAGGCATGATGCTCCTGAGCTAAATCCCCAGCCCTGGAACTTACTACATTAACATTCATGTCATTTGGAACAAAGACAGTTTTATTTTTTCTGAGTTTTTCTTCACCTTTTCTCACTGTATGCATTAGCCAGTACAATGTTAAATAAGAGCCATTGCAGGGGGAACACCCTTCCCTGATTTCTGATTTTAAGGAGAAAGCATCTAATTCCTCACCATTAAATATGATGTTAGCTGTATGTATTTTGTAGCTGGTCTTAATCAAGTCGAGAAAGTCTTCTGTATTCCTAGATTCCTGAGAATTTGTAACACAAATAGATGTTGGATTTTGTCAACTGAATTTTCTGCCTCTACTGATACAATAATATCTTTTCCCTTGGCCTGCCAATATGATGAATTGCATAATTTGACTTTCAAATGTTGAACCAGCCTTGTATGCCTGGAATAAGTCCTATTTGGTTGTGGTATATAATCTTTCCATATATATTGTTGGATACAATTTGTTAGTATATTGTCAAAGATTTTTGTATCTGTGTTCATGAGAGATACTGGTCTGTAGTTTTCCTTTCTTGTAATATCCTTCACTAATGGTTTGTCACTAAAGTGATGTTGACTTCTTTGTTTCTATCTTCTGGAATAGATTATGGATCTTCCTTTAATGTTTGTCAAATTTCCCATTAAAACTATCTGGATCTCTCTCTCTCTCTCTCTCTCCTTTCAAAAGTAATAATAATTGTTCATTCAATTTCCTTAATAAATATAGACATATTCAGATTATATATTTCTCTATGTGTGAGTTCGGTAGATTGTGTCATTCAAGAAAATTGTCCATTTCTTCTAAGTTACTAAATTTGTTGGCAGAGAATTATAGTATTCTTGTATTCCTTTTTACGTTTGTGCAATCGATGGAGATAATCCCTCTTTCGTGAGAGTTGAACAAATTGTGTCTTCTCTTTCCTTTTTTTTTTTTTTCCTTGATTAGGCTGGTCAGAGGTTTATAAATTGTACTGATCCTTTCAAAGTATCCGATTTTGGCTCAGCTAGCTTCTGTCTTCATTTTCTACTTTCAATTTCATTGATTTCTGCTCTATGTTTGATTACATCTTTCTTCTATTTGTCTTGGCCTTATATTGTTCTTTCCTCTAGTTTCTTTAGGTGAAATCTTAGATTATTGATTTTAGGTATTTTTTCTTTTATAATATATTCACTCAATGCTATAAATTTCCTTTTAAACTCTGATTTCACTCATGGCATCTCACAAATGTTGAATTGTTATTTTCATTTTCATTTAATTAGAAATATATTTAAATTTCTCTGGAGACATCTCCTTTGACCCATGAGTTATTTATAAATGTGTGGTATGATATCCAAATAACATAGTCTTTTCTAGCTATCTTTCTGGTATTGATTTCTATTTTAATTCCATTGTGATCTAAAAGAATACTTTGTATAATTTCTGTTCTTTTAAATTTATTAAAATGGGACTTGTGGCTCAGAATGTGACCTGCATAGTAAATGCTCTGTGTGAAATTAAAAAGAATGTGTATCCTGAAGTGTCCTGTAAGTGTCAATTAGATCTTGTTGCTTGGTGGTGATATTCAGTTAACTACATTCTTGCTAAATTTCTATCTGCCGTGTCTGTCAGTTACTGACAGAGGGGTGTTTAACTCTCCAGCTATAGTGGTGTACGTGTGTCTATTTCTCTTTGCAGTTTTATCAGTTTTGTCTCACTGTTGATACTGTGCTGTTTATAGCTGTGTATTTTTGGAGAAGTGACCTTTTTATTACTATCTGAGGGTGTTTTTCATTTGATAATCTTCCATAATTTATAATTTGTTGTGTTTGAAGTTAACATAGCAATGCTATGTATCTATCTGATGAGGGCTATCGTGGTGTATCTTTTTCTATCTTTTTAATTGTAATCTATTAGTGAGTTTATATTTAAAGTGAGGTTCTTGTAGACAACATATAGTTAGGTTTTATTTTTCATCTACTATGACAGTCTTTGTCTTTTAATTGATGTATTTATATTTTAAATGATTATGTAGTCGGATTAATATCTACCACATTTGTAACGTTTCTACTCATTCAGCTTTTTCTTCATTTCATCTTCATATCTCCTTGTTCTTCTGCCTCCTTCAGTTTTAAGTGACCATTTTATACGATACCTTTCTCTACCCTCTCTTAGCACACCTATTATACTTCTTTAAAATTTTCTTCAGTGATTGCGCTAAAGTTCGCACTGTACATTTGTAACTGACTTCAGTCCACTTTCAGGTGACAGCGTGCCACCTGGCTTCATGAGCGGAGCAAGTACAGAGCACTCCCAGCTTCTGCCCTTCCTCCCTCAGAGCACTGCTGCATCATTGCACTTGCCTATGGCTGGCATCATCCCATGCACTCTTGCTTTGATTATTTTGAACACATGGCTATTAGCTAGCAATAAAATAAGTAAAAATTTGATTTTATCTTCATTTGTCATCTTCTGACACTTCCTTAGTTTGTAGATTAGACTTTATTTAGTTACATAGGTTATCTGTCTATCCATCCATCCATCCACTCTGTGGCTTACCTTAGTGATGTCTTTTGAAGGAGACAAGATCTTAATTTTTACACGGTCTGACTTTTCTTTACGGTTAGTGCTTTTTTCTATTTCAGTAAGGAATCTGCCATGGAAGGATTTTTAAAATATATTATATAATAGAAACTTTGGTATTTTAAATCTCGTGTTTAAGTATAAATTCTCTTGGAATCAGTTTTGTGTATGGTGCAAGGTAGGAATCAACATCTATACTTTCTACGTGGACACTCGATTGGCCTGGTAACATTTAAAACCCCATCATCTACAAAGCCACGCAACTACAGCTTTGTCATGGGTCAAGTATGTCACAGGCAGAGTTTCCTGCAGCATTGGCTTTGGATGCTCTTTTTTGTTTGTTTGTTTTTTGAGGCAGGGTCTCCCTTTGTAGCCCAGGCTGGCCTCGAACTCGGCGATCCTCCTGCCTCAGCCTCCCAACTGGTGGGATTACAGCCGTGCACCACCAAGCCCACTTGAATTCTCTTTATGTCCTATTGGTTTATCTATTTTTACACACTAGTAGTATCGCAATATTTTCCTGATTACAGCTTTCTCATAAGTCTCAGCAGCTGATAACATAGTTTCTGCAGCATTGCTTCTTTGTTAGATGGTTAGTTATTAGTCCTTTGCATTTGCAAATAATGTTTCAACCTAACTTGCCAATTTCCACAAAGAATACTCGCTGAAATTTTTATTGAATATGCATTGAATCTATAAAGTAGTTTGAGAGAAATTGGTATATTTATAGTACTGTGTTTCAGTTCATAGACATGGCATATCCCTCCATTTATTCACATTTTTAATTTCTCAAATACACTTTTTAGTTTCCTGCATACTGGTCTTGCATATCTCAGACTTATTCCTAAGTATATTTAGTTTTAATTGTATTATTTAAATTTTAGTTACACTTTATTTGTTGCTGAAGTATAGAAATGCTTTGTATGCCTTTGTACCAATCACCTTGATGAATTCATTTGTTAATGCTAATAAATTTTCTGTGGGTTATTTTCTTTGTATACAATCATGTTATCTGTAAGTAATAACAATTTTATTTCTCACTATTTGTAATTCTGACAGCTTTTGTTTATTTTTCTTGCCTTATTGTACTCTCAACTACCTCTGATATGGTGGCAGATAGAAGTGAGTCAGCATCTTTGTTTTGTTCTTGATTTGAGAGAAAAGTTTTCAAAATTTCACTATTAGGGGCAAGGGTTGTTCTTGTGGTTTTGTTTTCTTTCCTAAGCTACGTTATCAGTTTAAGTTCCCTTTCAATCTTACTCTGAAATTGTTTTCCTTATGATTAATGAGTATTGAATTTTATCAGATATATTTTATGCATCTATTCTGATGATTAAATGAATTTCTTAGTGTGGAGAATTACACTGACTAAATTTTTAGATATTAAATCAAACATATTGCTAGAATAAGTCCAGATTGGATCTGTTTTATTATACCTTTTATTAGCTCCTATATTTAATTTGTTAATGCTTTATTTAATTTCTTTAATACATGCATGTCTTACAATTCATATTTTCTATTGCATCTTGTGTTAGTTTTGGTAGGTTATGCTTTCTAGAAATTTTCTGATTTTATTCATACTTTAAAATTTATTTGTAAAACATTTTTCATAATGCCCCTTTTCTTCATAGTAACTTTTGCATTTTTTCTTTCTTGTTTGCTGATTTTGCCAATGATTTTTCCATTTTATTAGTTTTTCCCCTAATAAACAACTTTTGTTATGTTTCTTTGCAGCATGTTTGCTTTTCTATGTCATGAATTTCTGTATTTTATTAATTCCTCCCTTTTACTTTATTTTGGCTTGGTTTTCTATTTTCTCAAATTTTCTAGATATCCATTTAAAATCATGTTTTTCAGCACTTTTTTTTCTAATATAGGCATAATTATCCCTCTTATGGGTGTACCAATATCCTGCACATTTGATATGTCCTACTCTTACTGTTAATTAGAAATATTTTCTAAGCTATGTTTTGATTTCTTCATTTCTTTCATGAACTGTTTAGAAGTGTGCTGTTTACTCTATATTAAGTATTACTAATTTTCTAGTTATCTCTGCTTTTTTCTTTATTGACCCCATCCTGGTTAGAAAATGCGTTCTATATAGTTTCATTCCCCTGAAATTTTTACAGGCTCATTTTATGGCTCAAGTCAGTTTTTTAATATTCCTTGAAAGTAGTATAATGTGATTGCTGAGTGTGATTTTCTACATGTCACTATGCCAACAATTTATTAATTGTAGATATGCAAGGATGTGTGGTAGTCATTGCTTCTGAGAAGACTGTTCCCTTACCTTTCCAGCCTCAAGAGGCCTTCCCATTCTTTGATACATGGACCCTTCTGCCTTCAAAGCCTTCTTCCCTCACAACTGTTCTGACACTCTTCTACCCTCTTTACCATTTAGAGACCCTTGTGATTACATTGGGCCCACCCTGGAAAATCCAGGGAAACGCCTTATTAGATGATTAGCAACATTAATTCCACGGGTATCCTTAATTCTTCTTTGCCATGTGGCATGGCCTGGTCACAGGTTCTGGGAATTAGATCATGAACATCTTTAGGTATTGGAGGAGAGCGCCTAATACAGGCAAGACAAAGAAAGTAGAAACTTCATGTTGGGGAAAGAAAATCACAAAGGATTTGGCAGACTGGTTTTTCTCATGATGAGCATGAAGCATAGCCTACTTCTTTGGGGTCCACAAATTATGGATTTACTGGAGGCAATCCTCATTTTGCATGTTCCTTTTCCATTCAGTTCAGTTCATGTGTCCTAGTTTTGATGCTCCAAAGCCCACTTATGTAAGAGAAGGAACACCATGGAAGCTAATTGTAAGTGACTCTTCCCTGAATGATTTGCTCGCTTCTCCTTTCCATAAATTAAAGTTTCCCCACTGAAGTGGACAACACCATTGTTGTGTTGTGAGTCCTGAGGGACTACAGTCATGTTTGCAAGACTGTGGGCTGTGCCTTCTGACATCCCACTTTTATTTCTTTGCTCTTTTCAGGAGATGTACAGAGGTTTCAAAGAAGGATTTTGTTGGTAGTCAATGACGCTTGGCAGTGAATAACAATGGCCATGATAGCTGTGAGATAGGGCGATGCCAAGTGTTTTTTTTACATGTAAGCTCTACTCTCGACTGGAGGCTCCTGGACATAGAGGTCTGTCTTTCTTTGCCTCCCCTGTGCCAGGGTCTCCCATGGTGCTTGGCTCAGAGTAACTGTTCAATAAATATTAGTAGCATGAATGATACCGTTGACTTCGCACAAGAAGTTCTCAAGATGCTACACTTTCTCTATTTTATTGCTTAGAAATAAGCTCAGCAGAGTCAAACGAATGGGGATGCAAAACCAGTTCTGACTCTGGAGTCCAAGTTCCTAGCTTCTATGCTCCTCTATTTCCTGTTTAGTGTAGTCAGCATGGCAGAAACATGCTCCAAAGAAAGTCCAGCTAGAATATGGGAGTCAGGCCAGGAAGCTGAAGTCAATAAGAACTGATAAAAAGGAAATGAGATCAGCCACATGGACTTGTTGCAAGTTTCCATGAGGGAGGATGTTATGGTTTGGATCTTAAATGTTCCCCAAATGTTCATGTGTTAGAGACTTGGTTCCCAGCTGATAGTGCCACTGGGAGGTGGTGAAAACTGGTAGAGGTGGGGCCTAGTGAGAGAAAGTAGGTCATTGCAGGTGTCCCTTGAAGAGGATATGAGGACCCCAGCCTCTTTCTTTTTAACTCTCTGCTTCTCAGCCATCACGAGAAGAGCAGCCTTCCTCTCCATTGTGCTCCCCATTATGATGTTCTGCCTCAACACAGAACATCATGGACTGCAACACAGGTCTCCAAATAATGGAGCCAAGGGACCATGGACTGACACATCTGAAACTATGAGCCAAATATATCTTTCTTTCTTAAATTGATTTTCTTAGGTGTTTTTTTTTTTTGGTACCGGGGATCAAACTCAGGACCTTTGCTTGCCAGGCTGGTGGCGGCACCACTGAGCTAAATCCCCGGCCCTTCTTAGGTATTTTGTCACAGTAATGGAAAGTTGTGTAACACAGAGGATAAAGTGCATCTTAACTTTAAAAGTATAGAAAAAAGTTCAATCAAAGTGGCTGTGATTGTTAATTTTTAATGTGCCAACTTGGTTAGGTCATATTACATAGTTTTTTATCAAACACCAGTGTAGATGTGGCTGAAAAGGTGTTTTAAGATCAGATTGCAGTTAAATCAGTAGACTTTGAGTAAAATACATTGTTCTGTAATGTGAGTGAGCCTCACTCAATCAGTTGAAGGCCTCAAGAGAAAAAGACCAATGTGTCCCAAGGAGGAAGGCATTCCACATCTAGACAGCCTTTAGACCTGAGATCCTGAACTGTCACAGTGACTCTTCTCTGAATCTCCACCTTGCAGCTCTGGCCTGCAGATTTCTTACTTGCCAGCCCCTATAATTATGTAAGCCACTGTCTTACAGTTCTTTGTCTTTCTATCTCTCTGTCTCTCCCTGTCTCTCTCTGTCTCTCTCTGTCTCTGTCTCTTTCTCTCTTCCCTATTTATATATCCAACCTTTTGGTTCTGTTTCTCTATAGAATCTTAACTAATACGGTGACCAGGGTGTAGCCACAAGAAAATCTGCCTAGAAAGAAAACTAACCATTTATAGTTCAATTGTGTGGACCTTGCCTGTTGTCCTATTCTCATCTAAATCAAAGGGTGGGGTCTTCCAGGATTGTACTCTGAAGGAATCAAAGCCTGTGTGTCTGTTTATGGGTAGAGAGACTGGGGTTCTAATCTCACCTCTCCAGGATAATGTTCTCCCTTCAAGACTGGCAAGCCACCAGGTCACTTGGAGTTCATGAGAGTATTGTCTGACATACCAATGCTCCAGTGCAGAGAAGGTGAGCCATGTGGGTGCCAGCAACACCCCCACACACACCCACACCCCACCCCATACCTGCAGTCCCCCACCACTGAAATGAGAAGACATGTAAACAACTCTCAAAACCAGACATCCAGATCACCTACAGCAACCCCAAAGGGAAACAGGATGGAACACTCTGATACTCATCCAGCTGGACTCTCTGAATTGGCAACAAAAGAGGATCTGGAAAAAATGAAATCAGAAATAATTTCTCAGATAACAGGAGAAATTGTGCTCAAACTGCAAGACATGATTAATAAATCTAGAGAGGAGCTGAGGAACATGATGGAATTCCAACATAAACAAATGGAATCCATGAAGCAGATGCAAACAGATTTCAAGGAGATTAAAAACTCCACTGAAAGTCTACACAGCAGAATGAACCTATGTGAGGACAGAATTTCAGACATAGAAGATAAGATTGCAATCAGTGAACAAGAAAAGAAAAATTGCTCTAAAATTGTAAGGGACCACAAGAAATCAATCCAGCAGCTGCTAGACAATGCAAAGAAGAATAACGTAAGACTGATTGGAGTCAATGAAGGAACAGGAGAGAGTGCAGATGACATTAAAAAACTGTTCACAGAAGTGATGGCAGAAAACTTCCCAAGCAGGGGAAAAGAACTTGGCATACAGATAAGTGAGGCATAGGACTCCAACTAGCCTTGATCAAAAAAAAAATATATACACATAGGCATATAATTGTTAAAATTCAAGAAACCCAACAGAAGAACAGAGTTCTCCAAGCAGTCAGAGGAAAGAAACAAATCACATACAAAGGAAAGCCCATCAGAATCACAGCAGACTTCTCAA
>NW_004624756.1:20778926-20892378 GCF_000247695.1 Heterocephalus glaber
GATTTATTAATCATGTCTTGCAGTTTGAGCACAATTTCTCCTGTTATCTGAGAAATTATTTCTGATTTCATTTTTTCCAGATCCCCTTTTGTTGCCAATTCGGTGGGTCCAGGTGGTTGAGTATCAGAGTGTTCCATCTCATTTCCCTTTGGGGTTGCTGTATGTGATCTGGAAGTCCGGTTTTGAGAATTATTTATGGGTTTTCTCATTTCGACTGGGGGGGTGGGGGATGCTGGTGGCACCCACGAGGCTCACCTCCTCTGAGCTGGGAGAGGTGGGACAGGGGCCAGGAGCGGCAGTAGGGGTGGTGGCCCAGAAGCCCCTTCCTCTGGGCTGGGGGCAGTGGGAAGGATGTTGGCCAGGAAGCCCCTTCCTCTGGACCAGGAGCAGTAGGATGGCGGCTCAGAAGCCCCTACCTCTGGGCCGGGAGTGGCGGGACCCAGTACCATGGTCTGGTGGTCCTGTGTCCTCTGTGTCTTTGTAGTGTGGAATGAGGTGGCTGTCGGAAATTGGTTTTTTGTATCTTGAGTTTCTATTTTTAACACTGACCCCTCTCAGAGCATCGGGCTGGATTCATGGCGAAGAGCTGAACTCTAACCAGCCTGAAGAAAGGGCTATGTCCCAGGTCTTAGGAGCTTACTCAGTTGTTGTGAAGGCTCTTTGTGGAAGTCTCAACATCTCTTAACTCCCTACTCATATTTATTGCTTCTCCTGTGAGTGGGAGCTTTGCCCCTGGGACCTCAAAAAACAAAGGGACAGAATGCTGGCTCTGCCACAACTGAGAAGGCTGCCAAACCTCTGAAAGAAGCCACCAAGCTACAAATGGACTTTGCCATGATCCATATCCCAAATGTTTCACACTTGCCTCTCTTTCAACTTCATCCAGTTTTGAAGTGGAGCCCACATACATCTGATTGGCAGAAATGTGGCAATGAAATCTGAGAAATGCACCTTTTACCTTTCTGGCTGTGAGCTGGAACAGACACCAAGAGAGCTGGTCCATTGTACTTATTGCTATCCATTGCTTGATGTACTCAGCATCCACATGCACCATCCATCCATGTCTGCATCTCTCACCAAGAGTAGTGACATATTCCCCCAACAGAGTGCACGAGTCATGTACAAACACACTTGCCCTCTCCTCCAAAGGGAGACCCCATCTCCTCTCCTGAGTGCCTTCAGCACCTAGTGAGGAGTACTTTCCTCTGCTTCACTCCCAATCTCATGTTAATTTCCTGAAACCTAAATCCTGAAGCATACAGTTAACTGTCAACAATATTTTCTATGTAATGTAACTAAAGAAAGTTGTTAGTATGGATTAAGGCACATCTATTTCTTCTATTAGCCAGTCTATGTATGTTTTGCTCTCAATCACAACCTCAGTTTGTTCAGAGTCTTCACCTATCATATAATGGAAACCTCTATGCATGAAGAGTTTTATTCCTCGTGGGTCCATACAAGATGGTTGCAAATGTTCTTTAAGAATAATAGGGCCAGGGATTTAGCTCAGTGGTTCTGCCGCCTGCCTCCCAAGCTCAAGGTCCTGAGTTTGATCCCTGGTACCAAAAATTTTTAAAAAAGGGGATAAATACTCCACAAGATTCTAACATTTAAAGGATTGGGGCTGGGGATTTAGCTCAGTGGTTCTGCTGCCTGCCCCGCAAGTGCAAGGACCCGAGTTCAATCCCTGGTACCAAAAAAAGAAAAGAAAAGAAAAATAATAAAAGGTGCTTTCCCACTGGCTCTTTTGGTTGCTAGTTCAAAGCAAATACTTTCTCCCTTGGGTCATCACTGCCTTCTCGCAGAGCGTTATCTGCCACCCGATGCTATGAGTCTTCTGTAGAGCATCGTCTCATTGGCGAAGGCTAGCTGCTTCTGGGTAGTGGGAAGCATGGTAAGACCAATGGATGCATGAGGAGACCATCACCATATTTTGGTGCAAAATAAAATTCCTTGGTCAGAATCAATGTCGACTTGAATAACAGATGATGAAATATAATTTAAAAGTTAATGGTGACTTTGGAAGAAGTAGAGGAAGACTGGGAAAACAAATCCATATCTTGGAAGTACCTCCTGTGGTAAGGAGGCAACCCTCCCTCTTCATGGTGAGATAGGTACAGTGTTGCCAACCTCCTTCCAGGCAGCTCCTCCCTGGAGGGGGTGACTGGGGAGCGAGCAGAATGGTATCCACTGACTGGGCCACCCTACCTACCTTGCTGGGAAGCCCACTGGTGAGTTTCACATGAGACAGAAATGCATCATCCTGTGGGTCCCTTCTCAGAAATCTATCTATAAATCTCTTTCCCAAACTTTCTTGTCGGTAATTCTCTTGCTTTGAGCTAAATATTTAGCCCAGCTATTTGGCTGGACACTCAATTACTGCTTACAAATGAGTGCAAATCAATTCATCTAGCCACTTTTCCATCCAAATACAGTGGAAAATCACATGCACCACTCAAAATTCTGCCCTTGAGACCATTTCTCTTCCCTGCTATGCTGAGGATGCTATGCTACTGTGGTCCTCCTCTTATTAGAATTCACATGTCATGTAGAGCTATCTGCAGACTGATGTTTTCCTCAGTCATCTGATTCTAGGGACTCTCAGAAGAAGACATAAACATAGGTTGAAAGAAAGGTAGTGATATGACAAGAATAGATGTCTTGGGAGCAGAAGCCACTTATGCATATGAATTGATTATACTTTCAGGATTTGCTGGGTCCAGTTTGTATATTTTATTGCTACTGATGATGGAGTACTTTAGGGCATGCATGACTGATGGATTGTTAGGTCACAGTAAGAGACACATGATGTGCAGCTCAAGTTCCATATACATTCGGATTCAAAAGGTACTAGGAGAAAGCCAAAAGCTATTCCTCAAAGTGACAGATATGGGCTTATTCCAAACCCCTGGAACTAGTGCTGCTTTCCTCTATAATATCTTGCTACAGGCTCCATATTGCAGCCTGTTCTATCATTTTAAAATACTGAGTCCCAAGGCTAAAGTGGCAAAGCTACTTGCACTGCAGACTGAATCTCTTTCTTTGAGACCCATTGACAAAACTGGCTGCCCTGAGCCCACTCAGTAAATAACTTGGATCAGTATAGACACCTTTGGGAAGTTATCTCTAGAAAGATACTCATCAAGGTCTAAACCTCTTTATAAATGATGGGAGTGCAAGGTGCAAAATATGTCTAATTTCAAAGGGGATGTCATATCATACTCAAGAACACTGTACCATACTCCAGAAACTTAAATACACCATTGGACTCCAACATTGTTACGTGCTTATGTTCCACTTTCTGACGCACATATATCACATCAAGGTGTCTAGGTCCTTGCTATTTCTGGCTCACCAGTTCTATCAGTACAAAACAATCAGTGGAGCAGATCAGTAGAGAAGCGTTTTGTAGAGTAAACAGGACAGAGGCATAGAACTGATATGATTTTGGGAATGGCAGCGAAAGTCTACTGCTGTCACTGCCAGGTAAAGTAAAAATGTTTTTGGTATTCTTGAATTATTCTAAGAGAGTCAAGGGTGTTTTCTGGAACCAGTGGCTATTACAATGATTTGCCCCGGTATATTTTCTATGCCTGGAGTGCCTATAATTGGAGTCACTTTTGGTTACATTTATAATGGTCCACTGTTTTTCTCTAAGACATCTGTCTTTCGCACAGATCAAGAGGGAGCCAGAAGAAGGTGTGGTAGGAATCCTCACTCCTGCATCTTTTAAATCTGGATGGTGGCCTTAATCATTGAAATACCTCCTGGATGATATATTTTCCGTGGTCAATTATTTTACCAGGGAGAGGGTGGTTCCACAGGTTTCCAGTTCCATCTTTGAACTGTAGTAACTAGCCATCACTCCATTGGTCAGGGAGACAATGTGGGAGCCCCTTGTATGTCTATCCCAGACATAAATTCAGCAACTGAGACAATAACCACAGATGATTTTAAGAATGCACTGAGTCCCTAGTGGCATGCAATTGGTCCAAATTTATTTATCCTGTGACTTTTGCAAGGTCCCACTCTAAAAAATGACAGCAATGTTGCAAGCCTCTAGACATTCACATTAGTATAGAGCCAGGATCCAATGACAGGATAGTTATTTGCATAATGACAAAAAGTCCTTCCAAGAAAGCTGAGGGAAAGTTTCATGCTGTAGTGCTGGTACAGCACCTTCCTCTGAAGGTCTTGCCTCCTCCTCACCTGTGTCTGTGGACTGGCTATGGGGAGGGGTGAGAGGGCATGGATGTGCAGTAGTGAGGTGAGCCCTGGGTACCAGCCTGGACTCCTCCACTTATCAGGCCTAGGACCTTTTGGTTTGCATATTTTGTTGGTTTGCTTTAGTTTGCAGGTATATGAATCAAAGTGGGTCTATAAGGGTTGTCTACAACTGTTAGTTGCAAGAACCTTAGGCTCACATCTCTGCAATGATTTTGGGGGTCAAATGTATCAAAATGGTGTATTAATTTGTCAGTTTAGATTTTTGAATAGCTGGGGATGATTCTTTGCTTATTTAGTTCACTGGATCTAAGTGGCTGACAAAACCTAGCCAATTTACAAGAAATTAAGTGCAGGTGCCAGAAATTGGTAGATATGTTATAAAACAAGTGCGAACAGGAAAATTCCTCGGACAAATTAAATTTAGTAGAGTTTATTTAAACAAACAAAACAAAACAAAAACAATTTGAGAATCAGGAAGTAACCAGAAGCAGAGCAAGTTCTGAGACGTCTGTCCAACAATATGATCAGACAGTGTTTATAGGAAGGCTAGAGTGAGGTGTAGCATGAAACTGACACACCACAGTCCAGCCACCCATCACTGGTTGCAGCTTAGCTAATTGGTTAATTAATTCACCAACAAATCAAAGCTTAGTTGCTCTGATTAACCTCCTATAGTGGTTTGGCCTGTTGAAACTTGTGTAGGAAATTAGTCCAAACAGATGGCCTTTTACAACATTGCGTTTAATAGAAACACACACACTCTCGGGGAGATAGGGCCGTTGGGGTGCATGTGGTAAGTATGACCTACCTGCTCATGCAGCCCTGATGTCCCTGAGATGGCCCAGAGGTGTTGAGAAATATGTTGGCAACAGGCACATTAACTTCCTTTAAGGCTCCTGTAGTATTTGTTAGCTATGGGCCTGAAATGGGCTCTATGATTTCAGTGGGGAGCAGGAGATGGCCCAAGGCAGAGGCCCAGCAGCACACACCTGCCAGAATCTGAGTGGCTCCGGGAAAGGCCAGCAGGGCCTGGGGCTTTCAGATGGACCGGACTTGCCTAGATCCTCAGCGGAAGCTGGTTGACCATGAGTCCCCTGCTTCATACACTTCTGGAGAAAACTTTCACCTGTAATTTATTTCCATCTTCATTTTAAAAAATAACCCCAGCCTCCAGTATTTTTTCCATTTATAAATACTGAACATCACCAAGACTAAAAGTTCCTGAGAGCAAAGCTTTTCCAACTTGCATGCTTATTTGAATCACCTGGGATTTTATCAGAACATGGTCTGGGCCTTGGGAGGTCTGGGGTGAGGGCTGAGTGGCTGCCTTTCCTGTGTGCTGCCCGGGCATCCCTCTGCCTCTGGTCCGAGGACCACACTTTGAGTGGCAAGGATTTAAATGTAACTGGATGCAGGGTGGGAGCTCAGGGATGGGTCCTGCTTCTTGGCCCCACCCCAGCTCTGCCACTGCACTGTAACCAGGGCAGCTGCCCTTTTTTATGAGAGTCTTACATAAGATTTTGAGGGCTGGGTTGTAGCTCAGGGGTAGAGCACTTACCCAAAATACATGAAGCCCTGGTTTTGATCCCCAGCACAAAGATGTTGGAGAAAAACAGCTCTAACTTACAGATGATCTAACATTTAAAGAGTACCTTGTCTAAATCTTCATAATAATGAAAACAAAAAACCAGACATATGGCCAAGTCATTCTGCTTCCTGCTACTAAGGGAAGGGTGAGGGTTTGAAGTTCTGAAATTCCTTTTGGATCTATTTTTCATTCATTCAGAGAAACATTTTTTTTGCAAGGCTGCTCTGAGCAGAGCGCTGGATTTGTCCAACATTGGCTTTTGCAAAATGAAAACTCCAGTCTTTGGTTCTCCTGCCCCGGGAAGCATCTCTCTCAAAGTGCAGTTGCTCTGGAACAACCTGGACTTTTCTGCCCAGGCTGGGGCAGGAGCTGGCAGTTTGCACTGTGTATCTAGGTCCGCCTGACACCTCACCTCGACTTCCTAACATCGAGAGAGGCTATCAGCACCCAGGGCCTGAAGAGTGAGCAAAGCACCTCCTATACCCGCAAGGGCCTCTTCTGTGGAGGGAACATTTTTTTTCAGTAAAATTGCTATGATATGAGGAACGGTAAAAAAACCCTTTTTTTCAGCTAAACCCCTTACCTATGTATTTGGTGTGCTTCTAAATTTTATAAATGCCAGACTGGATTTCCCCGAGTGGCAGTATTTATTGCTGGTTCCCTTCTGGTCGCTTGGGATTCCTAATACATTAATGTTACGTCTTTCCACCCATTGAAATTCTTTCCAAATCACACTCAGGGGTTTCTTTAAATGTCACCTTCTTTATGATGTCATTCCTGACAAATGCATTCTTGTCAGAAATAATTGATTCTCACTCTGCCTTCTGCATATGTACATAGCTAGACTCCTAATAAACTTGAGATATTAATAACATATGTATATATTTTATATTTTATAAGGTCATAAGAGTATAGCCTTTTAAAGTCAAACAGGTATGGATAATGCCCGTCTACTCTCCCTGATAATATATATATGTATTTATGAATATATTTATTGTTCCACTGTATGTCTTTTATTATAACCCTTAACATAGGCTTATATTATACTATCTTTTAAGCTGTAAGCTAATAGAAGACAAGGATTACATCTATTTATTGCTTACATTGGGCTCAGCATATTACATTGTAGCTATGGCTGGTAGGCAGTTCTGCACAACCTCCAAAACTAAAAATAAATTATATATATATATATATATATATATATATATATATATGTAAGAATATAAGTTTCTGGGGAAAAGGATCATAGTTTTCTTTAATTTCTCCAAGGAGTCTAAGAACTGATAGAAATTAAGAACTATTGGCCTAAAGAATCTCTGAGTGAATGTGTTTACGGCATAACAATCTGTAGGTAACACACATAGGCTGGGGTGCTTGTGTGCTCATTTTGTAGGCTTTAAGACTTGGATCTTTCTGTTCCATCCTCCTTGCGGTAAGGCGCAGGGACTGGGCTTCGCTGCCAGCCGTATTGCAGCTTCTTCCTTGGGTGGCAGCCGCCTGTGGGTCTCTTCAGTATTTAACCCTCCTCTGAGAGGTGGGTGAGCAAGGCTGAGGGCAGGCACACAAAGCACCAATGTAGCTGTGCTATCAGACTCCAAAAAGAGCTGCGTTTGGAGGGGGAGTTGAAATTACCAACCCAAGTAAGGTTTCAAGATTTTTAGTGCACATCAATTATCCATGACCTTCTGGTCTCCCCTGACTACCAAAACTTAGCATTGCCTAGAAACGCAAATGATTTTTTTTAACTAAACACAGAAGATCAAATTCCTTAATACTGGTAAGCCCTGAGAGTGCTGCTAAGATCCATTACCAGGCTGGGGGGAATTTGATTGGCAGGAGTAGCAGAGTTTTATTTTTCTAGGCGCTGTCCTGTGAACTGTCTGAAATGACTACGGGCTATCTTTGGGGGATCTCCCTAAAAAGCTTAATGGTTCTCAAACAGGAGAGAGCACCCTGAAATCTACGGGATTTCAGCACGAGGAGGAAGAGGAGTGTGTCGTGTGTCCCCCTCCCCCTCTCCACTCCGAAGATGAGAACCTGCCTGTCTGTAGAGAAAGAAATACTATCTGTAGTACATCGTGTGCTTCTTGGCAAGTGACACACGTACATGTCATTGTCCTGCTGGCACATTCAGCGGCAAACTTTACTAAACTAGAGTCGGACATATGATCCGCCCATTCTAACCTTTCCACTTCCCTGTCTATTTTATCTGGCTCACACCTGCCTGGACTCTTTCATATCCGTGGTTCATGAATCAAGATGGAAAGCAGATAGTTAAATGGCAAACAGAGTGCTATTTGTCTCCAATAATGTTTCTCCCTGGGAAGTGGGAGTCGTTTTTTGTTGTTGTTGTTGTTTTGCGGGGTTTTTTGCGGGGAACATTCTCCCATTTGCCTCATTTTTGTTGATGGCTGAGTAACAAAACCGAGCTATTTCCTCTCCCCTCCTGCAATGGTGCAGAGAGAAAACACTCCTGGGTGCCTTTTCCAAGGGTGCTCGGATATCCAGAAGCAAACCCAGGGCTGCTGATGCCATGAGGATGGGTGTGTGCCTTGGGACCCGCTCTACTCAGAGACAGTTTACCTAACACACAGCTCTTGTTTCCTGTTACCATTCTGGGAAAGCTGAAGATCATAGCAACCGTGGCTCCTTACAGCAATCCCACAGGACCATCTATAGCATCATTTTGCGCTTTCAGGGCTCTCTGTGTTTCTGTGCAAGCAGACCCAGGGAAATAGATGAAGAGGAATACACACATAAACAGTGACTCCTTACAGCAGTGCTGTGGGGTTTTACGAACGGGAAAAGGATAGAGACATTACATGATTGGCCCCAAGTCGCACAGCCAACAGAAATGGCAGCACTCATTTCTAAATGTGTTTATTTTAGTCCCACATGTGAGCCCTGGGTTTGCTGCTTTGGGCTGTCTTTGCTTTTAAATTTGTTCTGTTCCCAATAAAAAGCCCAAGAGCAAGAACGGAATTAGGACTTTTCTCTTTTTGTTTCCAGATCTGCAAACTCAGAAGAGAATTCTGGGTGAGTGAGCAGCAGGGATGGGAGCCAAGCCCGGGGGCCACGTGCCAGTGACTCCTGCTTCCAGACAAAGTCACAGCAAGCTGCAGCCCTGTCTGCCTCCATGTGGCCATGGGGCCAGGCGGACGCTCGGCCTGCCAAGGGCAGCGCCAGGACAGGCCCGGATGCTCACCCAAGCCTTCTGAAGCTCAGTCTTCCCCGCAGCTTCTGCCACTGCCAGATTCCAACTGCCTTCTGTCAAGTGGGTCGAGGTGAAATGGCCAGCACAGGAAGCCAAACTCCAGGAGCGGAGCTTGAGAGCTGCACTGACAGCCTCACTGCCGGCTCCCAGTGATCACTTGTGGAGCTTCTGCATGGAGGAGCCTGAGCTGCGCACCTAGGGAGAACAGAAGAGAGATCATGGGGCTGGCGGTGGATGTTGAATGCAGAGAGTGACTGAGAAATGGACAAGCCGAAGAGCTGCGCTTCCTGGGGTGAGGGCTCTGTGTTGGGCCAGCTCGGGGATGCCTAGAAGGACCTGCTGAGTCCTCGGGGAGCCCTGGATGGGGGCATTTGTTCCCTCAAATACCAGCTCATGTTCACCACAAAGCCTGTGCTTCGGGCCAGCAGGAATCCTGAGCAGACCGACTTGGAGAGGGGTCTTGGCTTCTGGCCATCGATGACACACAGAAAGAGTCATGAGAGCAGTGACATGGGTGGCAGGTGTCCCTTGCTGAAGCAGCTAAAGCCAGGTGGTGACCTTCTGTCACCAACCTGCTCTGCAGAAGGAGACGCTGTAGCTGCAGGAAGAGGCAGCTGCACCTAGATTGCAGCTAGGGCCAGGAGGGAAGGACAGTCTTCCCATGGGAAGGACACGGCTCCGGGGTCCTCGGAGGGGAGGGAGGAGCAACATGCATCCTCATCTCGGTAGACACTGTCCGTGTGTTCTGCCAGAATGAGACCCTGCACAGACTCTGAGAACACTGCAGAAGTGAGGCATAGGGTGTCACCCCAGTAAGTCGAAAAGCTTGGTTCCAGCATAGGGTGGAAACACTGTTCACGCCATCCCTTCTGACCAACCGGGCCTGGTCCTCCCAGTGTTGACCAAAGGTGGCAGAAGAAAAAGGGATGGGAAGGACATCTGGAAACATCTCTTCCTTCTACCAACAAGAGACTCTTTTAGGGCTGGGGATTTAGCTCAGTGGTTTTGCTGCCTGCTGTCCAAGTGCAAGGACCTGAGTTCGATCCCTGGTACCAAAAAAAAGAGACTCTTTTATTATTTTTTTAATCCTTCCCTTTTAAAGTGCCAACCCCTCCCTTCAGAACGCTGCACTAAGTCTTGATCACTTGGCGTATCCAGTTTGCTTTCCCTCCACACTCAGAGGTCATACATTCCACTTGGCAAACATTTCTTGAGAATTGTTTACATGCACGGCACTGTGCCCAGTGATCTCGCCAAACAGGGGAATCAAAGATTCATAACCCAGTCACTCCAAGAGCCCAGACTTTGTAGTCAGCCCTAAGTTTAAATCCTGATTCTAGCTCTCTGCCTTTACTGAGTGAATCTCGTCTGTAAAATTGGCATGTCAGTGGCTGTGCGCATTGAATGGAGTTCTCATACAAAATATGTGGTACGTTGCTGGCCGGTGACAAGTGATTTCTCCCCTCCCCTCTGCCTGTGGGTCAAGGAAAGCACTCCTGAATCATGAGCCAGGATTGGAAATTTGTTGAGCAACATGCAAGAAAATTGCTGTGGTCCTACAATAGGAGGAGATGAAAGACTACAGAAAGGGGCGTTTGGACCTTGCCTTAAAGGGAGACGGGGCTTTGATTATGGAAGGTGGAAGAGGTGGCACCCGACAGCTCAGAGACCCCCCCCAGACAGGGCACCCTGTTGTGCAGCCTGCTCTGAGGACCTGGACACCCTGGAGAGCCTGGGGGACAGAGAGCATGGGGGAGGCCACAGGGGCAGAGCGAAGGTGACTGGAGGCACAGGGTGTGTGGGGCCACAGTGTCTTCCTTGTGGCCATCCTTAGAGCTCAGTACCAAGCCAAATTCCACAGAGTTTCGAGGCCTGTGCCCAGTCCTTTCCTGGTGTGTTTGCTGCAGCTCCAGGGAGCTCTAATTGGGCTCTCTATCCACAGACCAGCTGCATCCTGAGAAATATAAAAAGAAGTATACGGTTCCCAGCTATCACCTGGAAGTAACCTTACTCCTCTGGGAGTTAGATAGACTCCTATTAGTGAGGGATGCCCAGTTTTGAACACTGAAGGCATTAAAGAGGGACAGAACAGGCAGGAGAGTGGAAGAGGCACCTGCCCAAAAAGGCTGATGATGTGAGAGCAGAGGCAGAGGCAGAGAGCAGTGGGAGGATTCTTTCTGCACAGAGAATTTGCACAGGGAAGAGAAGGATTTTCCTCCCTCCCCTGAAGACCAGAGAAAGCTGGAGGCCAAGCAGAAGGTTTTGAGGACACACAGAGTGGCGCTTCCTTCCCCTGTCTGCCCTGAGCACCAGGACAGAGGGGTGAGTAGAAGACTCTGTGCAAAGCCTCCGGTGCTGTCTTGTGTCCGCTCATGAGACCAGAGTGTGTACACAGGGACAATCTGCAGTGGCTCTAATGTACATTCAAAGATTAACGTGTCTGCAAGGCTCTTAAAAGCACATCCCCAGGGGCATCTCAGCTTGGCCTGCAGAGCACACCGTGGCATGACCAGGCAGCGACTGCAGATACAGTGCCACCAACCCTGAGTGTGCCCATGTGGTACAAGTCCCTCAAGAAGCAGCAGGGGAAGGGAAGACTGCAAGCAGACCTTTGCACAACCAGAGGCTCACAACAGCACTTGCCGGGTGACTGGTGGTTGGAGAAGAAAGGATTGCAGAAAGGGAAGTGAGAGGTGAGAGTTAGGCTAAAGAAAAATGTCCAGTGGTTGCCTCATTCTCCTCCAGACTCAAGATCTCAATGAGTTCCTACAAGCTAAAATGTGGAAAGAGGGGGTGAGGTGCCAGAGGTGTTCAGTAAGTGTGTGCTGGATGAATGGATTGCCCCAGAGTTAGCTAGAGGTTGATATTTGCCAATTCCCTTTCTCTCCTTCTCTCCTGAAAAGGAAGAGGCTGGAGCGCTAGGCCCTAGCCCAGAGAGTCTGTTTTCCTTGCTTTCATTATTGTGAGTCTCTGGCTTCTAGGGAGTGAAGCTCAGAAATCTGGGGCAGCTTAAGAGGCTGACCCCAAAGGACTGGCAGGTAGGCATGGAAAACGAGGTGTCTCTCTTCATGTTAAGGGAGACCCACCTCAAAAGTTTGTTTTCAGTTGTGGACTGTGGGAGAAGGAACAGGACTCTGGGCCTGAAGGGTCTGCAGAATCAAAACATCAGTAACTAAACTGGTAAGGCTAAGCCACACCAAAGAGGTCACATGGAATATTCCATCCCCACACAGTTGAAGTGTGAGACTGAACAACAGTTACTCCATTTTGTAATAGGGCCCCAACTTGTCTGCTTCTGTTATGGATCACCAGGTAGACATCGAGTTCCAGGGATGTGCTTGTTGTTGTGGCAGGAAGGTCCGTTGTGTGCGCAGTGTTCTGTCATGCTTGCCCAACTCCGTATCTGAACATATTATCTTAAGAACAATCTGTAAAAGTTCCTTCTGTGTTTTGCTTCTGTATTTCTGTTTGCCAACTCCCCTCTAGCATCTCCTATAAAAGGACCTCAGGCTCTGAGCCGGGCACCTCTCTAAGCTACTTTGCTTTGGGAGTGCCATCTGGCCAGACTAATAAAGGTCTGTTTTACTTTCCAACTTGTCCGGTGTGTTCCTTCCCAGGTGTTCATCACTGCAGTCAGCTCCTTGGAGCATTTGGTAAGGCCCTTGGTCTTACATTCTGGAGGCCCCAGTGAGATCCCTGGGTAGGAACCCCCAGTTCGGCTGAGACTCCGTGGCGGGATCCAGCAGGAGACTCTCAGGCACAGACCTCAGAAAACCTCCAGAGGTTTGACTCCAAGACCCTTGAACCCCGCTGGAAGGGACCATTTCCCATCGTCCTGGTGACTCCCTCAGCAGTGAAGGTAGCTGGACACTCTGCCTAGATCCACCGCAGCCATTTACAGGCGGCACCCCCGGAGGAAGCGACGTCAATGTGGAGGATTGACCAGAACACAAAGGACCCCCTCAAGATAAGATTGATCAAAGACTAGTTCGGGCAATATGGGGGTTCTTGGGGCTACTGTTCTTACCAGCCCCAATGGAAGGGGGATCTGGATGCCAGCTGGTGTTGTCCAGCCACACTCCCTGGAACTGGACTTGGTCCTTGAAAAATGCCTTAATGGGAGCTCACATTGCCACCATTACTACTGATAGACAGCCCCATTTTATTATAGACCTGTGTTCTCTGGGGCTTCCAATCATTAGTGGTGGAGGGGCTGGATCAAAGGGTAAAGTTTCATCTGGAAAGATGGGTAAAGGGGGCTGCGGAGGGAGGTGTGGAATAGATGATAAGTTGGAAAAAACCCTCCAAGATACAGATATTTATGCCTGCCCCATAGGGAAAAATAAAAGGTGCGATGGGGGACCAGGAATCCATATAAAGATTGGGAAAAAGGAAAATCCTGGACGGTGGCACTCTCTGCGGGTGGAAAGGACCCTATGACTGACCTCCTCATCCAGTGTAGGCCAGTAATAGTACCGCCTAAATAGGTAGGCTACATTTATAGGGTCTCCGGGCCCCAAGAAAAAGAAAAGGCAAAAGGAACCTATAATGTGTCATTAGTTGCTCCTGAATCTCCAATCCAACCATACCTTAAAACCCTGAATGCCATGTACACCCTGGTAAATGAGTCTAGCTCCAATCTTACTCAAGGGTGTTGGCTGTGTTTGAGTCCACATCCCCTGTATTATGTAGGGTTGGCCGTAAATGGCACCTTCTCAGAAGCTGACCAGAATGAGTGTGATTGGAAACAATCGAGGTTGTCAATTGGGGATATAAAAGGAAAAGGGTTATGTGTTAAGAATCCAAGTGTTACATCTTCTTATCTGGACAGTATATGTTCTTATCAGACACCCACCACCAGTAATGAAAAATATTTAAAAGCTGTAAACAATGCATGGTGGGCATGTACAAATGGCATAACTCCCTGTTTATCCATACCAGTCCTCAATCAGGAACTTGAGGTATGCGTAATGGTCCACATTTTACCCCAAGTCACTATATGTGGAGAAGACCAGGGTTGGGAATACCTAGCTAAGAGAACACACACCTGAGAGAAGTGCCACCCAGCATTGATTCCTGTGTTAACTGCAGCAGGCACTGCAGGATCAGTGGCTCTGGGCACAACCTCAATAGGACTGCAAGACTCCAATTTCAAGACCCTTGCCCAACAGGTAACAATAGACTTAGGCCTACTTACCGGGTCAGTGTCTCATTTGGAAAAACAAGTTGATTCTCTGGCTGAGACGATCCTTCAAAACCGCCGAGGACTTGACCTCAGATTTATGAAAGAGGGAGGGCTACGTGCAGCCCTAGGAGAGCAATGTTGCTATTATGCTAATAAATCTGGAATAATAAGAGAAACCCTGGCCACTGTAAATAAACATCTACAAGAAAATTATAATAGATTGATAAAACAGGAGGGATGGTTCCAGTCAATGTTTAACTGGTCTCCCTGAATGACTACCCTTGTTTCTGCCTTTGCTGGACCCCTGTTAATCTTGTTACTAGCTTTGACTTTTGGCCCATGCATTATTACTAAGCTTATGGCCTATGTAAGGGCCCAGATAGGATCTGTTCACCTAATAATTCTGAATCAACAGGCCAAATATCATCCTTTAAGTGAGCTGGACGAGGAAGAGTGAAGATGGAGACAAGAATACCAAGATAATGCTGTATAAGATTACACAGCCACGGGAAAAATCAGTGGGGAATGTGAGACTGAACAACAGTTACTCCATTTTGTAATAGGGCCCCAACTTGTCTGCTTCTGTTACAGATCACCAGGTAGACATTGAGTTCCAGGGATGTGCTTGTTGTTGTGGCAGGAAGGTCCGTTGTGTGCGCAGTGTTCCGTCATGCTTGCCCAACTCCGTATCTGAACATATTATCTCAAGAACAATCTGTAAAAGTTCCTTCTGTGTTTTGCTTCTGTATTTCTGTTTGCCAACTCCCCTCTAGCATCTCCTATAAAAGGACCTCAGGCTCTGAGCCGGGCACCTCTCTAAGCTACTTTGCTTTGGGAGTGCCATCTGGCCAGACTAATAAAGGTCTGTTTTACTTTCCAACTTGTCTGGTGTGTTCCTTCCCAGGTGTTCATCACTGCAGTCAGCTCCTTGGAGCATTTGGTAAGGCCCTCGGTCTTACAAGAGGAGCCAAGTATTGTCCCATTTTACACATGAGGAAACCAAGATGCAACAAATCAAGGTCAGGCAGCTAAGGATCTATAGCATCTTGACCTCAGTGTTATGACTTTTCTTTGCCCTAGGCTGGAGAAATAGCCAGCATCAGTCCTGGGTGCTTTAGACCAAAGTTTCCCAAAGCAAGGTCTCTGTGTCACCTACATAAAGATCACCTTGGGGGAACTGCTAAAAATATGGATCCCAGGACCCCTGAGAGTATCAGGAGTCAGAATGCTGGAAGACAGAGCAGAGGAACAATCCCTGGTGGCCATTTTTCTGGATGAAGTTGGGAAATGACTAAATGCTTCCCAGGATGCACTGTAGCTCGTGTTCTATCTCCAACAGCTGTTGAGAACACTTTCATTTTATAAACGAAAGGAAGCAAGTCAAGAAATTTTCTTCTTGAGCAGAAAAACATTCTTGAACAGTAAGTGATCCAAATGATGAGAAGCAGTTTAATCCAAATCCATTGATGTGTTCTGTGGCCCCTTTAAAAACAGATGCTGTCTTCATTTACGTTCTGTTCTTATCACAGAATACTTGAGACTGGGTAATTTATTTTAAAAAGATATTTATGTTTTATAGTTCTGGAGGCTGGGAAGTACAAGAACATAGTGCATGGTGCTGGCATCAGGTGAGGGCCTTCTTGCTATATCATAACATGGTAGGGGGCATCATGTGGAGAGATAGAACAAGGGTGCCAGAGAAAGCTCGATTTTGTAAGAAAACCACTCTCATACAACCTACTGTTATGGCTTGTGTTTAGATGTCCCCCCAAAGCCTCATGCTTTTAGACAGGTGGCTGAATCTAGAGTGTGTGACTGATTCATGGTGGGGCCAGGCCCAAGGGCACTAGGATTAAGGGTGTGAGTGCCACCCACCCTAAGAAGTCTGAACAAGATAAAAGGGGCAGAAAGACTCTGCTAAGGTCCCTTGTTGCTTTTGCTACCTTGTGGGTCCCATGAACTGTTTCTCCTCTCTGCCGTGTGCCATCCCTGCCTTGGAGCCAGCTGATTATGTACTGAAACATCTACAAACTGTGAGCTAAATAAACCTTTTCCCCTTTAACTTTGGGTGTCAGGTATTTTATCTCAGCAACGAGAGAAAAGTAACTAAGACACCACCTAATCCATCAGCCCATGAATGGACCAGTCCACATCTAGTATTAATTCTGCCCTCTTGACCCAAATGCTTCCCAAAGGTCCCATCTGCAAATACCACTGACATATAAATTTAGGGATTAAATTTCTAACACATGAAAATTGGACACATGTCCAAACCAGAGCAGATGTATGAAATTCCAGTGTGTCTGCCATTCTCCTCCTTATGCTTCGTACACATAAGAGAGTTAAGTGGACCCAGGCCCGGAGCAGGTTTTGTGTAAGCTCAGCCTTGCTTCTGTCCTGGCCTGAATTCTTTTGCTGTGTAATTACAGGAAGATTTCTAACCTAGCTTGCTCAGCTTCTGTATCATTCTGGATGCCTGAGTCTATAGTGGGAAAATGCTGTCTCAAATAGATTTATAGTATGAAAAAAATAGGTTCTCTCATCAAAAAAAGGCTCCGGTGGGTTTGCAGAGTTGATTGACCCAACTGCAGCTCTCTAATGTCAGAATGGATCCGATTCTTTCTGGCCGCTCATTCCCACCCACCGTTGGCATCATCTCCAAGAGGGCAGCAAGATGGCCTCCAAGGACCCAGTCGTCGGACAGCCACAAGCAACAAGACTGAACTTTTTGGCAGCTCCCAGCAGCATTTGCACCTGGACTTTCGCATCATAAACCCATGCCTGGACCAGCCATTGGAAGGGGGAGAGAGAGGAAAGACACAGCAGCATTCTTTAGACCACTCAGAATCTGCCCTGTGGGTTGAGGCCCAAGTTGTGATTGGGCCTTCCCTGAAACACAAGCAGACAGGGAGACCTTAAAAAAAATACCTGGATTCTGCTGTGAAGGAGGAGGAGGAAGTAGAGAAACAGATGTTGGACAAGCAGCCAATGGGTTCTCTCCCAGAAAAAAGCTGGTTTGGAGAAGTGATGTCCACACAGGTAATCCCAGAGGTGTTGTTATGCCAGATGAGAAGGCAGCTTTCCTGTGCCCACTGGTCCATATGAAGGGTGAAATTAAGCCTCCTCTGCTCTCTGCTCCTCCTGCCAACTTCCCGTCCCCAAGTAGACTCAAGGCAGGGAGTAAGGAGGGGAATGGAACAAAGACACGGGAGTCTACTTTTGTCTGTGTTCTACCATTTCTTTCTAGCACATATCTACATCCGATGTTATTCCTTCAAAACAAAACCTCTGACACTTCCGAAAATATACAAAGGGACTGGCAGTGTTGCTCAGTGATAGAACCCTTGCCTAGCATATGGCCATTGCAGCACTGGGAAAGAAAAGTTCTCCATGGATCCTAGAACTTCTCTCCGAACCAAAGAGAGTGGCTCGAGCATAACACTTGACCAGTACCTGCTGGGAGTAGAAAAGGCAGAGGGAAGATGGATGGGCTGTTGGACTCCATTGCATGACCTTTCCCTGAGGCTTCTTGCAGACAATGATGTGTGCTCTAAAGAATCCTGCTGGCCAGGCCTGCTGCAGGGCTAGGACTATGGCCTGGTGAACTGTGACCCAGTCCAGTCCCTGAGTGAGCTCTCCATGCAATCTGTGGTGATGACCACTGGGCCACCCCGGCAACAGTTCAACCTGACAGCACTAGGGAGAGGGAATCAACAGCTGGCAAAGGCTCTACCTCCGCAGGCAACAGTGGCACTGTGCTGCGAGGTTGTGGGCACAGATGAGGGAGCATCCCTCCAGTTCCGCCAACTGTGTGCTTGATTTCACTGTCTGGAAGAGCGAGCCTGGTCACAGAACCACTGAACTCCAGCGGAGTGCCATCTTTTTTCTGTTGTCACTAAAATAGGGAGTAAAACTCCCTGATTTAGATGTAGATGATTTTTTGATTGGAAAAAAGTTTTGTTGACATGTTGCAACTACAGTGGTACCTCAGGTCACAAACTTAATTCTTTCCACGATTCTGGTCACGGACCAAATTGAACAAGAACCGAATCAAATTTTCCCATAAGGTCAACATTGAACCTAACCATTAAATTTGAATTTGTAGAAGAAACTAACTTGAGATTAAGAACTGCTGATGTGGGAACTCTCTTGTAAGGAGCTGGGTATGAAACATCCTGGTGACGTTTTCTTCTTTTTAGCTTTATTTTTTTAATTAACACATAATAATTATATAGATTTATGGAGTACAACGTGGTATTTTAGTACATGCATACACTCGACTGCGGTTAACTACTGGTTTCATCGCCCTATCATTTCTTTGTTTGGAGCTTTTGAGCTCCTTTCTTCTAGTTCTTCATGAAATTTGTGATAGGTTATTGTGAGCTGTAGTCACTGCCGTGCTGTAGAATATTAGAATTTATTCCTCCTATCGAAGGATGACTTAGTACCTATTATTCCCACTCTCTAGCCCCACATCCTCTTCCCTTCCGAATGTCTCTAATTACTATTCTACTCTCTTGTACTTTGAGATCAATATTTTTAGCTTCCACAGATGAGAGAGAACATTTAGTATCTATCTTCCTGCATCTGGCTTTTCTAATGTCCTTTATTTTGCTGCACATGACAGGATTTAATTCTTTTTCAAGCCTGAATAATATTCCACTGTGTGTGTATACCACATTTTCTTCATCCATTCATCCACCATTGGGCACCAAGTTGATTCCATATCTTAGCTATTGTGAATAGTGCTGCCGTAAACATAAGGGTGCAGGTATCACTTCAACATGCTGATTTCACATCCTTTGGACATGCACTCAGAAGTGAGACATGATAAGTGTAGCTTTTGTTTTTTGAGAAACATCACGGTAACACTTTCATCATAATATTGTGTGATGGAATGAGGTTTGGCAGCGTTCCCCAATTTAGGGGACCAATGGTCTGAAATCAAAGTGTCAGCAAGATTTGTTCCTTCTTAAAAACAAAATAAAACAAAAACCCAAAATGTTAACTGTGGTAAAGTACATATAACATAAAATTGACTGTTTTAAGCATTCTGAAGTATAACAGTGCAGCAGTCTTAAATGGCTACTGCCACCAATGTCTAGATACACTTTTGATTGAAGTATTTAAGTACTACAGAAAAGTACACAAATGCTAAATGTGAGACACAATGAGTTTTCACAAAGTGGACATTCTCGTGTAATCCAATCCACACTAGAGAATAAAATATTTTCAGTACCATGGGGCTACTCCTCCTCCCCATCCAGTCACTACCCCCACATGCAAACAGTCAGTCACCATGACCCTCACTTCTGTTACCTTACCGGTAAGTTGCACCTGTTTTTCAACTTTACATAAATGAAATTAGGCAGCATGCACTCTTCTTTCCTCTTGTTCAGTGTCATAGTTCATGATCTCTGCCAAAGTCAACCTAACAGCAGTTTGTACCTTTTCACTGCTGATTCCATTGTGTGACTATAGAACAGCGTATTTAATCTGTTGTTTATGGATATTTGCTTTCCTTTCTGTGTGGACCTGTAATGAGTACTCTCATTAGCACAATGAATGCTTCTATGACCATTCTTCTAGATGCTTTTTGGTGCACAGATGGAAGGCAAAATGAGAGTAGAACTGCTGCAACACAGAATGTTCCCCCAAATCTCACTGTTTGAAGGCTTAGTTGCTGATAGACTTTGGAAAATTGACTGGATCTTGAGAACTCCAATTTCATCAGTGGATTCATCCAATAATAAGTTCATAATCTCAAGGCATTATTGGGAGGTGATGGGAAAGGAGGTGTGGCCTAGTTGAAGCTAGTGGGTAATGGCCGATGACCCTGGGGACTGTAGCTGGTCCCCGCCCCTTGCTCTCAGCTCTTTCCTCTCTCTGCTTCCCATGAGCTGAGCCCCTCTGCCCCACCACACACTCACCATAGTGTGCTGCCTCATCACAGGCCCAGAAGCAACAGGGCCAACCAGCCATGGACTGAAACCACCGAAACTGTGAGCCAAAATACCTTTCTTCTTTGAAGTTGACTCCCCAGGTATTATCACAGCAACAAAAATCCAACTCTTGTACTCAAATTTAATAGAGAGAGTCTTCCAGGGACTGAATGTTCGTGTTCTCTCTGAACTTACACCTTGACATCTTGACAGATGGTATTGTGACAATGTCGGGAGATGGTTGGTTGTGAGGGTGGATCCCCCAGGAGTGGAATTGTCCCCCTCATAAAAGTGGCCCCAGGGCTCCCGTGCCTCTTTCTCTATGGAGGACACAGTGAGAAGATGGTTGACTGTGAACCAGGAAGCAGCCCTCACCAGAGCCCAACTCTGCTGATGCCCAGACATCGGCTTCCCGGCCTCCAAACCTGTGAGAACTGCATTTCTGGAGTTCATGAGCCAATCTGTGAAATGTGTTACAGCAGTCCAGGCAGAGCAAGACAGAGGCAGGGAAGCTTCCAAAGAGCCTATACCAGGTCACATGCTCACCAGCAGTGTCTAGGGTTTCCATGGCTGCACCTTCCTTAGCAGTTGATAAGTTTGCCTTGCTTGTTTGCCATTCTGGTAAGTGTGCAAAGCAATCTCCCTAGAATTTTAATTCTCATTTCCCTGATGAACGATAAGGCTGAGCACCTTTTCTTATGTTTCTGGCAATTTAGATGTCCTCTCTAATGAAATGTCTGTTCTTTTATTTCTTTTTTAAAAAAATTAAACCACAATGCCTCATTAGATAAAATTTTAAATGTTAACTGTAGTTTAAAATACGAAGTGCAGTTGAGATTTTTTCAGCATGATGCTTAGAAGTCAAGTAGGAGGAAATACACTCTAATCAGAGCCCTAAATTAATTTTTCAATTTTCTACTATGATAAATTCCAATAAAAGTGAAACATGTGTTTATTCTCACAAAATTATGTACAGTTAAAGTCTATGTGTGTCAATATAGCAGAGTACTCCATAAAATGTTTCAGATATTACGTCAATTCAAAGATAACCATTAAAAATGAGTAAAAATTCAATGTAAAAACAAAATATAGCAATAGGAAGAATCACACAACTACAAGTTAAACAACCAAAAATGAAATGAGTACTGCAAGCCAGCAGACCCTTCGTAGCAGACTGTAAAAAGGACAGTTCCTGCAAATGCCAAGAATTCTAGATGTTAAAATAATCTGTGTGGGATGTTTTCTTTTTAAATTTTTTTTTTTTTTTTTTGGTACCAGGGATCAAACTTGGGACCTTGCACTTGTGGGGCAGGCGGTGGAACCACTGAGCTAAATCCCCGGCCCTCTTTTTAATTGTTTTGTTCGTACATGCTTGTGATGCTTAATGAATATATTCATTGTCATTTTAAAGAGAACTGAATTTCACATGAAACACTACCTTTTTCCTATTGATTTGTAAGAATTCTTCATATATTCAGGGGATAAATCTTTTGTTAGATAAATGAATCACAAATATCTTTTCCCATTCTAAGCATTTCTTTTTTCTTTTCTTTCTTTTCTTTTTTTTTCTTCTTGCACTGGGATTGAACCCAAGACCCTTGAATTGAGCTACACCCCCAGCTATTTTTATTTGGTTTTTGTTCATTTTGTTTTTGAGACGGGGGTGGGTGGGCACTAAGTTGCCCAGGTTGGGCGTTCAGTCCCCTTGTCTCAGCCTTTCAAGCAGCTGGGATTAGAGGCCAGTGCCACCGTGTCTGGCTCCTTAGCTTGTGTTTTTAATCTCTCTTCTAATCATGCCTTTTATTCATCAAAAGTTCCTTACTTTACTGCCTTCAAATTATGACTTTCCTTTACAGTCGGTGCTTTCGTGTATCCTGTTTGAGAAATATTTGCCTACCCGGAGAGCGATAAGGATATTTTTCCATGTTATTTTCCAGAAACATTATTGTTTTACAATCTACCTGAAATTGTTTTTACCTTGCTTTAACAAAAGCCATTCATTGTACTGTTTCAAGCTAAATAATTTAGACATGACAGAGGGTGGCTTCTAGGGAATAGCCCCTACATTTGCTTGTTAGTTTTGTCCCTGTGAGAAAATACTCTTGCAATGCCAATCTGTGAAAAGAAACGTGAGTGAGATGAGCATCATCTACTGACGAGTATTCAAATGTTAGGGCACTGAGGGCACACAAGGATCCACAGCTTCCCCGCACTTATCCTTGTGGGCTCTGGGCCCCTCTCTATCTTGAGCTTCTCTTTTTATTTTTCTAAAAGCAAGACTGGACAGAAGTATTTCCCGTTTACTTGAGGAGTAATGCCTGGATCTATGAACTCCTGTCTTGCTCTACTAAATGCCAAGCGCAATGGGTCCTCTGTCTGTCATTTGTCTTTTGTAACTCACTTCCGCGGGCTGAAGGCAGTGAATGGGTTCTGGTCAGACAGCCGTGGGCTGCACTGCCTTGGGCCGGGGACATTTCAGGTTGGACTATTTATTCTCTGGGCCATAAAGCTGTCGTCTACATAATATAGGAACCTCCTCGATGCACGGTTTAGCCCAGCATATATCTTGGCGGTTGCAGTGGCTCGTGAAACCCTGAGAAGTGGAGAGTTGTTCTCCTATTTATCATTCTCTCTTCTCCTCCTGAGCCCTGCAGCTCGCCAGCAGCCACTCCCTCACTTTGCCCACCTTTGTTGGCCTGATGGACTGGGCTACCGTAGTGTCTGGTGAAAGTCACTTTTCCCTTCATGTGTGATGTCACATTTTCCCTCTTCCTGCCTCTTTTCATTTTTATGCCCTTTATATGGAACCTTCAATAGTTTCCCTGGGCTACTATTTTGCTTTGAAAGTGATCTTGCTCTTTTTTAAAAAAATAGGTTCACCTTTAAGAAAAAAAAGTCTCATCATTATAGAGTTTTAAGATCTTTGTTAGTTTGCTGGATGGCACATCACCCAACCTCCAAAATCAAGGACAAACACTTTACAAGCCCTGCATCTACAAAAGGAACTCCAAGTTAATTGGGTTTTGAAAAGGCCTAGAGACTTGCAGTCTCACAGCCTACTGCAGTGGAAATACCACAAGGGCAAGAAGGAGGACGGCAGATGCCAGGCCTAGCTCTGCCGTCAGCGAACTGCGTGACCTCGATCTTACTTTCCTACTTCTCAGTTTCCTCTCAGTTAAATGAAGGAATCAGCTCTGTCAGTTCCATCCGCATAGAATCCTCAACAGTTGGATACATTCAAAGTCAAAGGGTCAGGCTTGTGAATCAGCCTTGTAGATTCAGGGCAGTTAGAAACACTGGAGCAGAGGGAGTCACTGTCTTCCACCTATTTAGTTTTAAACAGCATCTTATGGCCATTCCTCCTTCCATTGTCCTAAGAGAGGCAGAAAATAAAATCACATGTTTGTGTTTGTCCAATTGTATTTTTGATAGATGTTATTAAAGGCATGCCTTCCTTTTCTCCCAGGTTGCTAGCTGATCAAAATGATTTCAAAGATTAATTTTGATTGTAATGCATATTTTTGTCTACATTCTTTAACTCAAAAAGTATATATATATGTGTGTGTGTGTGTGTGTGTGTGTGTGTGTTATTGGTTACAAATAAATTGTTAATTGTTACAATCTGGTTTTTACACGTTATATAGAAAGGAAATTGTCCAGATAATTAAATAAAAACTTTTAGGTTTGGGGAGATGGCTGGATGATGGGATTCCCCTTGATGTATAAAGATGCAGCTGCTCAGAAAAGGTATTTCTAGTCTTTGTTCACCAATAATTTTCATAGCCTTATGGGAAGACACCCCCCCCAATTAACAGTGCTTAAATATGTTATTATAATATGTTTATATTGGTTATCTTCAAAACACAAAATTTTCAGTGGAAAAAACAAGGTAAGATCCTTCTGGTACCAAGCTACATTACAGGACATAAGGTTTCACATAATTGCAGTAATTATTATTGCTACTTTTCTGGTGTACAAAATGTATTCAGGCTTTCTGACTGTACAGGCTTTCTAATATATTGTTTATAGTAATAACATTTTGATCCAGGTATTTGCCCTGTCTTCTGCTCCAGCTACTCACGATAACAGGTACATTTGTAGGCCCATACATTTTCCTTAGATGACATCCTATCAAAAAGTAATAACTTAAGAGTTTTCTATTTTTTATGTGTTTTTAAAGGGTAGTAAGTGCATTTAATAATGGCTATCTTATACTAAGATACATATCTAAGTTTGTTACAAAGATAATGTCATCATGATTGTCATGCAAAAGTATTTTTATTATTATGTGTGGCTCCTCATTCAAAGTTTTTTTCTGTTAATATTCTACAGAAAATCAACTACTAGAACAACCATGATTGATAAAAATAATCCTCTAACTATATTTTAGATTCCAAAATGCTTCCTATCCAGGTAAAATTATAATAGCTAAGCTCACTGCTCCTACTGAAATACTTATGTCACTGACCTTCTCTTCTGGGTGTTCAACAACTAAAGTTTAAAGACCAAAACTAGAAAGATAACTGGGCTATGAGGACAGCCAATATTTTGGCCCTGGCCTCTCAAGGTCAAAAAAGATCCAGGACACAAAGGAACCTTTCCTACAGGATCCTACATCTTTGGTAAGAGTTATAGATAACCTTTATCAATGAAAGAATCTAAGAGCCAATAGGCTACAATCACTCACTATTTCAGTATCTAAATGTGACTTTCTCCCCGACCTGCCCTTCCATTCTAGTGTGCTCATGTTTAGACTTTTCATGCTCTAATTTCTTAAAAGTTTTGTTTATTCTTGCCTAGAGGCTGCCAAACTCCAAGCAGTCATACAGACGGAACCAAGGACAAATGTGCTAGACTTCTTTTACCAGGATCCACCAGATCAACCATATAAACAGCTCATAACTGCTAAACTATACAATAGACTTCTATGTTGGATTCTGAAGCCCCCTGGACCTTCTCTTTATCCTCTTTGTGGGAGGCTATTACTAGTTCCTCCCAGTGGAAACCTTTGTTAGCCATATTCATAGCAATCCTGCGGACCTTATAATTTGGCCCCTGTATTCTTAACTATTTCTTTGGCTTTTCCAGACTCAAAGCTATACGGCTACCAAGATGACAATGCCTGGTGCCTATCAAAGGCCTTTAGATAGACCCTCTGCAGAGTAACTCTGACTGCTGATCACAAGTATGACCTTCTTCAGCTGGAAGTAGCCAGAACGGTCTTCTCCCTTTGCCCTCTCAGAGCAGTTAGGGGTACTTCTTCACGGGGGAAATATTGCAGATAGGTAAGTTAATTAGATATCTTGTAGGCAGTTAGACAGGGCCAGCCCAGGAGGAGTCAACATGGAGGACAGTGAAGACACATTCACTGAAGGCCAGCATTGTAAAAGGAGAGAAATTAGAACACCCATGTAGGATAAATAGTAGTGATTGATGGTCTAAGTAGGTATCAACAACAAATGTGCTAGACATTTTTTTAACCAATATCCACCATCTTAACAAGCGTGCCCTTCCCGTAGTCCCTTTCCTAATGGGAGCCAGAGTTCTGGCGGGAATTGGCACTGGGGTGGCAGGAATCTCAACATCAACACACTTCTATTACTCCTTATCCCAAGAGGTAAATGAAGATATGGAAAAGGTCGCTGACTCTCTGGTCACCCTGTGGTCCCAATCAATCCACTGCAGCTGTGGCACTCCAAAATAGATGAGCTCTGGAAATAATAACAGCAGAAAGAGTGGGAACATGCCTCCCATTAGGAGAAGAGTGTTGTTACTTTGTAAACCAACCTGGCATTGCTGGAGACAAAGTAAAGGAGCTCAGGGAGTGCACAGAAAAACATACAGGAGACCTAGACTGACTACAATCTCTGCCAGGATACTTTGACCGATGGCTTCCATGGCTTCTTCCTTTCCTGGGACCCTTCACCATCCTCTGCATAATCCTGCTCTTCAGACCCTGTCTGTTTTGCTGTTTTCAAAATTTCTTACAGGGACGCATGCCTGCCTTTACCAACCAGACAGTCGCCGAACTCACCGTGGCTGACTACCAGCCCCTCACTACGGATGCTGGCTCCACCTAACAAGACCACACCTCGGCCATCTAAAGACCCCACCCAACAATGCCCCTTTGCCAGCAGGAAGCAGCTACAGAAAACGAGACCTTCGCCCTTGTTCCATAATAACAAGAGTCTGGAAGGATAGAGTTCTCTGCCAGACAAAATGGCCCCAACAGTCCTACATTCTAAAATGGCTCCTGTTCCTAAAATGGTTCCCGCTTATGGAAAGGAGCCACTTCGGAAAAGTGAAACCTATGCCCTCTGGAGAGGCAAAACCTAACTTGTTGCTCCACCCCACTACCCGCGTGATCTTCCCCTTCCAATCCATTCCATTGCTCAACTCTCAAGATACTCTCCCCCGCTGCACTGCCCGATATAAACCTCACCCCAGTTTGTCTCACCCTCTCTTGCCATTGTTTGAGGCAGCCCAGCAGCTCCATCCCCAATAAAGCCCTGCCTCGGGTCCTCCTGAAAAGAAAAAGAAGAAAAGAAAATAACAAAAACTCAGGAGAGTTCTTATGTTCTAGACGAGAGCACAAGTGTGTTAGATCTCCTAGTCTGACCTTCAGTCACCTTCACCCTACTCTCACCTCATTAAGGGTTTATAAATATGCACTGCATGTCATGCATATGTAACTAAGATCAGAGTGAATCCTGGGACAAGTGTGTGTGTAGAGAGCACCTGAGAAGACATAGCATCCTGTCACTCATTCCTGTGAATCATACCTAGAGATCGGGGAGGCACCAGGGTGGAAGTGCATATCCTTTAAATTCCAAAAGCTTGATTATTAGGGGCTGCTGCTGCTGTTGTGTGCTGTGTTCTGTGAGCAGTGCTTTTGCTTTTCTGTCACCCCAGCACCACTTTTTGTTTTCATCCTATCTTCTGTTGGCACGGATTTGCCCTGAGCACAACTTCCACTGATTGTCAATAAATGTAGCTGCTAGCCATTTGCTACCAGGTGTACGCTTGGCAATTCTGTGCTCATCATACACAAGAGCCTGGATTATATCTGGCCACCACATGGTAACAGATTAGTTCACTTTTCTTAAGATTTCATTGAAAAATTGTGTAACAGGGCATTCTCATAACAGAAATCCATCTCACCAAGTGTCCCCACAAGCACACATACAAAATGCAAAATTATTTAGTCTGAGTTGAGTTGTGCCTTATTTAGACTTAATAATATTTGACATAACAATAAAAGCCAAGTACAGAAAAAAGACCCTGGGCAGTGTTTTCTGCATTAAATTTAAACTTGATCTACTAATTTATTTTGTGTAGAAACCTTTAAATGTTCATGGACATTTCAATTTTCAAAAATATTTCACTTGGCTTTGTTGAAAACACCTGTTGAAATTTGATGTGTAGTATACACTCCTACTTCCTTCTTTTGAGAGGTAGCTTAAAAATATTTATTTCTTAAAAGTCTCTGGCAACATAGATTCCCGGGTGTGGTTGCTATGTCAACACACCCTTATTAGGCATCTTCTGTGTGGCAGGTATTGTGGTGATGACAAAGACAAATTACATAAGACATGACCATTTTCTTTAGGAAGTATGTAGCTTACATGCATAAATAAGATTTAAGGAAATAAAAATGTAAATGATGATTAAAGACAGTGCATTTTCTTTTCTCAAGGATTTTTTTTCTTTTATGGAACCTGATAAAGTGACTCTAAAATTCATTGGGAAGAATAAATGAGCAAGAACTGCCAAGCAGATATTGAAAAGAAGATAAGTGTTGGTTGTAGCGAGGAGGTGCATGTATTGTCAATTATCCAGAAGTACTATAAAACCATTGCAATGATGAAAGTCAGAGACAATTTCTGATCAAAGGAGATAATAGAAACAGACTCAAGTGTGTATGTGTGAATCAGTGAGATGATATCAGATAATTGATAAGCTCTTGAGAAACAATGATCGATGCTTTATAGTATATGTTAAAATAAATCCCACTGGACTGAAGTTTAAATGTAAAAATGAGGAGAAGAAAATACTAGTGTACCTTTATGTGCTTTTCGATATGGGCTTTCCCACATCTAAAGAAATTGTTTCTTTTAAGCAAACACAGTTGGAAAAAAATTTAGATTGACTAATAAAAAGCTTAAAATAAGTTTTATGTATCAAGAGTCTAGACAGTTTTAATCTATAAGGATAGGAAAAGCATATAGGTGCTGTCTGGGGTCAGGAGTGGGGCAGAATAGACTACACAGGGGAATGAAGGAATTTGCTGGGGTGATGGAAATGCTGAGTCTTGGCTGTGTCAGTGGTAACATGGGGCACATATTTTACAGAGCTTATCAAACTGTACACGCTGAATGGCTGCATTTTATTACATATCAGTTGAATTTTTAAAACTCCTTAAAATCTTTAAAGGACAAACTATGAACTAGGAAAGTAATTGCAACATCTATGACACAAAGTCTCATAGCCTTAAGATTAATACGAATAACAGGAGCATCCAGTGGTAAAACAGGCCCATGACTCAACTGGGGAAAGAAAACAGTGGACCTTAACCACATGAAAACAAATTCAGCTCCCCTAGTGATTGCAGAGGGCCAGATGGAGACATCGGCAACAAGGAAAAGAAGGGTCATCACAAGGTCCAAAGAATGGTCAATGCACATCTCTGGCATAGTGCTACACTCTCACCTCATCGTGACTCCTTTGCTGAGCTTTGATCTCTTCCTTAAACCCCTTCGGAGACTGGCCTGTGCACAGCAGTGGCACTGTGGAGTTGTGTGATAAAGCACCACTGTTCTTAGTGGCAGGAGTCCCTCGAGTCCCAACTGTCAAGGCTCCATTTTGTCATAATGATTCTGTATGTTTTCTTCTTGCTGTGCTTTATTCCTCTCTCCTTTCCTTCAGCGGAATCTTATAGATTGTATGGTTTTCCTTCACAGCCTGTGCTATTCTGGACTGAAGAGGTTTCTCGTGTTCGTGTTTTGGCCTGGTCTCTCCTGTTTATCATTTGGGCGAATTCAGATACCTCTACTTGGACCTTGTCCAGAACCCTGGAAAATGTCAACTTACCTGGAGTAATAAATAAACATCCTGTCAGCTGATCCAGGTGTTCTGAGCATGACCTGTCTAACAGGTAGGTTTTATTCTCTTCCTGAGGATGAAGCCTCAGAAAAGACTCTCCTGGACCTCAAGTCACCTTCCTACTAGCCAGGAGCAAACCCAACCGGGTCAAGATGCCAAGGCTGATTAAGACTTGGGGCTCTGCCTGCCAGTTCATTAGCCATGGTTCTGCAGGTCATCTGGACGGCTCTGCCCACCTGAGCCTGCTTGGCCAGTCCCCACTGGAATTGGCTGCACCTGGATGACCCAGGACAAGCTCCTCACAGGTGTGGCGGATGGCAAGCTGTTGGTAGGGGTAGGTGAGAAGGACCAGTGAGTCACACAGCTTCCATCACCTGGCAGGCTAGCCTGGTGGTGGCAAGAGCTGAGCTCCCAAGAACAGCAGGAGCTCTGGTCCCAGTGAGCAAGCACATGGTCCATCTCTGCTCATGCACTCCTGCTAACCTCCTGTTCTTGAAGAAGGTCACATTGTACAATGGCTTGCTTGCATCTCTTAAAAGTTCACGGGTTGGGACCTTAATTCCACTATGTGGTAGTGCTGGGTGGGGGGGCTGGAGAGTGAACTAATGCCTCTCTTGGGAATGACTAGCTAGTACAGTAGTTGAGCCCCCTTTTGTCTCTTTCCCACTGCATCTGCTTGCTTTCCGAATTTCCACCATGACTTGAAGCAGCACAAAGCTCTAAGCAGATATGGACACCTGATCTTGGACTTCCTGACCTCCAGAACCATGAACCACTATAAACTTCTTTCTTTATAACTTATTCAGTCTTAGGTCATTTGTTATAGTAACCCCAAACAGACCAAACTCTACTTTGTAAAGTTCTCATGAGGATTCAGGCAGATACTTCCTACAAAGGCCTTCACACATTACTGGGTACATAACTGGTCAATAAATATTAGGTAAGAAGTCATTATTTTTGTAATTACAGAAAAATAACAATAAATATTATTTTAAGCTATAGTTTGAAATTATACATTTATAATAAGATTTGGATTTATTTAGCCCTGTTGATTGAGAAAATACATGACAAAATGGTTAATAACTTTCAGTAATGGTTTCTCTGAGATTTGTATTTCATTAATGCCAACACAAAATAACATAAACATAGTGGCACCTATAACATGTGAAAAGGATTTACTAAACTCACAGATGGCAGTGCTGTGCACAGGGATCTGAAGCCCTGAAAGTGGTTTTGTCTCACGGGGTAGGAAACAATTATTTGAGACAGCAAAGGAAAAGATGTAACAAAGTTGGCCTGGTCAATTGTCACTTAAATTGTCTAGGCCGTCAGTGGATAGTGCTGCTAGTCCGACATTTCTTAAAGTACATTAAGGGCTTCCCAATTACAAATAGCACTGTAATTTTTTATGATCCCCTAAATATGACCAACTAGAGTTTGCTCCTCCTTATTTTCCTTCTTTGATTCAGATGCAGTATCCAAGGGGCTTCAGGGAAACATAGGCCTTTCTGGGTACTGGCTACTATTATCATTTTTAAATCTCCTGTGTGACTTTTAGAGTTTGGTTCATGTGGAATACTCAGAACACAGCAAAGTGGGTATCTATGAGTCCATTTTCTAGTTCTACAATGGAATCCCAAGCTGGGTAACTTTATACAGGAAATGGGTTTGTGTAGCTCAAAATTCTGCAGTTCAAGGGCCTGGTGCTGGCATCGGCTCAGCTCTGGTGAGGACCCCGTGACAGGTGATGTCTCAAGGCTGGGGACACTGAAGAGGGACCCATCACCTCACCAGGCAGGAAGCCAGACCGGGGTGAGGGGGAGTCTTGTTCTTTCATAACAGTGCTCTCTGGAGCCTTGCTTGGGCCCGTAAGAACCACACCACTCACAGACCATAGCAGGACACAAGCATGTCCCTTTCAACAACCCCCTCGAAGAACACCTGGCAGATAGTGGTGGCAGCCTGAAGCTTTGTGAGAAAGCACGCATGGCTGTCCTTATGACAGAGCGGCGGCAACTGCTGACGCTCACGGTGATTCTGGGAGTTTCTTCTCACTGCACCAAAACAGGACACTGACCTCTTTCACAGATTATGTGATTGTCTTTCTTCTCTATTATTCTGGAGAGAAGAGGTCATTTTGTTGTTTGGTATCTCCTCCTAGAGGCAGCTGCCTGTCCTTTGGATGAATTTAGATACCTCCGTTTGGGCCTTCTTGAGAACCCAGGAAAATGTCAATGCTTAGTGCATAAATCCCCGTCCGTCGAGCCAGGGGTTCTGAGTGGGACCTGTCTAACTGGCAGGTTTTATTCTCTTCCTGGTGGTAGCCACGGCCTCACTCAGGAAGTAGCTTCAGAAAAGACCCTCAGGCCCCTTCCCAGCCAGGAGCAAACCCAACCCCAGTGGAGACACCATGGCGGATTGAGACCCGCCCCCTACCCCATGCCACTCTGTAGCGGAAGCCCAGCTGCCTCAGTCCTGCCAGCCCCATCTGATTGTCTCACCTCCGGCTTCCCACAACCCTGTGAAACAGTGAACACGCCAGTTTTTCTTGGTGTATCTGGGCCCAGGGCCTGCAGATGCCGTGCGTCTAAGGCAGAGCTTTCCCCAGTACCTACTCCCTGTCCCCGTGGACGGGAACACATGTGTCACGACAGGCCTCGAGCTGACAGCCCAGGGCACTCGGAGGCCCACATTGCACTGTTCCCAGGATGCAGCTCTGCAGGGCCCTGTGGCCGTTCAAGGGTCCTCTCCTCCCCACTGTCAGGGCCCCAGGGGCTTCCGCGCCGCCCTCATGGGCAGCCAAGGGGGGCTCCGCCAGGTCCCATAGCTAGGGCCGTCCTGGAGATGTCACTCAGATCCGCTGGGCCCTCCGGCCAGAACCAGCACCTGGCACAGCCGCCCACCACACCCCACGGAGCGGGCAGAGCTAGAGAACTGAGACTGCGGCCGCCAAGCCAGGGAGGCCTGCGGGCCACACCGCTGCTGCTCGCGCCGCGCCAGCCCTGCCTGAAGACCCCCACTGCCTCTGCGCGGCGGCCGGCCATCTGCTCCGGCTGGCTCAGGGGACAGCGCTCTCGGTCTGCCAGCCCCGCAGAACTGAGGGTGAGAATGATGTTTTCCGTACCAAGCTGGCTGGGTCCTGAGCTGTAAGAGTGCATGGTGCCGCGCCTCTGTGCTTTCAAACTCAAAGCCTCTTCCTCCTGAGACTCGGGCCCCAGGGTGGCCAGGCCAGGGTTCCCTAGACCTAGAATCAGCTGCCTTCTGGGGCCTTTATGCTTGGAGCTGTAAACAGCTCGCCAGCTGAGGTTCCAAGGCCCTCAGGTGTCACTTGCCTATTTTCCACTGCACACACCTAAACAAAGATTCAGAAGTAAATGGCGCTCCCAGTGTTGTTCAGTGCACAACTTTTGCAGCTGTCCATGGTGGTCTTGACTTTTTTCCTGATGGTGTCCTTTCTTGGGCTCTGCTGTCCTCCTTGGAATATAACCTAGCACATTTTAATTTGTCTTCCAATCCTCACCGCTCAAGAGGCTCAGAGTTCTGCTTTCTTTTCCTTCCATCCGGATATTAATTAGCCTTCTTGATAAAAAAAAAAAAAAGTATGGACAGAGAGATGCTAGCAGAGCTACATGGGCACCAGTAAGGGAGCCCCAGACAGTGGCCAGGAGAAAGGTCCTGTTCTGAGTGTAAGATGCTCGCATGTCTTCAGATGCTCAAGTAGCTAAGAAGGGCAGAGCCGAGGAAGGCTTCCCAGTGACCCAGCGCTCTCCTATGAGGAGCCCCGGAAGTAGAGGCCGCAGCCTCGGTTTCCTCTTGATGCCAGTCACTGTCCTGCTCCTCCCTGGACAGGGCCCATCTGCCACGACTCTGTCTTCCATCTGTGGGTTCTTTGTCTCTGCTCTAAGAGCCTCCGGTGGGAATCAGGAAGCAGCCTCTCATCTCCATCATCAGAGGCTTTGTGTCCCGGCCTCTCTGGTTACCACGTGGGGTGCCTGCCCGAAGTTCCAGGTTCCATGGGTGCCGTCAGCTTGAGTGCACCTTTATTCCTCTGAGCGGTGGGCCACCTGCAGACAGGGAGACTTAATGGGCCAAATGGTCCCACCTGCCCAGCCAGCCCCGGCACCCATGGAGATGGCAGGTGCACAGCTGCTCAGACAAGCTGCTGAACACACTGGTGAATAATTGTATCTATACACAGGATTGACCCGGATCTACCCTGGCTGCAGGCTTTGATGCCACCCTTTTGGGCATCTGGAGGTCCCAGGCCTCCCTCAACACTTTGTTCTACTAAATATTACAGCAGCTTATAAGCACCAGCCAGGCGCCTCATTACAGTCTTGTTTGATGTCAAGGCTGCAACGATTAAACCATACCCAGGCCCAGGTCCTGCGCTGCAGCTCAGCTCTGGGCTCTGCTCTTTGTTGAACACACTGTGTGATCCCAAAAGTCACTTAACCTCTGGTGTCTTTGTCTTCTCTGAGCGCAAGATCAGCAGAGGAGTCTGCCTGGGAGGCTGGCAGAAGCTGCTCCATTCCCGTCTCAATGCCGCATTCACACTGGCCAAGGTGTTGACTGCTGAGGTTGCTTTTCAAAACAGACAGGCTCCGGCCTGGGAAGAGGGTTGAGTAGCAACAAACAGCCGGCCAGACGCACAGTAGGTCTTCCGGTTCTCTGAAGATTGTGTCCGGCTTTGGGTCTTGCTGGTCTCTGTATACAGCTCACACGTGTGCTCCAAGCCTCAGTTTCCTCCTGTGTGTGAGGTGTCACCGTTAGGATCAAGTGGGATGGCGAATGTGAGAGCGACCAAGAACACGAAGAGGGCGCACCTGGGAACGTGAGAGGCCACCTGCAGCTCACTCCCAGCTGTGACTCATCGTCACGTGTGTGCGCGTGTGTGTGTGCTCGTGTGACTAGAGACGGAACCCAAGGGCTTTGCACTGAAATACATTCCCACACGTGCTTTTGTTTTTGGAGACACGGTCTTGCTGAGTTTGCTCAGTCTGGGCTTGCACTTTTGATCCTCCTGCCTCTGTCTCCCAGAACGCTGGGATTATAGCTTGCACCACCATGCCTGGTTTCAGCTGTCGATATTTTTGCAAAGTCTCCTCAAGGAACTCTCCATGGCATAGAGGAGGGATGGGTCAGATTCACCTCCTCCAGCCCATGCACATTTCCGTTTCCGTTTCCCAGCCTGCCCCAGGGCGACATATCCCGGAAATACCAGCCAGTCACCACTGACCCAGGAGGCCCCCAGAACCCATTTGTCAAACGCTTGCGCCTTTCCTGGCGTTCCCTCGCTGGAGTCGTCAAGTGAGTGAGGCTTCGCCACCTGTCCCTTAGCTCTGGTGCTCAGAGCCCACACCAGGGTGAAACCCCGGGCTCCAGGCCAGCCAGCTGGGAGTGACCTGCAGGCAGCCCCTCGCATTCGACTGCACCCTGTGTTCTCCAAACCGCTCACGCGCCGTCCCACTTCATCCCAGCAGAGACACCATCCTCCCTCAGAGTTCAGCCAGCGGAGGACTCGGGCTTTGGTGTGCTGGGCGGCTTGGTACAAAAGCAGCGCTCTGTTGGCCAAGCTGCAGAGCAGAGGGGGAGGGCGTCATCTCCACATCTCCTTGGGCACCCACCCCCACCCCGTTTGGCCTCTTCCTCATTCTCCCACAGCCTTGGCTTCCTTCTTGCCCCCTCCGCGTGAATCTCATGGATTTCCCTCCAGGATCCCTCGTTATGCCCAATGGCCCCATATGGTCTTGGCTGGAGAGGGGCCAGGGGCCTGCCATGGTTCTGAATGGCTAAGTTGGGGTGACAGAATCGGGTGTGGCCTTTGCTTGCCAACACATCAGGTGGCCAGAAAGGCATTTCATCAGTTTGAGTAGGCTTGAGTAAAAATGGATTTGTATGTGTTAGATGTTCACTAAAACAACATTTTTATAACTGTAAAAGCTGTGAAAGTATCCTAAGAATTTTCTTAGAAGCCGAAAAGAAAAGAAAAGAAAAAAAAAGATGTACAAGAGGAAAATGCCTGTGAATGTCATGAAAGCCTGAACCAGCTATCCTATCTGGTCTCATAGAAATGGCTCTGTGTCTCAGATAAAGAATGAGCAGCCAGCCAAAGGCACTTGCCACTGTGGCTTTACTGACAGTCGAGGAGAGTGTCTGAGGAGCAGTGGCAGTTGCACTGTGACACAGAGTGGACGCTGTCCCGTGGGAGAAAGAGTCCTGGGTCAGACTGAAAGGACCAAGAGGAGGTCCCAAAGGAGACAACGACGTCATGACCAGCATGGGCTCCACAGTTGAAGACACCTAACAAAGTGGAGCATCCTTTGGGCAAAGGGTGGGGAAGGCTCTGGAACCTTCTTCTGTTGTGTCTGGGCGGTCTATGAGGTCAATCCACCAATCAATCAGTGGAGGGGTGAGACCTTGGGGCACACGGTGGTCTCTCACAAAGAGAGGCCGTGGTGGGGCTTGCTCTTTAAGCTGGAATGGTGACCAGTGGGTGGTCATCAATACCGAAGCAGATGCGGAATAAGGCAGCTCCTGAAGAGAAAGTAAGGTTGGTAGGAATGGGCTCATGTTTGGCCTCGGATGGTGCTGCCTCAGGGACGTCTCTATTGGACTGATCGGGTGCCCTTTGCTCTTTTCTGATTGGTGAGGGACATTTCTACCCCCACACTGATCCGCCTCCTTCTCCTGGGCTTGTGAGGGTCCCAAGGCTTATAAACTCACTCACTGGACGGTCGTTGGGCTGTCGTCACAGGACACCCTGTGGACCCTAGCAGGCAGGAGGCTGGCTTGGTCCCTGGGGGTGGTAGGCAGTGGATGCTCTGTCTTGGCCTGGCTCTGACCCCTGGTGACCCCTACAGAGCTCCTGGCTGGGGGGTGAGGTGAAGCAGGGGTGTGCTCCCCACCACAAGCCAGGCAGTTGGCAGACACTGGACCCAGCTCTCCCGGCTCCTTTTGGAGGCACTTCAGGGAATTTCCTGAGCAGACGTCCAACTCTCAGGGCTCACCGCTGACCATGCCTCATGCAGGGAATTTTCCACAAGGGCTCTGGAAACTGGAGGCAGGAAAAGAGTCACTCGCTTTATGGTCCATCTCATTCCTCCCCTGGGCCAATGAGCCCAGAAAGTGTGGCTTGAGACTCAGGAAGGACAAAGGGGCAGAGACAGGGGGGACAGTGTGAGCTGCCAAATCAGATTCTCTCTCAGAGCTCTGCAAATTCTCAGTGCAACGCTATGAAGTGCAGTGGTGGGGAGGCGCCCTGCTCTCACTGCCTCCTCTCATTTATCCTTCCGTTCCGCAGGGACTCTCAAGACGTCTTTATTGATTGGGACAGATACGGTTCCAAGTGCAACGCATGAAGTCCGCAGGAATCGTGGAGCTACACTCTGTGAATGAACATCAGTCCTCACGCTTTTGCCGATGAGGAATTCGGGCTGCAGAGAAAGAAGGTGTCAGGATGAAAACGGTGGGTTCCACAGACCTCGGCCCCTCGGCCTGCTGCTTCCTGCAGCAGTCAGCGACACCATGGTGCTCCCATCTCCTTGGCAAGGGGTGACCCAGAGCAGAGCCTGAGGCGTCACAGAGGAATGACTGACCGGGCACCGTTAATGGGACATCTGAGCCTGTGACTGCTGGGAGGTGAAGTGGACCTTGTGAAGGCTTGGGTGGACACCAGAAGTCAGGGGCTTCTGTAGACTTGGGGAGGTAGAGATGGAGATGGAGATGGATTTGGAGTCGGCTTGATCGGATGGAGGAAGGGGAGGTGAGGACCAGGGTGATCCAACGGCAGCCTCAAAGCAAGGGCGCAGTGGTGTGGACATTGCTCAGGTAGCCTCCCCGAGGCTGCCTACACCCTTGGCAAACCCACTTGGAATAGGCCTATCCTGGAAGTGACTGAAGGTGGAGGTCACACATTCCCCAACCACGGAGCTGTCCCCACCCACCTTCAGAGGTCCCCAGCTGGGTGTGTGGAGAGATGAGGATGCCTGGCCCCTGCCTTCTGTGATGAGATGGGTCTGGGCACTAAGGACAGAAGTCAGTCCACACACAAGAGCCTGCACACCACTAGGAAGGGGTGTTCGCCATGCTGCAGGAAGCACAAAGGAGCTCGAGGTGAGCTCAGCCTGGAAAACTCAGGGCAAAGCCTGGCACCTTGAGCAGGAAGGAGCCACATCCTCCCTGGGTGTCATGAGCTCTGACGCAGAGCCCTGCCCCATCCCATCCCAGAACCCCACTTCTTTTGCACCCAAGTTACTCTGACTCCCTCTGTCCTTAAGGGGCCTCCCAGACTCCTTGTCTCCTCGTTGCTTTTCTGGCTCCTTGGCAGTGTTTTTCCTTCTTCCACCCTGGCCTTGAGCACATCTGCCCTCCACAATGTGACCCTTTGTCTGCGAGAGTCCCAGAGACTCAGGCCAGAGACCCATTTCTGAACCACGGGACCAGAGCAGCCCTTGGTCCAGTGTTTTCAGCTAGGTGTCCCGAAAGCCCTGCAAACCCAAGCAGGATCTCAGAACCCACGAATGGGAGGAGACCCTAAGTCCTGTGTCTGAGGTCCTGTGTCCCCATTTTTAATCAGGAGAGTCATCTTCATTGGGTTCATACGTGGTTCTAGGATCCCACGTGAGATTTCCTTTGAAAATCAAAAGGCCCCTCTGCTAAAGGAAATAACAGCTTGAGACATTGCACAGGAAGGAGAACCACTTAACAGCTGGGTGACCTCTCCATGCCTCAGTTTATTCATCTCGGAAGCGGGATAATTGTAGAACTTTCCTCTTAGGTGTGGTGTGGGTTGGATGAGCTGCTTCAAGGGGGCCTGGCACCAGCGAGAGCTGAGGCCTGAGGACAGCAGGCGTTGGGGGGGGTGGGGGTGGCAGGGTGCACTTGGGGCCACGAGCAGGGGCAGTGAGATGGGATCCATGTTTTCTAAAGCTCTCTCTGGGAGTGGACTGGAGAAAGGACTGGGGCAAGGACGATGAAGCTGTTCACAGAATTATAGCAGGAAGCCTTCTAAATGCAAACAGAAGCGGCCTGAGGCAATGGTGACTCGGGTAAGAAGGGCTGCAAATATTAAAATCAGCAGGGCTTGGTGACCCGGTGGCTGTGAAGAGCCTCAGGAGAAGGCGTGGGGGGCACTGGCACCCTGACTTGGGTGAGCGAGGTCTGCATACTGTGCAGCAGGGTAAGGTCTGTGCAGTGCCTAGTGGCTGTGCAGTGTCTGCAGTCACTCGGTGCAGGTGGTCCACGGAAGGCTGCTGGAGCAGGAGAAGGGGTTGCAGGTGTAGATGCAGGAAGCGTCGGGTTCTGGATACTGGAGATGGAGGAGGGAACAAGATCGCCATGGGAAACCCTGGGAAGGGGAAGAAGGGAGTTGGGAGCCAATGAGCAGAATTCTGGGAATGAGCTGCAGGAGCCCTATGATTGTCCTGTCATCGCGAGAGTGCCTGAGGCTGCTGGTCGTGAGCTGGTCCTCTCTGACAGCCGCCAGGCAGTCTGAGGACAGAAGCACAGATGACTGCGGCTGGCTCCTGCTGGTACAGCGCCTGGGGGGATGAAGAGCACGGGGAGCTAGGTCAGAACTCACACAGTGGGGCTCGGCTCAGCCTCCTGGGGCCCAACAACTGCTAGGAAGCAAAGTCACTCATGCTGAGTCATCTGCATCACAGTCCCAAGCACAGCCACAGTAAGACCTGCGGGAAAATCAGGAGGATGTAAATTAAATGGGCAGCAGACACTATCTGACGCCACGCCATCTAAGTGACAGCTTAGCATCCAGCCCAGGTGGGATGAGCAGGTGGCCAGGGAGAATTCAGGGAAAGAAGCTGGGTTTTCTATCTCAGAGGGAGCAGGCACAGAGGTGTGTGCTCAAATCAGGCCGTGGTCTACTACTGCGTGGAGGAGACCTGTCTTCCACTTCGGCCATCCCCAGACCCCAAACCTGGCACTGGGGACTTAGTGAGTGTGTGGCAAATATTCATGGAATTCGACTGAGTGGATATGCTGTGCAAAAATAAAACTCTTCTTGTTTCAGTTCCCAAGACCTGCCATCTGAAAGGTTCTTCTATTTTATTTTCTATTTTTGGATTTTGGTCTGAGACATTTGAGCGAGCATGGCCTTAATTCTCTGGTCAGTGCTACACTTTGGGCTTGCCTTAAGCTTAAAGAAGGGTCCAGTGAAGGCAAACCTCTGCACATGCAGTGATAGGATGCATCAAAGTCATCGCTAGTCTGTTTCTCTGGTCCATCACGTGCAGGGTGAGGAAGGTGCCTGGTGAATGAGTTCTGCTTGCCTTAAGCTCCAGTGCTTGGGGGGAGTTGCTGGCAGCATCTGCTGGGTTCCTGGAGACATGTTCTAGGCCCTTCCATATCCATCATTCATGTTTCCATCAGTAATGTACATTGGCTGCTCCTTTCCTGGCTCTTCACAAAAATGGCCTGTAGCTTCCAGTCCATCCAGGCCTCTCTTTCCAACACACAACATCCCTCCCTTTCTCCACATGCTTGCAGAAGGAAAAACAATTGAGAGTGGATTCCTTAATACTCCCAACACAAGCACTGAATGCTTGGAACAGAGGGGAAGCTCTTGTTTTAGAAAATCTAACATTCCATGCTCTATACAAACAATGGTGACTATGTGGGTTAAATCATTCATTCCAACATGGTTTTGTTCATTCACTAACCCATTAAATCTTTCCTGGACCCTTTCCCTACCACAGGCATTGGATATAGAGGTGAAAAAAAGTAAGGGGCCTAGAAGGACTGGGAAGCAGTGAGGTAAAACAAAAATGCATATGTGCACGCATATACGTAGCATAGTGTCACTTCTCAAGAAGTGAGATCCACTGGAGGTCACAGGTAATGCAGATGGAATGTGAATATCATGAGGACAGGAGTTTTTGAATACTAGTTAGTTGGCACCAAAATCTATTTTAATACATTTATTTCATTTTCCCAATAACTTTAGGCAGTGTAGACTATGACTATTCTAGCCTTACAGTTAAGAAAATTGAACCTTAGAAGTGAAAGGACTTGTTCCAAGCTACACAGACTACAAGTAGAGGATCCAAGGATTTGAACTCAGTCTGATGCTTGATCCAAATTCATCATGAATGCTTTCTATTTTCGATAGAATCATTTGGAAGAAATACCTTCCACCGATCAAGGTAATATCTTCAAATATTTGGAGTTGTCATTCAAAATATCACCCTCCTGCTATCTTGTGTTTAGGTGAGGGTTGGCTTTTTACTTTTTATTTTTAGAGATCTGCTTCATCCTCACAGTGTGCACTCCTCATAGGTCAGCTAATGAAAGTGTACTCTCCTCCCCCAGACAGGGATGACAAGGAGAACCGAGCTGGGCACTTGGAGGCCTCTCTGTGAGCATAGTGAGCAACAGGAAAGTGGAACGTGGTTAGACCTGACCCTCCAGTGGCTCTGGGTGCTGACATCCTCAGAGCACCAGGCTTCCTGAGCACTCAGCTCTGGGTCACAGGGTCCCGTGTGCTAACACAGCCTGCACCAAGAGCTGATCAACACAGTGGCGGCTCCTGTTAAGCTCAGAGTGCACATGGGTTTCTCTTCAGGCAGAAGAGTGACCCAACTTTTCCATAGGATTCCAGCAGAACCAAGCTGGATCAAAGAGTTATGCATTGCTGGGAGGCTGATTTGAGTTCAGCATGGGACACAACCAGTCTACAAATAAGAAAGGGCTAAATGTGCGATGAGCAGCCTTGAGGATAATGATTCCTATTCCTGGAAGTGTTTCAGTGAAACAGGATGCAGTTGAAAACTTTCACCCATTGGATGTGAGCTTCAACTAAATGCCCTCGACATCCTTTCTCTGAAATGAGTTGGTCATTATGCCAGTGATTTGCTGATCATCTGTAAACCTAAGAATGTCCCAAGGAAAAGCTGATGCCTGCCATAGATTCCCCATCCATTAACAGCTACATTGTGGGCCTATCAGCATACAGTGATGATGCTATTTAACATTTATCAAGGGCTCCTTTGGTGAGGCACTATTTCAAGGGCTTAAATCTGTGAATTTAATCCTTATAACCATCTGCTAGAGTTTGGGTCTGGAATGTCCCTCAAAAGCCTATGTCTTGAAAGCTTGGTCCACATTCCATGGTGCTAGAGGTAGGTGGTGGGAGATTTAAGAGGTAGGTCCTATAGAAAGAAAGTTAGGTCATTGAAGGCATGACCTTGAAGAGGATATTGGAACCCCAGCCCATCCTTTCCTCTCTCACTTTGCTTCTCTGCTGCTATGAGGTGAAGGCTTCCTCTATTGCACAGTCTCATCATGATGGGCCTCTCCATAGGCCCCAAGCCAATGGGCCATTGTATTGGTTAGGGTTCTCTAGAGGAACAGAATCAATATAAAATATAGGTATAATTTCACAAGGGGTTTATTAAGTGGACATACAGGATCAGAAGTGGAAGTGTCAAAATGGTCTACTATGGAATCAGAGGTAGAAGAACCAAAAATGGCTCTCTGTGCACTGGAGAGTTGGAGGGTCCTGCAAAGACCTAGAAGGTCACTGTAGAGTCATAGCTGTGAGTCAGCATTGGAAGGCTGGAGAGTCTGTACTGGAAGACTAAAGAAATTGGAGGCCAACCTCCAAAGGCAATGGCAAAGAATGGGGCTCCTACGAAAGAGGGAACACTTTCTTCTTTCCCTTTTCTATTCTGTCCAGGCCATAAGCCTATTGATTGGTGCAACACACATCTGGAGTGGATCTTCCCCCCAACCTCAGCTTGCTGGTTTCCATGTTAACCATCCACAGACACACCCAAAACTTTATTAATCTGCTGGGCAATTCTTACTCAAGTTGACGTATCACAATTAACAATCACAACCAGCCAACCAACCATGGACTGAAACCTCAAGAACTGTAAGCCCAAATAATCCTTTCCTCTTTTTAAGTTGATTATCTCAGATATTTGTTGCAGTGACAGAAAGCTGACTAGTACATCCCTTGAGGTTCACATCATTAGCAGTCCCATTAGTTAGATGAGGAAACTAAGGCACCGAAAAAATAGATAATTTCTGTGTTTGCAGATTAGTTAGGTCAAAGAAAGGATTTAAATCAGAGATAATCATATACTGTCAATCTCTAAATTGTAGCAGTGTTGCAGTGGTGCTCATAGTGCCTGTGAGGCTGGGCCTGCTGATTGCCGGCATAACTTAAAGAAGAAAATATCCAAACCCACTTTGTACATCATGGCATCAGAATTGAGTTCATTGAGGTGGGGATCACACATGACAAGCTGGAAAGAAAATTCGTAATCAGTGTGAGGATAGTCCTTACTTGGAGATGAGTTATTGTGGAGGAAGGAATGAGGTTAGGGCAGCAGTGGGCTGTCGCCTGTTCGAACCAGCTCACTAGTGCAAATTGTGCACATATCTTTTCAATTTTATGTCCAGTGACCTCATGTTGGTAGCTGGAAATAGGCCTTGGGGAAAGTATTTATATCAAGAAAATTGACAAATGCTACAAATAGATATGCAACTGAGAAATTTTTCTCAATTTGTGGAAGATCAGGCTGCAATACAGACACAATGACTGTGTCATGTCTTGATCTAAACATGGGGCATCCCAGGCAAAAAGCTACCTCCTCCAACTCCTCGAAGTGTCCTCTCCCTTCATATTCCCTGGAGGGTCACTCTCCTATCATGTGATGGGTACCATGCTGCCCAGTTAAAGCACAGTTCTGGTGCTTAGCTCATTCCAGCAAACTTTGGAGGAGGCTTTCTCCAGAGATGGATCTTTTTAGAGCCACAAAGGACCACGTGGTGCAATCGGACCAGTCCCTGAGCAATGAGTCGGGAGCTCTGGGTTCCAACTCTAGAACTTGATAATGTGCTGAGGCAAGTCAGCAGCCCACTCTGGATCATTTTCACCCCAGAAGAGCCATCTACACTCACTCAATAGAACATAGAGTGTAGAGAATAAGACATGTTGCATAGACAGTCAGCTTAGGTAAGAGTCACCCACCAGTGTCCAACTAGGAGGCCTATCAGCTAAAGATCTGGAGGTTGCTTAGGAGTCTATGTCCCGCGTGAGGAGAAGAGAATAATGTGGCATGCAGGAAGGGAAGGAGATAAAAAAAGGACCTATAAGGAAAAAAAATTAACCATACACTGATGGTTAATTTAATGTATTAACTTGACAGAGCCAAAGGATACCCAGGTAGCTGATAAGGCATTATTTCTGGATATGTGTGTAAAGGTGCATCTGGAAGACATGGACACTTGAATCAGTGGACTGAGTAAGGAAGACCACCCTTACCAGTGTGGGTGGGCTTCATTCAGTCTGTTCAAAGCCCAGTTAGAACAAAAAGAATGATGCAGGGTGATTTCGCTCTCTCTGCTTGGTTTGAAACATCTATGTTCTCCTGCTGTTGGATATTAGTGTTCTTGGTTCTCCAAACTTTGCCTCAGATTAGGGGTTACATCATCAGCTCCCATGGTTCTCAGGCCTTGGGGCTTGCAGTAAAGTATACTACCAGCTTTCACGTGTCTCCAGCTTGCATGTGCACATTGGGAAATGTCTTGGCTGCCGTGATCATGTGAGCCACTTCCCATAATAAATCCCCTTACATATCTGTATTGCTATCATCTGTCTCTCTGCATCTCCAACTGGTTCTGTTTCATCTGGAGGATCTTGGCTCATACCACAGCTATAGGAGACTGATGCCACCAGTTCCTAGAATTTGCACCGAAGTAGTTAACTTTGACTGTCCAATTCCATTTTGACTAATTTGTTTCCTTGGACTCCTTGAGCTTATGTTTATTTCAGAAAACAAATACAGATGCACCACAATGATTATGCTAGTCATGGGCCTTTCTGTACTTACATCCATCCCTCCTTCCCTTGCTCTATAGAGAGAGAAGTATATTTACCAGCATCTGGGTAGGTTTGATCAATAAGAACAACGAACAGGAGGCTAGAGGCGGGCAGCGGGGAGATTCCAAGTATTCTTCCCCTCTCTGCTTCCTGTGGCATTTCCGGCAATAGCTACAGCTTTTTGTGTGCTACAGCCTCCACTAGAGTTTTGGATTCCAGAAACTCCCTTCCTTCTTTTTCCCCAGCTGTAGGAATGGCAGCCGCTTCCCATGTTCCTCCTACTCTGTCCCCTGATTGCTTCCCAGCTCTTCCATCTCTGCGTGACCAGTTCCCCAAATTCAATCCCCTGAGGTTGAGAGACCTAGAGCATTTCCTGTTTTCTGGAAAAATCAACTTGGAAAAGCATAAATGGGAAGAGGAGTGTACAGAGGGGTCTTGTGGATTAGAGGGACGAGCCCATCTTAGCTCTTGCACAGTGCTCTGCACACAGTAGGAGCCCAGCAAATGTTTATCCAGTGCACCAGGAGTAAGTGGCCTCTGGTAAGGTTTCTAACTCACATGAGGCACAATGACTGTGGGCTTCCAGGCCCTGGGCTCTCTACAACCAGACCACCGTTACTTATTCTCTTCTTTGCACAATGTAACAAAGATAAAACAGGGATTCAAGTCTTCAAGTGAGATATCCTTTTATTTTTCAAATTTTCTCCCATGCCAGACCTTGTTGGCAGTAAAACTTGGGTCATAGCTGCAGCACACAGGCATTCCAGGGTGTAGCCCCAGAAAAAGCTTAGATTGAGTAGGTAGGGGATTGTCAAAGCCCAAGGATCCTGGAGGAAATGGCCACACCAGTTCCCTGGGGCACCTCTGTGAAGCTCTTCTCCCCTTCTCTTGTCAGTGCTCTCCCCTACTGGAAGTCAAAAGGCTGCCTGCGTGGATCACCCCAGTGGGTTCCCTTTCCCAGCTGGGTATGGCCAGTGGGGAGATGGAAAGATTGGGATGAGGGGGTGAGTGAGGTTGGGATAGCAATGGGCAGGAGCTTGCTCCCAGTAGCTCTTGAGAGCCGATTGTGCACACCTGTTGTCAACCTCACACTGGTAGCTTGCAATAGACTGAAAGGAGAGTATTTACACCAAGGAAATGCTATAAGTAATTTTTTTTCTAGAGAGCAAGTCATTGGCCATTTACCAGCATACCACCATCTTGGATATTTGTTCTCCTAGATCCCTCCTTGGGGAGCAGCTTCAGATAGACAGACTTTAACCAGAGGGATTTTTTTTTTCCTCAAAGTAGCCATTTCTACCCACTTCTCTCCTTCTGGAGTCTGCACTACTGCTTATGATTTCCCAGCTCACCTTCAGCTTTGTAAGTAGCCACTTTATGCAGAAATCTGCAGATTGTGTTGCTTTGAGTGGACCAGTTGTGTCCTGTAGAGACCGTAGCTGACAGGGTGGGGACATAGATGAGCTATAATCACTGGGCAGTTCATACCTGCATTCAAGGTGTGATACCCACTCAGGCTTCCACATGTGATAGTTCCAGAACCCGAGCTACTGCTTCAATGGAGCCAGAAGAAAACAGTCACCTGGAATAGTGCACAAATTCTGGGTGTGGCTGAATGTATTTGCTGAAGACAGAAGACCCAACCTGGGTGTGAGTGGCACCAACCAATAGACTCGTAGTCTAAATGGAATAAAAAGGGGAACGAAGAAGGAAGTCTCACATCTGTGTCTTCGGAGGAGCTCCAGGCTTTGCCTTCACTTTGGATGTCCCTCTCCTGGCTCCCAAGGCAGGCCCTTTAGCTTTCCATGGCAGACCCTGCGCTTCCTGATATGGACTCGCTCAGAACTCTGCAGTGAGCTCCAGGCCTTCGACCTCTGACTGGATCCTTTGGATCTCCAGCGCACAGACTGCCCTTCTGCACCTTCCACACCTGACTCTGCAGGTGACCATTGTAATCTTACCTTCTAAATCCATATATGTTTACATATCTTATTCTAAATCTGTTTTTCTAGTGAGCACTGCCAATATGTCCTAGAACATGACTTTTTTCTCTTCAAAAAGATGATTTTGGAGACCCTCACGTTCCTCTATAGGTCCTGAGGTACAGTCCTCATGACATGGGTTCCATAGTCTTGTTTGGAAAGCTGTTTCTGAGTGTGAAAGTGCCAAACCAGTGGCTTTCGATCTTCATTGCACATTATAATTACTTGAAGCTGTAATTACTTGGAAACAGTTAGAAAATATGATCCCCTCTGATCAATTAAATCAGATTCTGATAGACATAAACCTCTCTGAGCCACTTCAGAAAGATGGGGAAACTCTTCAACTTACAGGACTGCTAGGAGGATGACATAGTGGTAAAAAAGCCCCCCTTAACCAGTAGGAGACACATTCCAAGACCCCTCATAGATGCTTGGCCGTACAGAAAGTGACAAACCCTGCAGGACTGTGTTCTTCTGAGCATACACACCCATGACAAACGTGCATCTTTTCACGTAATGAAAAGATGATCCATTTTGCTTCTCTTTGGCATATCCGAGTTGTCATTATTACTTGAGGCTTGCAGTTTGGGGCTCTTATTAAGTAAAATAAGGGTTCCTTACACACAAGCCCTGCGATCCAGTGGCATGATTCACACTCCAGGCGGGATGGAGCTGATACAGGATTTCATGCCACTCAGAACGGTGCACCATGTAAAACTTAGGAGTTGTTTATTTGAGGCATCTTCCATTTAAAATTTTCAGAGTGTGATTGATTGCAGAGGGCTGAAATCTTGGAAAACAAAACCTTGAATAAGGAGAGACTGCTGCATACATGAGCGAACTGATTCAGCATTTCCCCTCTGCCCCCTTCAACATACGCTGTGCTGGCCTTAGGATTGGAAGCCCCTATCAGGTCATTGAGCACAGCATTTGCATCCTATGAGGCACTAAAAGAAATCTAGAGATGATTTAAAGTATATGGGAAGGTGTGTGTAGGTTCTGTGCAAATCTCATGCCATCTTATATAAGGGACTTGAGCACCCATGAACTTTGGTATCCCTGGGGGATCCCAGATCCAGTCCCTGTGGATGCCAAGGGACAACTGTCTATATTTATATTATTTTATCATACATGTGTCCTTAGTCCATAATTACATTGATTTGTATATTTTTTGAAAATAATTTTTATGAAAGGTCCTTTTTATTTCACTCCTTGTGCTATTCATTAAGGATTCAAAGATAAAAGAGAGACTCTTCCTAAGAGGAACCTGTCTTATACTTCTGTTTTAAGTTAACATAAATACTTGTCTTACTGACAGGTAGAATAAAAATAAGCAAAACAGTTCTCCACATAACGATAAGCATAATAGCTACAGATGAGTTTTGAGTTCCTAGCTTTGGAGGTTTGGGTTAAAGGTGTGAAACACCTTTATGATATTCCTATTCTTTCATTCTGAGTTTGACATACCCAAGTGTGACCAAATAGAAAAGTGTGGACCTTCAAAACAGGAAATGGCTGCTTATCACCTTGAAAGCATTGTCATAGGCTTTCTTTGTTCATTTTTCATTGTTCTATTAGTTCATGTTTACAGTCCATGATAATTACCCTCATCATGGGAAGTCAGTGCCTGTATGTGACACATCTTAATTCCTTTTACTTCCCTTTCCCCTGTCCCTCCATCTCTAGATTGCCTTCCTATTTGCAAAAAATCTGTCTCTGTGTGCTTCCTTTAAAAGCTCAGCCTCAAATGGATGTGCGTGTCTTGTGGGATGCAAACAAGAACGCTCTAACAACCCCCTTCAAAGGGGAAAGAATCGATCAAATGCCAATGGAAGACAGTTATAGGATTCTTATATACATCAATGGGAAGATGAGATCCAATGTATCAACATTTGAATTCACATCGAAAAAATTAAGTGCTTACTACCACATCCTTTAGTCTGCATTTAGGGCCTGTGTTTGTTACCTCCACCTGTAGGCCAGGCTGTCTCCTGCTGAGCAAGGTGGGGTGCCTCCACTTGCTTCAACACCTGGCAGCCCTACACCCATTTGCTTTATCAGATGCCTGTGTCATCTGTAGCTGTCATCGTTAATGATAATAATGTAATGAAGCTTTGTTTCTGCAGGAGTTTACAACCTACAAAGGGCTTCATGTACATCACCTCTCCAAGCTGTGGCTCTGTCCATGGTATTTCCCTGTCCATCATCCATCAGTAGTTCTACAGCCCAAGGGATGAAGTTTGGGCTCCTTCCCCTCGCATGGCATTCAAGGCTCTCATCAGCACGGCCAGTCAGCTCCCTAACTAGCCTCCTACCCCACCTCCCCTGCACAAGACTGCTCACAGTTGTCGACACACAGCAGCTTTCTCTCATCCTTTAGACCTTGGCCTTTGCTTGCCCTTTGGCCTCATGTGCTTCCCTACATGCCTCCCCTACACCCCAGCCACCTCCATGCCCCTCCCTGGCTATGGGAACTCATAGTGTCCTGTGCATAAACCTCTGATGACAAGGACCACCATGTCAGTGGGCTTTATTGTGGTAAGATATACACCACAGAAGGAACTGAGCAAAAGAGAAAAAAGAAAATGCTGTGAGACAGTGGGAGACAGGGAAGAGAACCAGTGGGGAGAGGAAGTTAAGCAACAGAGAGACCTGTAAGACTCAGAACATAGTTGCTCCCACAACGACTGCACCAGAAATAGAAAAGAGCCAAACTAATAGTCCAAGAAATTAATTTTGGTAGCTGCTTGAATACATACTAAATTTTGCAAAGCCATCTTGGCCTCTGTAAATGAATAGGATTTGAACTAAGTACAGAACCAAGTTGTTTTGCTCTGGATAAAAAGCGAGTGATGCCAGAAATTGCATTATCAGTTTAATTTGGTGTACATCTGGTGAACATTAACATACCTAAAACAAATCAAAAGTCATGAGAAAATCACTAGGATAATCCAACACCTCAAGATCAGAAGTCTTGATCACACTGTGTCAACAATAAGGTATGCTAATTTTAATTTAGAATATTATACTTTTTGAAATATTCTTCTGAAAAAGACCAGCATTTAATGAAACAATAGTTTGATTATGACACCTACTAAGTAAACTTTTACCAAATTCTAGGCACTCCATAAAATCCATGATACTCTGAAATTAATAGAATACTCAATTTTATGTAAATGAGTAGAAAAATAGTCTTGGTAAATAATTTTCTGAAATTAAGATTTGTTCTTACATTATAGAGGAAAAAAAAAGATATACACCACATCAAATTTGCCATTTGACCATTTTGAAGTGGGCGGGTCGGTGGTGCTGAGGACATACACATTGAGTGCAACTGTCCCCTGCATCCATCACCGGAGCTTTTCATTAACCCAGCCTGAAACTCTGTACCCATTTCAATTAGTCTGCTAGGGTGCTGTCTCAGTTACGTCCTTGTCACTGGGACAAGAACACCTGCAACTCAAAAGAGAAAATACTTATTTTGGCTCAGTTTGTAGAGGTTTCATTCCATAGTCAGCTTGCTCCAAGGCAGGGCTGTATGGCAGAGGGGCTTGGCAGAGGAGAAGCAGTTCATGGTGTGGCGTGGCAGGAAGCAGAGAGAGGGATCAAAGTGGAGACAGAGGTAGATCCACCCTCCCAGGCCACGCCCCAGCCACCCACCTCTTTCCACCAAGCTACACCTTGCAAATCACGTTAGCTATAAACTCATCAGTGGACTAATCCCCCATGATCCAGTCACCTCTCAAAAACTTCACCTAGCACATGAGGTTTAGGGGGACATCTGGATGTAAACCATTGCAGGTAGACACAACGCAGTTCCACAGACAGAGCAGCTTAAGCCTCAGAAATGTACTTCCTCACAGTCCTGGAGGCTGAAGGCCAAGATGAAGCTGGTGTCCGGGTGGGTGTCTGGTAGGGCTCTTTTCTTGGCTTGTAGCAGATCACCTTCTCACCAGGTCCTCACGTAGCCCTTGTTCTGTGTGTCCAAAGAGAGCAGGAAGGCAGAGAGGCGGGAAGAGCCCTGCAGCATCTCTTCTTCTTATAAGAAGCTCAGTCATACTGTTTTAGGGCCCCACCTTTACGACCTCATTTAAACTTAATTATTTCCCTCAATACTCAGTCTTCAAATACAGTTACACTGGGGGCTACCGCTTTGGTGGGTGATGGGGACACAGTGTCGTCCATAACACTGATAAAGAAGAACTCCCCAATCCTACCCCTGCCCCAGTGCCTGGAAACCACCATTCCACTTTCTACCTCTGGTTCTGACTACACTAAGTACCTCGTAGGCATAGGACCATGTGGAATTTGTCCTTCGTGACAGGCTTATTTCACTTACCAAGGTTCGTCTGTGTAGTGACATGTGATAAATTTGCCGTCTTATTTGAGGTTGGATAATATTCTGTTGTATGAGTTGAACACATTTTCCCAGGAAACCACTGTAGCTTTTTTTCCTTACTGGAGGCTGAACTCAGGAAACGTGCTAGGCAAGTGGTCTACCACTCAGCTACATCCCCTGTGAAGCCACTGTGTTCTATAAGCATCTGCGTCTCTCTCCTGGAATTCGACACTCTCTCTGATACTTTTCTGCCTTCCACATGTCAAACACAGTGCCTCTCCTATTGCAGTCTCAGTAAATGTTGAATGAATGAATGAGTGAGTGAGTGAGTCAATCAGTCAATGTAATGATCATCATTATAGTCTTCAGAATTAAGGAGACTCCTCTATTACCGCTTCCATGTTTAGGGTGAAGGATTCAGACTTGGAAAGGGGAAAGAACTTTTCGTTGTACTTAACTGCCTTTCCTAGCCTATCTGCAACTGGACTGAGCAGAGTCTTGCTCTGTCTGACCCCAGACATCGTGCCCTATCTTAGGTATTGACCGTATAGTCTCATTTCTATGATGCTGATTCAAATCACAGGAGAAGAGATGGTTGGAGGATGATATGGAAGCAACGCCAGGGACATTCTGAGGTTGCAGGTAGGAAGAACTCACACCCAGGGCTCGTTAGGATGCAAGACCCTCGCACGGCATTGCTCAACAGAGAATGAGTCCCTCCCAGTGGAGACATTCTTGCTCCTCCAGGCTGAGGGCAGGGGCCCCGGCACCTAGCAGGAAGAGATCAGGGGGCTGCCAACCATCCCACGTGCACAGGACACGCCCACAGCGGGTCGGTGCTGCAGAAGGTGAAAACCCTGTTACTAGAGGGAGACATGAGGAGCTAGGTGGTGTGGGCAAGAAGGAGGAGAACGTGGAGCCTAGAGGAGCAGAGGGCACGGTTTCAAGAGACCAGGCTGACCAGCGCTTTTAAAGGCTCACAGTAGGAACTGAGTGACTTGCAAACAGTTTGGCTTAATCGTAAGGTGGCTCCTGGAGCCCTGGGGCTTTTTGGAGGCAAATATTAAACGTAATGCGTCCAACTTCTTGTGATACTCTGTATGTAAAGCATTCAGGGGTAAAATATGAAAATGATATCCGCAAGCCATGCCAAAACATACATACAGAAAATAATAATATGTACATATGTGTACACAAAATAATAACAAGTGTAAAAAGGAGAATGCAAACTGCCATATGTATACTAGAACATCGGTGTTCTAATATATATCGATGTACATAGACAGACCAGAAAATATACTCCGTTGTGGTTCGTGTCTGTTAAATGTCTACTTTTACAATGTCTTGTATACACTGTTAGGCATAGTGGCACACACCTATAACCCCAGCACTGTCGAGAGGCTGAGGAAAAACTACTGCAAGTTTGAGCCCAACCTGGATGACTTAGCAAGACCCTGTCTGAAAATTAAAAATTAGGAAAATGAAAGGGGGGACTGGGGATGTAGCTTAGCATGAAGGTCCTGGGTTCAATCCCACGTACTGCAAAAGAAGGAAGGGATGAAGGAACGAAAGAAAGAAAGAAAGAAAGAAAGAAAGAAAGAAAGAAAGAAAGAAAGAAAGAAAGAAAGAAAGAGAAAGAAAGAAAGAAAATCTTCTATAACTATCCACATTAGAGTCTCCTAAATTGAGAGTATAACCCTTCTTTCAAATTAACAGCCACAATTTGTTAAGATTTTATACTCAGTCCAGCAGAGTATTGAGTGCTTTTTGGACATCATTGTATTAAGGTCCTAAATAACTTGATGCAGTAGGCACTATCCTGCTTGTTTTGCAGATGAGAAACACTAAGCTTAATGATTAAGCAATTGATCAAAGTCACTGAGCCAGGAACTTCTGAGGCTGGGATGTCCACCAAATAGACTGCATCTGAGCTGAGGGTTAGAGACCTGCAGGGTGTGGTGATCTAATATCTCGGCCAGGTTATACGGAGTTCCCCTTCTGACTGTCTGTAGCTAACTCCCTGTATTAGCTGTGTTCTCCAGAGAATATAGTTATGTATATGTAGCATCTATCTGAGATTTGCTGTGAGAATTAGCTCAAATGGATACAGAGACCAAGTCCCACTACCTGCATCTGCCAGCTAGAGATCCAGGAAAGCCTTTGGGGGCTCCAGCTTTTATCAGAAGGCCTGAGAACTGGGGAGGCCAATGGTGTAAGTTCCATTCTGGCCCAAAGGCCCGAGAACCAGGGCAGCCAGCATGTTAGGGCAGGAGCAGAATGCCGTCTCAGCTAAGACAGGAAGAATAAGCTTGCCCTTGTCCACCTCTGGCTTTCATCTGGGCCCATGATGGATTGAATTATGTCCACTACGTTCGTGAGTGTGAATTTTTTCAGTCAATCTATTGATTTGAATGCTAATCTCTTCCACAGACATCTGCACAGATACACTCAGAAATAATGTTTTACCAGCTCTTTGTGTGTCCTTCAGCCCAACCCAGTTAACACCTGAAATTAACCATCACACTTCCTGTTGTGAAATTTGGCAGCTATGCAAATGATTGGTCTTATTGCTCAGCTCCTTCTGCGGTCCTGATCCCTTAAGTTTCAACTTTCACATGATAAATTCGATGATTTGTCTTTGATGCCCTGGATTATGCTGTGCATTAGGTCGCTGTCCCTTGTTTTGGGGTATACACAAAGCAAAAGTAGCTGAGCATGGCCTCCTGCCCCGAAATATCCCAAATTTGTGGTCTTCTCCACAAATCATTCAAACTCCATTGCTGGGGCATGGAAAAATGATTTTATTTTACAATTTGACTCCTTTTCTTGTTTTTCTTGGAAGGCTTAGTATTTCATGTTTTTAAAATATAAACGACAGTGTCATTATTTTATGGAACTCCACTTGCAAAGCAAGGGCTCAAAGTTCATGGGTTTCCCATGACAAGGTGAGTGGCCAGGCAGTGCACCTCTCGTGAGCCAGGTGAGCACCCCGAGATGCGATGTGCTGTGTGGCCATTGTCTCAGGCCAGGGTCCCTGGAAGCGGAGCCTGAGGCGGGATTTGGCACACGTTGTCTATTAAGAGCATGCTCCCTGGCAGGACCTATGAAGGAGAGGGGGATGCCGGACGGGGGGAGGAGGGGCTGACTGGGGTGCCGCTCTTATCCGTGGTGGGAAGCTCTGGAGCGCAAACCTCATCCCAGTCTTACCTCCCACCAGGCCAAAGGTGCTGTCCTTATGTGCCCTTCCCAGTCAGCTAGGTAGTCATGGGAGTGTGCAGACCATCCCTGCCAGTGAGGGGTGTCACTCCCAATGAGGGGCCACGTCAGAGCCAAGAGCAACTGGTGGCCAAGTTCGCAGCACCCAAGGGAAGGATGAAATAGACAAAAGGGAAGTGGGCAGAGGAGGGACAGGAGAGGGAGGGAGGCAGTGGAGGCCATGAAATGCACTGAGGCTGTAGCAGGGAACGACGGGGACATTAAGAGCATCTCCTCCAGTTCTGCCCTCAGCAAGTGAGATCAGGTTTTTCCAAAGAACATTGTATTACAAAAATTCATGTATGCAGCAAGAATTTGATAAGGTACACAGATAACCACAATGAGGTATCTTTCTCACGGACCTCACTGTTACAATTCTTGTTTTTATCTTCTTTCTACTCATACGTCATCGTGACAGCATAATTCTGTAGCTGATTTCCTTGTGAGATTCAAGTTCCCGGACAGGCATCTAGTGGTCCCACCGCCATTTTGATAATTGTCGATTTGAACTTCCTTAGACAACGTGGACTGGCCTGGTCTGGCCTCTCTCTATCCAAGCTCTTGTTTTCTCAGCACAGAGAAACTTCTAGGGTGGGGCACAGCTAAAAGCTTAGCCCTTGCTTCAGCTCTTCTCTGAAGAGAACTAAACAAAGCACTTAATCTCACTTAATCTTTACAGCAGCGGTTCCTCCTGGCCATCTCTAGCCGTCAGAGGAAGATTCCTCCATACACAAGCATCTCCTCACCTGTTAAAGATTAGATCTAGAGTGTCCCCCAAAGGGCCCTGTGTTCAGAGGTGGAGCTTTTGTAAGATGATTGGATTCACAGGCACTTACGATCTGTGGATTAACGCACTGAAGACTAGAGTTGAACGTGCTATTAGGAGGTGGGGTCTGGTAGGAAAAGGCCAGGTCAGTGCGGATTTAAACTGGAAGGGTTCATCTCCCTCCCTGGGTCTGTCTGTCACTCTCTGCTTCCTGGCCACCATGACTTGCGCATCTCTCTCCTGTCCAGTACTTTCCACCATGCCACTTCTGCCTTAGAGCCACCCTACACTGGACAGAAAATGTGAACCAAAGTAAATTTCTTCTTCTTTAGCTTGTAGGTGTTGAATATTTTGTCCTGGTGACAAAAAAGTGACTAAGACATCACCTATACCTTTTCCACTCCATCTTAGTGAGGAGACGCCCCCTCCCCTTCCTGTTGCCTATGATGAATCACAAGTCATGTGCCACAGGGCCACTATTTCAGTCAACAGCAGGCCACGTAAATGGTAATGGTGCCATAAGATTATGGTGGACCTGACAAATTCCTGCCACCTAGTGATGACACAGCTCAGTGCATTACTCACGTCTCTGGCAATGCTGGTGGGAATAGACCTACTTCACTGCCAACTGTACAAAAGCATAGCACATGTGATTATGGACAGCGCGTGCACTTGATGATAATCATAAAGGACTATGTAACTGGTTTGTGTATTTGCTCTACTGTACTTTTTATCTTTATTTTGGAGTATGCTCCTCTATTTATAGAAGAAAAGTGATCTTAAAACAATCTGCCCTGTGATGCCCTGCAAGACTTGTGTATCTTGTGTTCACCTCATTGACTGTGTCCAAAGGCCACTTCGAGTGACTGAGCTGGCGCACCTGGGCTTGTGTAAGTGCACTCCGTGATGTTCACACAGTGACAAAATTGCCCAACAATATGTTTCTCAGAGCGTGTCCCACCCTTAAGTGATGCCTGACTATAGTCAGGCCTGGATAGGAAACAAAATTTGCCTTTGACAGTCCCCATAGCAACAAGCACCCTGGCAGTCTATTTCCTGGCACCAAGTGCTTTCAGTTAACTACTGCTCCCCAAACCTTTGTTTGTACCAGAACATTACTTTTTAAAAGGCATTTAAATAGAGTTTGAGAAGAATTCATACAGAGTTGTAAAGCAGTTTCACCACAGTGATTCATAAATATCTAGATTCAGTTTATGATTACGGTTCTTAATTTATCCCGTAATCATCATTGTCATCTTAACGATATGATGAATGACACACAGGTTGGTCTGTGTGAAGATGTATTTAAGGTGTAAAAGCATTTAGAGGCAATGATATCACGTGGAGAATCTTCATGGGTAAAGATCTGAAGGGGAATGGGTATGCTAAGACCTGAATGATAAGTCTGCAGCGAGCTTATCTGTTTCCTGTTTATGCTTCTGTGTGATGCTTCTAGAATAGAAAACTGCTGCTGCATATGTTTTATCTACTCCTGAAACGACAGAGCACTTTTTATCAGGTAATGAATCTCTATCGCCTGTCCTTCTGCTGTAGGGCCATCTGCAAACTCCACTTGGACACCACCACCACGATCCCACTACAGTTTAAAATGTTCCTGTCAGAGACAGTTTCTTGCTGCCCTGTGGGCTACAGCAGGCTGCCCAGCAGAGAGAGTGGCTGTTCTCCCAGCCACTCGTCTTGCGGATCACTTCATTCCTGTGGGTGACCTATGGCTACCGCCGCCATATTTGCCCATAGGAGAGGCCAGGAAGTGACGAGAGACCAAGTGCCTACTTGCATTTTCAGTTAGTGGAAATCTGAGTTCCTTCGCATCCGCTGGACAAAGGCGGGTCCACCGAATTCCGGAGCCTTTTTCATGGACGCGTGAGATCACCAATAACGAGAGATGAACGATGAACAGAACTTTGGGGAAAGCAAAAACCGTTGAATGGTGCCAAGAGTCTGCTAGCCAAGGAGGCTGGATTCCTGTCAAGACCCTAATCAGTTTCTCTCCAAAGCCCACATTCGCATTTGCCCGGTACCCACACCTAACCAGACAGAAGATGAATCCTTCTGTTGTGGTTCACGAAAGCCCAAGAGCACGCACTGTCTCACAGCCACCAAAGGAAGGACAGCCTCCCTCTGGCCGTCGTTTTCTTCAGGGACCCTGGGTAGCAGCAGAGAGAGATCCTTTCCTCCGATGCCTAAAAATGAGCACATGGATGAACTCCAGCATCCTAGACTGGGAAATCTCCATAGCAACGCATTCCTGCTCTAACCTCTCTTGGTCCAAAACTTCCATTCCAGACTTTTTAGCAGAGCTTGGGGGCGTGGGGCTGGGTACTACAAAGATGTAGTCTTGCCCTTTTCTCCTGTCAAATCTGCTATGCACCCTCTCCAACCTAAAGTACACAAGCACACACTCAGACAGCCACACGTGCACCTTAAAAGAGGAAGAATACCTCCCACGCCTCTACCTCCCACAGCAAATATCGTTATCCCAAGAATATGTGATGATGAAAGAGAATCAACAGAGTCATAATTCGTAAAAATAATACTGTAGTCATTAAAAAGCACAACATGAAAGCAGTTTCTTCCCAGAAGCGTGGCCCATTTGTGTTTGCCTGAACAGTGAACCTGTGCTCTTACCTTTGCAGAGCTGCCGGACAGTGCTGAGAGCAGAAGTGGTCCCCATAGCGTGGGAGAGTACAGTCACCGGGCCAATGGGGCGACAGTGCAGCTGGCCATCCCAGAAGCCCTCCAGACCAGGAAGTCTCAGACACAGCAGGCATCAGAATCACCTTCGAGATTCCTTAAGAACACTGGCTGCTAGGCCCGTCCCCAGAGGCCGGAGGACATAGGTTTCTAGCCAGCTCCTGGATGATGCTGACGCGCTGGTCTATGCACCACTCTGGAGAGCCGTTGGTCTACACCTGCCGCTGACTCCTTTGTACCTTCTGTCCTCAGGCCAGAACACAGGATGCTGAAGGGAGGCAGGTGGAAATATTTTCAGTCTACAAGTGGTTGAGTCCAGGAATCAGAACCTGAGGATACCAGGGGGTGATCATATATAATATATAGAGAGACATATATAAGCTGTGTAGGATGGTGCACATCCATAGTTCCAACTGCTCGGGAAGCTGAGGCAGGAGGATTGCTCGAGCCCAGGAATTTGAAGCCAGCCCAGGCAACATAGTGAGACCTTGTCTCAAAAAAAAAAAATCAGCTCAAAACAAGTAGATAGATAGATAGCTAGATAGATAGATAGACAGATAGATAGACAGACACACAGATAGATGGGATGGTTGTTAAGAGAATGATAAAAAGAACAAGAGGGAGAGAGAAGAGAAGGGACTGGAGCCAATTTGATGGACTCTACTTACGGGCCCAGCAGGCAGATAGGATCTTTTGTCTCCCATGAACCTGGAACCATTGTGACAGAGGTAGAAATCTAAGGACAAGGAAGTTTTGTGTCTTGTACAAGATCTCGTAATTCATCAGAAGGATCTGGAATTTCAGTTCAGACTTGCAGGTCTGTGTCTCTTTTCTTTCCCTTCCATTTTCCTATTTTGTGCCATCAACAGCTTGCAGGATAGAAAGAGACCACTGAGGGCAGGCACCTGGGAAGGCTCAGGGAAAGGAGGGATTTGAGCTTCACTTTGAGCCTGGGACTTAGGAAGTAGAGAGGAGAGGCCAGGTGGCAGGAGGAGAGGGCTGGCCAGCAGAGCAGCAGAAGTTTGCCCTGGGGAAGAAGAGCCAAGATGTGGCAGCCTCAGGAGGCCCCACTCCCAGGCCAGGGCCAGTTGTGCACAAGGGATGCCCTGAAATGCCAGGCAAGAGGCTGCAATTTCACCTTATTAGAAGAAGAACCATGAAGATTCAAGGTGGCTAACTACAAAATGATCTTAAGGGGAAACTGGGCTATTCGGGAATAAGGAGAGAGGGCAAGGCACGCTGAAGTTCCCTTTGCTGAGGAGGAAATCAGGAACCCCAGCACACTCTCCCCTTGCCTCCTCCACCCCCAGAGTGCCACCTCCCTGGCCCTTCACACAGCCTGCTGGAGTGAGCAGTCATCACATCCTCAGTGACTCTGGTGTCTAAGGCCCAGGGTTTGCAGAGGACACAAACCTCTCCCACTCATTCCCAACGATGGAAAGGGCTTCCCACTTCAGACTCCCCTCCAGGCAGCTGCAGCTTGTGTTGTGCAGTCCCTGCTCTCACCCCATGTCCTGGGTGACTCAGCATTTGCAGAATAACAAAGGCAAAGCAAGGTGACACGACCTTGCCCTCTCCCAGGTCTGTCTGGGGCTGTGGGCTCAGCCGCAGGACCACCGGGACAGCTCCCGAGAGGCTGGGTCCCCTGGAGCCCTGCTGATGGCTTAAGAAGAAGCTGGGAGCACAGAGCTTTGGGCTCTCCTCCCCCTGGCCAGAGAGGCTGCCCAGTCCTTGAACTGTCCTGCTGTTGGCCTTTATCAGAGCTGGGATCTCATCCAGATGAAACCTTGTTTGGACATCAGCAAAAGGATTTGCTTTCCAGTAACATCATTGCAGATGAGCTCTTGGCTTGGCCATGTGGACCTGAAACAGACCTAGAGATGGTCACCTCTGAGTAGCACCAGCCAGAGCCTGGAGAGGCTGGGCAGGAGTTTCAGGAGCACATCTCAAAAAGAAAACATTTCTGAGAGGACAAAAAGCACATGTGGACAGGCTGAATTTTCATCTCAAAGCCCCATTACTTCATCTGTGAAATTCATCTCTCTGATTGGGACATCTAAACCATGAGCAATGAAACCCGTGACCCTCAGTGCTTCTCCACACCTCCCACTCCCTCCTCCCTAGGCCGGTTCTTCAACTCCAGGCTCACACCCTTTGGATGGTTTCATTCTGACACAACCCTTTCTTCCACATCTGGCTCCTCTGAACCTTTGAGCAGAAGCTACAATTCCCTCCCTCCTGGTCCAACTGTGTCCACCCTGCTGAGTCCCAGTCTGATCAGTCCACTTCTCTCTGGTTCTGCTCATCCACAGCAAGGGGTGTGGAAGAAAACCACAAACTGATTGCTGGTGACAGGTTTATTGTTTCCTAGTCCACACTTCCCTCACTGCAGGCAACCATTTGTTCTGTCGGCGGCCAGACCCCTTCCTAACACTCGATGGCTCTGGTGACAAATCTGTATGACTGAGCAGAGCCCTCAGCAGCACAGCTGAAGGCTCTGACATTGGCAGTGCACAGCATGTCACAGAGTGGTTCCAGGCAGGAGCTCAGGGCAGAGACAGGTGCAGGCTGGGCTGGAAGCTTTGGCCCATGCTGTGTGGGCGGAGCCTGAGGGTCCCGCCTTTCCCTCAGAAAGGTAAAAGCAATGCAAAGAAACGCCATGTTATGTCTACTCTTATGAAACCACCTTTATTCCCTGGAAGTGAGGCTTGGGAAACTAAAAACACACACACAGTTTAATAAGAGACCATGCACACATTTGCAAAAGGAAAAACGATCTGTTTTATTCTGGGGAAAAAATTCCAATTTTCCAGATAATAAGTTTTTTTAGGCAGAGCAACCTGGTGATTTCATCTTGAAGTAGAAAGGGGAAGATGGGCATCAGCTTAATGTCTTTGAGGGCGTACAGCTCAGGTATGCCAAAAGACACCCACTGATCATTTTCTACTTAATAAAACAGTGATGTTTTATCACTGAAATAAAAAACACAACCCCTCACAGAAAATACTGCCCTGGCATGGACTTCTTGTGGAACTTCTCAGCTTCTTTGACTGCCTGAGCCAGTTCCCATAGTCAGCTCCTCCCCTCTTGTGTGGGTCTTATGCATACGCTGTTAGTTATGTGTCTCAGGAGAACCCTGGATACCTCAGACGGGGTTCCTGGCCCACCGCCTGCCCTGGCTTCCCTTGGAAGTGTTCTCAGACTGGGGGTTCTGGGGTCCCTGCCTTGTCTTGACTGCTGCTCCTGCTGCTGCTCCCGGCTCCCCAGGACCTTGGCTCACACCGTCCAGCCACTGTCAGTGTGGCCAGCCACGGGGCCGAGGTCACCTCTGCGCAGCCCTGTCTCCCTTCGCACTTGCAGGTTGCCTTTTGCACCACGCTGGTTGGGCAGCCTGCCTCAGGAGGGGCCTGGCTCCCCTCGGCTGGTGAGCTGCCCCAAGAGGGCTCTGAGCCGAGGACTGTCCGCTGGCAACAGGTGCAGCAGCTGGGGGGATAAATCCTTCTTTGTGAGCAGGGACCCGCGAGGGAATGCCTTGCTCCAGTGTGCTTGTGCAGGTACCGACCGTTATGGTCCTCCTCACACCCTACGGGATGTGCAATCCTGGGATATGGAATTGATATTAACATGGATTTCAGCTTTCAGCTCCGCTCCTCCCCTCAAGGGAGTAGGCTTGTGTGAAAGGGACTGTTCATTCACGAGAGGACTGTTCACTCCACGGAGAGGAATTTCTCAGCCTTTCCTGTCTGCCTTCACTCTCTCTCCGCCTCCCCTACCTGGTGACGCTTCCGCTCCAGACGGCCAGGGGAGGCCAGGAGCAGGGACCGCAGCTGGCTGAGACCAAAGGCTCAGCCGAGTGGGAAGTGGTGGCTGCAATGTTGGCTAAGTCGACTCCCCAGCAGGCTGTGCTCCTGTTTCCTTGGATGAAACCTAGAGTTTCCCACCTGGAGAGAAACAAGATCTTCTCAAGACTTCTTCCAAATATGGCAGCTGCAAAAATCACAAAAAGACCCTGGCGGCCCATGAAGAAGCCTGTGCCGCTCATCTCCCATTCTGCTCACGAGCAGCCCCGGAGGAGAAGCTGCGTCATATGCAGGTAATGGAAGATCCTTTTGAGCCGGTACTGCGAGTGCACGGCCCTCCATGGAAACCTGTCACAGTGCTGACTACTGCTCAGCTCCGGTGATGCGTGGATGACGCACAGCCTGGACAATCTTCCAGAACTGCCCAGGGTTCCCTGCAGAGGCGGGAAACATGCCTGGGGGGCTCAGCCTCCTTCCTGTAGCACTGCTCTGGTCAGATTCAGAAGCTGTTCCTCTGCGACCTTTCAGATCTAGCGATGTCTCCCTCCAGCCTCCATTGCGCACACTCATTTCCCCTGGCTTGGGACTAAGAGACCCGGTCTCCCTGCATCGTCATTGAAAGTGAGGAGGCCCTGAGAGGCTGTCGCTTTAAGTCAGTGAAGGTTAGAGCTACAAAGGTCTCGAGGCCAACTCAGTTCTGTGCACATGGCAGATTGCCCCGTGCTGGCATCAGAGGGGCTGAGAAGCCACAGGGTAAACAAGGCTCGCCCTGGAACAGGGGCGTCCCGGGACTCTGCAGAGTAAAGCTTACCCTAAGTTGGACTGTAGTTTAAAAGACTATCTTCATATTTAAATAACTAAGGCTTCAATAGTGTGCAGAATGTGAAACTTGGATGAACTTGTAAATGCCGATATGTGCCAATTCTATTCAATCACTACCTTGCTTAAAAAAAAAAAAAAGAGCAAGCTACCATATAACCAAACAATTCCACTTCTGGGAAAGAAGCAAAAGAATGAAAAACAGGGTCTCAAAGAGATATTTGTATACTCATGCTCATAGCAGCATCGTTCACAATAGGTAAAAAGTGGAAGCAATAAAATGCCTGTCAACAGATGAGTGGATAAACAAAATGTGATCTATACATGCAATGGAATATTATTTAGCCTTAAAAAGGAAGAAATCTGGACACATGCTACAACATAGATGAGTCTTTTGGACACTATGCCAGCAAAATAAGAACAAATATTGTGTGATTTCACTCCTGTGAGGTTCTTAAGTTAAATTCACAGAAAAGGAGAATGGGACTTTCCAGGGCCTGGGGGAGGGCGGAGACAGAATGGAGAAACAGTGTTTAGTGAGTACAGCACTTCTGCCTGAGATGATGAAAAGAAGTCCTGGAGATGGATGGTGGTGACAGTTTGCTTCATAACCCTGAAATGTACAACTAAACTGAGGGTTGAGATGGTAAATTTTATGTTGTGTGTGTCATAATGCAAGTTAAAAGGAGGTGCGTGCTGTGACAGGAGTGGCTTTCAAGATCAGCTCATCCCTTCCACTGTGTCCATTTCCAGGTGACAGAAACCAGGACAGAGAGTTGTAGTCTTTTCCTGGGGTGTACAGCTTCCTGGGGTGTACAGCCAATTGGTGCTGGAGCTGAGCCCAGATTTTCTGACTTGCACATCAGTCCTCTTTCCTCAAAACCCCACTGCCCACCATGGTTTTCCATGCTGGCAGGGAGAATGGACATGACAAGGGGTCAGACGAAGCAAATGCCACATGCAACATGCACCCTTTTTCATGTCCATTCCCACTACCCACTGTCCTAGCCCAAGCCTTTACCACCTGAGTTACTAACAACGTAGCTCCGGATGCACTTGTCTCCCTGATTCTGGGTGAGAGCATTCTGCACACACTGCTGCTAGATATTGCTAAGCATGCCATTCCTCACCTCGCCATTGACTGTGGCTTCCCATTTTCAAGAATAAGACGGCAAAATAGATCTTACTTCAGTGCAATTTAACCAATTGGTAATAAGCATGTATGCTTTGGGGATTCAAGGAGCAAGAGATTTTGGTGGGAAGGTACCTACCAGGGTAAGAGGGTGGGTGGGAAAACAGGCAAGAAGGGAAGGGGCTGGGTAGGAGGATCCCCAGCCTTGAAATCCTGAGCCACTCAGATGGGGAGGCCTTGAACCAAAGAGGAATCTTCCAGACAGCAAGAATGGCCTTGTTCTAGCAGTGCTACCATGGTCACTCATGGGCTGGGAGCAGCTGGAAGAAGTGTGGCCAGGTGCGGGTGCCATGATGGATCCTGAGGTGCAGTGCAGGAGAACCCCACAGAGATTCTCTCGCAGGGAGACATGTGGGTGCCTCCCTGGCTGCCACAGCACTCTTGGTCTTTGTGTGTCTTATACCAAGAAGCACCAGGATCCTGAGAAGAGCTCCTGGCCAGGAAAAAATGCTACAGTCAATCACTGGAATTTCCCTGGCTCTGTGCAGTCGATGGGCTGGAAGAGGAATTGGATGGTTGTGACGTGTGGGCATTGTGTTTGGCATCCTTCCCCTTATCCCCTTGGATAGAGCCAAATTCCATCACCTGCCCCTCAAGGTCATCCATCACCAGGATCTCTATGTTGTGAATGCTGTGTGCCCTTCAACGCAAAGCTACCTCCTCCTTAAAATCTTCCTTTTGTCATCTGTCTTTCCTTTGAGTCCCGCAGCCCTCTGGGCCTCATGTATGGCGCTTACCACTTTATGCCTCGTGTCTGCCACATGCACAAGCTTCATCTCCTTCTCCAGACAACTCCTGAGGGCTGGCAGGCTGCCTCCCTCGTCCCGCCAGTGCAGTACTCGTAATGGCATATTCTGTCACCACGTCGATGGCATTGATGTATAGTCTAGTCAAATTAAATTAACTTTCTCCTACCAATGGACTCATCCGATGGAATGTGGTGTTCAGAGCCTATGCCTGGGCAGGTGCACAGGAAGGTAGAGGGCTTGCATGCAATTGTGCTACCTTGTGGTCAGCCTGAGGCTTTCCTTTCACTCCATGTGTTGACCTGTGACCCTGCTCAGCTAAGAGGAGTCCACAACTGAGAGCCCTACAGCTCCTTACAAGGGGAAGGCTGGCACCTTACTTTTTAAAAAATAATTTTTAAAAGTCCCCAGCAACATACAAACATCAGATATTCAATATCTCTTCGGGCAGAGAGCAAACAAAGAATGCTCAAATCAGAGGCTGCTCAGGGAGAGGAGGGACAAGACTCGGGATAAAGTGCGCTGTTTCACAGCTTGGCCCTGGGTTACTTTGGCCCCACAATGGCTCCCTGGCCACTGAGTTTGAAGGTAATGTTCTGCTGATCCCACTCTGTCTTCCACAGATCACTTCCTGTTCTGCTGGGTCCCTTCCAGCAGCCACCTCTTCCTGCTCTCCTCTCCACCCTAGTCATAGTCCTTGCCATAAAATCCATCATGCTAAAATGGATGTGCAGTAGACCCTTTCTAATTGCACAGAAATGAGGGTAATGAGCTAGCTAGTTTTTCTTCCTTAAAAAAAGACATACTATATAAAACAAAGAGAGAAATGAACAAGAGCCAGAGCCAGGTCAGGAAGAAATGAGCACGCTGTATGGAAGCAGAGGATGGATTCTAGGAATTGCCTCCAGAGTGCAGTATGATGACTGCCTTATTCTAAATATTTACTGCAACTTTCTCCCAGGGTATTATAGAAAAGGTGGTTGTAGTTTTAGGGAAAAATAAAGCTTCATGGAGAGGAAAATATTTTCAATAGTGTGTCTTTAATAAAAATTGAGTTCTCATAATTTGTGGTAGGGGCATGGATTAGCTTGGTCTAGCTGCCTCTGTCTGCACCTGGGATCCACTTGTGCTTTCCAAGATTGCTCATGGGGCTGTCTCTGTGACCTCGCAGCACCTCTGCAGAGCCACCACATGACGGGAACACAGAGCGCATGACATCCAGTGCCCACCGGGGCTGCCTGAGGTGCCCACAGAGCATTCCAATTTCCTCTGCCTCCTTCTCAATACAATAAACAAAGGGCAGCCACTGGGTTGCCACCTACCAACAACCATGGCACTCTGTGTCACCCTGCAGTGCCCTTAGGGAACCATCAAGCCTGCTGGAAAGCCAAGAATGGCACCTATGGCATTCTGCAAAGCAGGTGAGCCAGCAGATGGGTTCCTCCAGCCATTCAGCCCCACACCCACAATCTCCTCTCTCTGCTGTAGAATACACTGAGGGTCAGCACAGCAATGGCACATGAATTCAAAGTTGTCACTCAATTCTTCATATAACTGAGATGGGTCCAAGACAGGAGAACTGCAAGTTTGAGACCAGCCTGGGCTAGAGTTAGTGAGATCCTGTCTCAAAATAAGAAAAAAAAAAGAACATTAAAGGGTGAGGATGTCGCTCAGTACAAAGACGTGGGTTCAGTTCCCGGTGCTCCAAGACAAACACACAAACACATGCTTTATGTGTTTTTCTGTCACCTTGAGCTCAGCTTTTCTCAGCTACTGTCTGACAGTCACCTGTGATACCAGGCAATGCCTGAGGGACCCAACAGGCAAGTCTGACTAGTTCCCAAAATTCAAGGGAAAATCTAGACAAGAGGGAAAAGAGAAACAGAAAAAGATAAGGTCATACACAGACACACAGGCAGTGAGAGGGAGAAAGGTGTAAAGAGAAAAGAGAAGAAGAGAGAGGTAAAATAGAGAAAGAGTGGGGAAGGAGCAGATGACAAAGGATTTTTTTTTTCCTTTTTTCTCTCTGGTGGTTTGAAAATTCCATAGAATGATTCATTCTCTTTCCTTTCCAGAGAGCAGCTGATGCTATGAATCAATTTACTCATGCGCATTTGCCACATTGAAGAGAAAGCTCTGGCCCTGGGGTCCTGGGCTCTGAAGGGGCACCCTGGGCAGGCACAGGGCTCTGTATGGCTGCTGTGCTCAGCAGAGGAGAGGGAGGCGGGCCCACCACCTGACCCCAACCGGCCCCTCTCGGGGACCAAGAGTGCAGAATCCCATGACTGAACTGTGACCAGTGGTAATGGTGCTGAGGAGGAAGCAACTGTCCTGCTCCCAGGCAGAAGTGGAGGGGATGCACAGATGCAGATCCGGTCTGGGGCCAGGTAGACCGAGGCTGGAATTCTCACTTGGACCCTTCTTGTGTGGCCCTGTGACACGTCACCCAGCCCATCCTGAAACGTGGGAAGAAGGGCAATGCTGTTGTGAGAGGGCTGCTGTGATAATTTATGCTGCTTTGATACTGTTAGTGGAACCCACGCATGCAAAACGGCCTTGTCTGGAGGCTACAGCTTGAGATGAAGGTTGCAAAAATCTGAAGCCCTGGCTGGAGAAGCCTGTATCCTGTCCTCAGGCAGCCCAGACTTCCCCAGCAGAAGCCCAAGCAAAATACTGTGAAGCCTGCACATATTTCAGGGCCTCACGGGGAGCCTTTCCTCAACAGGTCGATTCCCTGAAAGCCAGCTTGCCAAAGGATAAGTTCTTGGGGTGACAGGTCCCCTATTTCCCCAATTTCCCCACTTAAGCTTTCAGAAACCGTTGTCCCAGCCGTACTTGGAGAATCTGAATATATTGTATTTTTTTAATGCATAGTATCAAGGCTTTGCGTGACAAGTTTTTAATTTTCACTGATTTCTTTCCAGTCCTTGGTAAAGGTATCAGCTGTCTTGCCAACACTTTAGCCCATTAAGGGCCCTTTCCGCAGTTTTACCGGATCACTGATTTTACCAAAACAAAGTTTTTTAGCTTTTACAAAGTTTCCTAGTAATATATTTGGAATGGCTTCCGTAGTCTGGGCAATTTCCATGGGTTTTAACTACTAGTTTTTACTGCAAAGAACATCAGCAGCTGGCTCCATTCCCTGCTGCTCAGTTGCAGGCCAGAGAGACAGGAGGAGGCCCAGGGCAGTAGCAGGCTTCTCAGGCTGGAAAAGGACGAGGCAGCGGGGCGAGAGAGGAGGGTTCTGGGAGCTTTGGGGCAGGTTGGTTGCCAGCCTCCAGGGAGCTCCAGCTTCAGGACCCCTTCCCTGTGCAGTCCTCTGCCGTGTTGGGCAAGCATGGTCTGTGGGACCCAGGGCCACCCAGCTGCTCCCCTGGTGACCCACAGAAGTTCCACGAGATGACATATGTCTGCTGTTGTTTTAAGCCATTAAGTTTTGGAGTCTTTGCTTTGTAGGCAGAGGAGGAGACTGCAGAGCAACGGAGAACTGAGAGCCACAGATCCCTGAAGTGTGGCTCGTGGTGGCTCTCCAGAGCTGTGTCCCCGCATCTGTAAGAAGTGCTGTAAGCTCCCGATGCAGGGAGAAGGAACACATGCTTTCCAGACTGTAAGATGTGATGAATCGGTCATAATAAAAATAGCTCCTTAGATGAATTGGCTTTCTATTTTATTAGCATGTTTGCAATATACAGTAATTATACTCATCATATATAATATATATGCCTACATATTATATATACATATTATATATCATATATATGACATATGTGTCACATTTCATTTATCCAGTCATATGTTGATGGACATAGGGTTTGCTTCCAAGATTTAGCCATTATGAATTGTGCTGCTATAAACATGGATATGCATGGATCACTGTAATACAATGACTTTAACTCTTTGGGGAGAGACACAAAAGAGATATAACTGGGTCAAACGGAATTTCTATTTTTAATTTTTTGAGAACTCTCCACACTGATTTCCATAGGGTCTGTACTAGTTTTACAATCCCGCCAACAATGTAGAAGTGTTCTTTCTCCCCCTACCATCTCACCAGCATTTGCTGTTTTCCAAGTGCTTGACAATAGCCATTCTTATTAGAGTAAGGTGGAATCTCAGTGTTGTCTTGATTTGTATTTATCTAATGGCTAAAGGTGCTAAAGATTTTTTCATGCACTTATTGGCCATTTATACTTCTGAGAACAGTCTATTCATTTCAATGGCCCAGTTTTTGATCAGGTATTTTATTTGGGAGAGTCTACCTTTTGAGTTTTAGTATAATCTAGATATTAGTCTTCTGTCTGAGGAAGAGCTGGCAAAAGGTTTTTCCCATTCTGTCATTGTCTCTCCACTCTGTTGATTGTTTTCTTTGCTGTGCAGATCTTTTTAATTTGATATGATCCCATTTACTGACTCTTGGTGTTATTTCTTGTGCAGTTGGGGCTCTGTTTAGAAAGTCCTTGTCTAGGCCTACGTCTTCAAGAGTTTAACCAATTTTTCTTACAACAGATTCAGTTTTCTGTTTTTATGTCTAGATCTTCCATCCATTTTGGTTTATTTTAGTACAGGATGAGGGATACTGGTACAGATTCAATCTTCTGCATGTAGATGACTAGTTTTTCCAGCACCATTTGTTGATGAGCTTTTCTTCTCTCCAGTGTATGTTGTTGGTCCCTTTGTCAAAGATCAGTTGGCTGAGGTGCTTGGGGTATTTCTGCAGCCTCTGTTCTATTCCCTTGGTCAACAGGTGAACTGACTTTCAGTGTATTGATTTTTCTGTGAATAATCTATGTAGAGTGTTTTTATATTTGGGGGTCCTAAAACCAGGGCTTTAGAAAGGATTTCAGTGAGATAGGTTAAGGTGGGTTGTGAGTAAGTACTAAGGTAAGAGATAGCTGACACAGAGGTCTGGGAGACATGTCCTCCTGTCTGTCTGTCTGTCTCTCTCTCTGTCTCTCCTCTCATTACATTTATCTGGGTCATTGTAAAATAAATGTAATAATTCTCTATCCACAGCTGATGATACTTATACTTGTTGATTTCTAATAATCTGTGATGATGCTCCCTAATAAATTTACCTCTCCAGGATGACAATAAGAATGTAATTTGCAGATAGACTAAAAAGAGAAATTGGATTCATAAATAATGTCTCCATAGATGTTTAAAAGGTGAAAATACTTCTTTCAAGGAGCTGTGGGAGCCATGTTCCCCTTACAAACACCCTGTTGTTGCCAGCAAGCCAGCTGCAGTCAGACCTCTGAGAGGCAGTCTGGAAATCCCTGCTGCCCCGTGGAGGAAGAGGAAGGTGGTGTGGGTTACACCCATGTGGGCCCTCGGGCTCTGAGCTGTGACACATTACCTCCTTGATCCTCATGACCCGCTCAGAGGAGGGTGTCACCCACCTCCTTTGCTAGACAGGGAAATTCAGGCTGAGACTCTGAGTAACTCGTCACAAGTCTGCAGTCTGGAAGGTGGAAGTGACCCTGGACTTTTTGATCCTGGACTCATTTAACTGTGCTGTGCTCAATTGAGGTCTGGGGTATCCTGAGGCAAAGCTCTCCCTGGCTATGACGTGGTCTGTGAGCACCATGCTGGGTCGGCAGCCAGGAGCAGGGGCTCCCAGGAATACGCTGGTCTCCCTGGGTCTCATCCCTGCGCATCTTGGGATGTCCAGGGGTGAACGACCAAGTTTAAGCTGCAGGATGGAGCCAGCAAGCTCTGTGAACTTTGAGATTCAGCAGGGTACCGGCTCCAGGAAGATTTTCCAGGACTCACAGGCTGGGCCTAGGGCCTGCTTCTGGGCCCCTGCCTCTCAGCACTTGCTACTTCATTTCAAACTTCTGCTTCTGACTTCCACCCTAGACCTGGGCTCCTGAAGGGCAGGGCTGTGACTGAGCATCCTCCAGCCCAGCTCCTCACCTGGGCTGCATCAGGAAGGGGCTCGCTGACCTAGACTACAGCAGGGGGTGGAGAAAGCTAATTCACAGGTCCAGAATGGGAGCACAGAGCTGCCAGACTCAAGGAATAACTGTGATCGCCCCAGCACAGGGCAGCAAACCGGCCTGAGAAACAGCCCGGGAAGGTGAGAGCCAGGTGGTGGCTCAGTGTGATGAGCCCCGTGGAAGAAGTGTGCACGTGAGTGTGTTTAAAAATCAGCACGCCGTGCACCTGTGGTGTGGCAGACGGAGGCTTCCCGGAGGCCCCTCCCAACAATCAAGAGGCCACCTGAGCGCCCTGCTGGATGAAATCACAGAGGCCTCTGCCTTTAAAGTGTGTCCAATAAAATGCTCCCAGCGTTTTCCTCCCTAGAGTCCCAGTGAAAGGGCTGTCTGTGCTGCAACATGCACCCCTGGTGTTGGATGTGCAGTTGCTTGCGGCCTGTGACCCCACTAGCCAGGCTGGAGGCCGAGGTGAGGACTTAGTAAAGTCCTCCCCCCCAAGAGGCTCTGATCTTCTGAAGAGGAGAGGACAAACAGCAGGAGAGGACGGCAAAACAGGGATGGTGGTGTTACTCCTTCCTCCTCTCTCTCTTCCTCCCTCCGCACAACTTCCTTCCCTCCCCTTTCCCTTCCCTTCCCACCCCTCTTTTTTCTTTCTTCAAGTTCTCTTTTTCTTGCTCTTTATCAGTTGAAGAGGTTTTTTTTTAATTTTAATTACTGTGACTATTAATATTTGCAGTGTTTGGGTGGAATCCAGGGACTCCCACACACCAGGCAAGTGCTCTACCACGAAACTACAGGGCCAATCTCTTCTTTCATTATTGTATAATTTATTCCATGTGCCATCTTCATCTTTCCCTCTCCCCAGGGAGAGCTCATTTATAAAGTGCTCAATATATGTCCTTACATCAGTAATAATCCCTGGGCAAATATATGCGATTGTTCTCTACATAGGTCTTTTGTAGGGATAAGATTTGTGCATTTAATGTTCATTTTGATGCGTTTTGTTGTGTATACCAGTGTAATTACCACCTAATCCAAGGTACAGAACTTTTTCATCTCCCCAGAAAGTTCCTTACGCTTCTTTTTTTGTTGGGTTTTTTGCGGGGAAGGAGTGGTACTGGGAATCAGACTCAGGGCCCCAGGCTTACCAGACAGGTGCTGTGCCACTGAGCTACATCCCCAGCCCTCCTTAGGCCTCTCTGGATCCGATCTCCACCGTCCCTAGGAACTGCTGTTCAGATTGCTGTCACCCAAAGGTTTACTTGTGTCTGAATTGGAACCATGAAGCCTTTGATGTCTGGCTTCTTTCGCTCAATGAGTTTTTAAGAATCATCTACATAGTTTTTTTCATTTGTTGTTGTTGCCGAGCTGTATTCCATTGTATAAATGAACATACTTTACCCAGTCATCACTTGGTGAGCTGTTAGTCGGCACCACCTTTGACTATTCTGAATAATGCTGCTCTGGGTATTTGTGGGCAGATAGGTTTTCATTTCATGTGGATTAATACGCAGAAGTAGAACTGCAGGTTTACTCAGGAAGTATGTATTTAACTTTGTAAGAAGCTGGAAAATGGCTTTCCAAAGTATTTGTCCCAAGGTACAAATTGCTGCCAATGATGCACAAACATTCTATTCTAAGAATATCTATTTTACTTTTATTTGGAACTTCCCTGATGACTTTTAATATTGAGTATATTTTCATGTGTGTATTGGATATTTGTATGTCTTCTCTTAAAAAGAGACTAAATCTTTATTTTTCCCTTTGAAAAAGTGTATTATTTACATTTTATTGTTAATGTTTAGAAATTCTTTACATGTTTTAAATTTATATACTCTAAATATTTTCTCTTAGGCCATGGCTTGCCTTTTGTTTTCTTAATGGTGTCCTTCGATAAGCCAGACTTTTTTTTCTTTTTCTCCTCCCTTTTTTTTTTTCTTGCATTACTGGTGATTGAACCCAAGCCCTCATAGATGCTATGTTACAACTGACATACACGGCCCCAGCTCCAAGCCAGACATTTTCAATCTTAATAAAATCTATTGTATGAGGGTTTTTTGTTGTTGTTGTTGCTGCTGCTGATTTGTTGGTTTTGTGGGTGGGTTTTTTATTTTGGGGGGTTTTGGAGTATTTTTTTTGTGTTAAGAAATCTTTGCCTGAATTCTCCTAAGTTCATGAAGATGTTTTGGTGTATTTTCTTCTTCAACCTTTATAGTTTATACTTTTGTATTTAAATCTATGACTCATCAATAGCATTAATGGATAGACAGTACACAACAAAGGTTGAGGTTCATTTTTTCCATATATTTATCTAATTATTTTAGCACTATTTGTGAAAAAGACTTACCTTCTTCCAATTAATTTCTTTGAAGCTTGTGTTTATAATTTGCATAAAGAGTTTTGTGAAACAATTTCCAATGTTTCTTAGCTTTTTTCCTTAGTACAATGTTTATAAGATCTATCCCAGTGATGGTGAACTTTTAGAGTTTTCAGTGATATCAAACAGCCTGCTGTGGCACATGTGCCATAGGTTCACCACCACTGACCTATCCCTATTGATTATTCAGTCATTTGTTCACTCATCCATCCACTCATTCCTTTATTTGTGTGATAATTCAAGAAACTGTGATACAGTAGAGAAGAAAACAAGATGGCTCTATGCTTATGAAACTTATAACCTAGTGAGAGACATTGAGAAAAACAATTGTACACACACACACATAGGCAATAATAATAACGTGATGTAAACAGAGATTTAATGAAAAGTGTGAGTTAAATAGGGTAATGGGTCAAGACACTTCTCTCCTAGAAAAGCACAACATTTGAGCAAACAGCTGGAGAAGTGACAGGCTGAGCTTTTATCTATCCCGGAGTGATAGGCTGGGGTTTATCTATCCCTGAGTGGAACAACTGTTTCTGGAAAAGCTACAAGGCCACAGGGCCTTGATGGCAGGGAATGACGGAGCGAAGAGTGAGAAATTAGGTCCATGCACCATGGATCACTAGGTGACATTTGGACAATCTCATGTAAGACCCTGAAGGCCAAAGTAAGGACACTAGAATCTATTTTAAGCATGCTAGGGATCCACTGGAGGGTTTTGAGCAGGAGAGTGATGATTTGGTCGATGTCCTTAAACTATTTGGATACTGTGAGAATAGTGTGGAATGAGGTGACTAGAATGGAAGCTAAAAGGATGGAGAAGACAACAATCCGTGAGCGGGTGAGGCTGACGAGGGTACTTTGAGCTCGGGTCGTAGTTCATGACACAGTAAGAAGCCATCCTATCCTGCTGCACTTTGCAAGTGGGGCTGATACCTTTTGCTTTTGGATTAAAGATGAGGTGGGGTGGGGAAGATGAGGGGCCAAAGACCACACTGAGATTTCCTGAATAATTGTGTCATTTAGAAAATGTGGTCCATTCGGTATGGGGCAGTGTGAGAGGGGAATAAAAAGTTTGACTTGGAACAGTCTGAGTTTGAGATGGCAACTAGAGGTAGAAGTGGATGTCAAAGAGGCCACTGTATACGTAACTGGGAGAGGATTTGGCCAGAGTCATAAATTTTGGATTCATTAGTGTACAAACGACATTTAGAATATCATGGAGCTGCACAAGATCACTCAAGAAATGAACACTGCTGCAGAAAGGGTATGAGGATTTCTCACTGAAGAGCCTTCGATATTTTGAGGTCTGGAGAGTGAGAAGGACCCAAGAAAGGAAGCTGAGAAAGTAAAAAGAAAAATCAAGAGAGTGTGAATCCTACAAGCCAGAGGAAGGATCAGAAGGGTCTTTGAACAGAAAGGAATGACCTATCACGTCCAAAGCTGCTGCCAGGTGGCGGTAAATTAGGATGAGAATTGCCCATTTGATTTGTCCTCATCCGGGGCATTGTTGACCTTAAAGTTGTCAGTCTCAATGGTGCAGTGGGGACAAAAGACTCGCTGGAGTGGACCCTGGAAAGAAAACTAGAGTGGTGAGGAAAGAGTGATGGTAAATTTACAACCTGGAAGGATTTTGGTGGGTAGATCTATCCATGTCTTCCCTTAAGGATGGTATTTTTGAGAACTTTCAGTTATTTTGTACCGCTGCACTAAAATACCTGAGGTCACATGATTCATAAAGAAAATAAGTTATTTTGAATCATGATTGTGGATTCAGGAAAGTTTGAGAGCAGGTGCTAGCATCTGCTGGGTGTCTTGGGAGAGCTCCGCAATGAATCGGGTCAGGGAGAAAAGCAGGGGGAAAGCCTGCCTGTGCCCGGAAGAGGCTCGAGTTTCAGAAAAGCTGAGGGGAGATGCAGGGTCATTTCGCTCTCAGGATAACTGGCCCTCTCTCCCAGGAACCATAGAAATGTCCTCATCAGAGTGGAGTCTTTTAAAGGCCAAAATCTCTCAACACTGTGACCTGGGGACCAAGCTTTGGGAGGGACAAACCACATCACGACTGTAGAAAATCTCATTAAAGAAATCCACACTTCCTCCAGAGTGACAAAAATTTTCTCTCATGTTTTCTTTCATTAGCTATGGGCTTGGCGTTCACGCTCCAATCTTTAATCCTGTTGATTTGGGTGTATGCTCTGTGGGAACACATTTTCCCACTGGTCTTGACTTTTATACCTTCCTCCTATGTCTCCCTTCCCATACTATTTCCTAAGTAACAGAGGAATAGGAAGTAATAAAATAAAAGTGTCCACAAACTGCCCGCTCCATATTTAAGCATCTACTTCATCTGTGGCTGTACCCTCCAACTGTCTGCTGTCCACGCCAGACTTATCTATGGGGCCATCAGGGCAAGCCCTCCACTTGAACCTTCGGGCTCATCTTCCTTGTCCACTCAGTGCTCCCTCTGTCTCCCACCATCAGCTTCTCCCTCCTTGCTGGATCGAGTTCATCTCTCTACATCTCTCTGCATTGCTAATTCTCCTCTAAACTCTGGAACCACCGCCAACCCTGAGCCCCCATCTACCTCCTGTTACCTCACTTCTCTTTTTCTTTTGTAGGAAATCTCCTGCAAAGCCTTGTCTGAACTCCCTGCCTCCAACTTCTCTCCTTTCATTCTCCCTTGAACCCACCCAAACTAATCATGGTTTCGCCCCAGTGACACTTTGAAAGTAAAGCTAGTCGAATTGGGTAATGTCAATTGTTCCTTTTCAAGTCACCAATGATCTTCATATTCTTTGACCCATGGACAACTTTTAGTCCAGATTCACTTAACCTATCGTTTGAAATGAATTGATTTATCCACAAAACATTTACGCTTGTTATTTTGCACTCTCATTTCCATCTGTTCTCTCTCTGGCCATGGGGGAAGGAATTACGGTTTAGGTCAAGGATGACCACAAAAACTCTCATGCACTCAGAGGTTGGGACTGTGATTGGACCGTGGGGATACTGTACTCATCAGTGGATTAATCTACTAGTGAATCCATACCTAAGAGGTGGGGTCTGGTTGGAAAGGACGGTGTTTGGGGATGTGATGTGGAGGGGTATATCTTCCTGCTGCCTCTGTCCCCTTCTCCCTGCTCCCTGGTCACCATGACTTGAGCAGCTTTCCTCCATATCAGGCCCTTCCATGATGCCATTTCTGCATTTGAGACTGCTGACCTTGGATTGGAACTCCAAACCTGTGAGCCAAAATCATCCTCCCCTCCTTTAAACTGTGAATGTCAAGGATTGTGTCTCAATGATGAAAAAGTGACTAAGACAGAGAGCTCCATGGCTCAAGGCTCGCATTACTTTTGCTGCATATTCACCTTGTCTGGGAGCTCAGCCCGTCTAATGGCTCTAATACCACTTACACATTGATGAGTTAGTTCCTGCAATGTATCTCCAGCTTGTAACTCTTTTCTGAACTCCACACGGATATATTCTACGGCACCTTCCATAGCTCCTAGATGTTGCCTGACTTTTGGTGCTATTGTAAAAATGCGTGTCATTTTCTAGTAAAAATTTTTTAGATAACTGGTTATATCTGGTCTAAGTGTATGTCTAAATTGACTTCCTATTCAACTAACCTGCTGAACTTTCTAAATATGCAGAAAGTTTATGGAATAGATCTGGTAGATTGTCTATAAAGATCAACTGAAATAGAAATAATTTTGTCTCTTCCCTTTTAATCCTTACATTTCTTTTTGTTTTTACCCTATTAAATTTTTAGTAGCCACTTTTAAAAATGAAACAAAAATCTCAGGTGAAATGAATTCTAATAGTACATGTTAGTTAATGCAACATATCCAACACAGTAGGATTTTTCTAAGTTATTTATTTACCCTTTCTTCTGATTGCTTCCTCATGGATTTATTTATTTTCTTTATTAGGGTGTTTCTTTGCAAAATACTTTCATTGCATGTTAAAAGTTATAAAGACATATGATTGGAAATATTTTATCCTTGCATGTGAAAAATTGTTTAGTTGTATACAACATAATAAGTTTGAAGTTCTTTGTCTTCATATTTAGAATGTCTAGTTGCTTCTCTTTCAAGTCTATCTGATTATACATAAAAATCAGATTTTTCTCATTCATTTTTGATTCAGTCTTTTATTTTTAAATAGATTATTCTTATGATTGTTGGTGTTGCTTCAAATGATCCCAGGATCTAAAGACTTTGGCATCTAAGAGTTTTGGGGGTTGTTCTCTCTGATTGTCATTCAGAAAAGCTTGCTTACTCATGATTTTGACATATCTACATTTTTTAAATTGTTACCTCCTATTTGGCTGAATTTAATCCATGAGAGATCTAAGGAGCTTGAGTTTAGGAGCTTTTTACCAGAGAGAATCTGTGTTTGATTCTGCTAGAATCCCCAGATTGCTACAATCTGGAACCATTTTATTTTAATTGTAGATTAATGGTTCTCTGGCTATCCAGGAAGTATAAATTCAACACTAGACTCAAGAGCAAAAAGGCCAGTGGTTGCAAATTCTCAGAAAATTATTGCTGGATTTTCTTTCCTCCTGGCATCATGCTGGAGACAAATGTGTTTCTTAAATGACTCCTTTGTGTTGGGCACATGGGTTTTTAAAATCCAATTATTCAGTTAAGAACATAGGCCTTTTGGGAATTTGCTTGATAGGAAGAGGTTTAGTGATCAGCTCTTACGACCCTTCCAGTGTCCCAAAGCCTCGTCTTTCACTATTTTACAAGCTACGAATACTCAAAGCTGTCAGTTCTTGAGATCACCCTTGGCCATGGATCATTCATTCACTCGTTCATTCATTCAACATACACACACTCAGTACCTACTCTGTTCCAGGCTTTGGTCCTGGGGGTGGGCTTCAGTCAGAATCCCAGGCCTCATAGGGATGACAACCTACACAGGGTAGCCTTCATTTCCACGCTGACTACTCTCATTTCAATTCTCTATTTGTTGAAGCAAAGGAGAATGTAGCCTAGACTTGCTTGCTCATGGATTTAGTATTGGCATTGTAAATCATTATAAAGCTCATCCAGCATCTAGATGTTTGCCACAGGGAGTTTTTCAGAATATCCCATCTGCAATACTTCTGGAAACAAATATTTTATTTTTCAAACCAAGCAGCTTCATTTGGTTCTTCTCAAGTCATTACTCTACCTTCATACCCTGAATATCATTTCATAGCTAACTGAAAATATGTAGACAGTTATATAATTTTTTGCTCTGTTTGGTCAATTAACTCTGATTTGTTTAATGTAATTTATTCAGTTTATTGTGTTCTTTTATGGTATTTGCATTCTCTAAATGTGTCATTATTTTTTCTTCTGAGCTCATATTTTCTTGATTCTATCAAAGCCAGTAATTGTCCTCCGACCATAAATAATTAGAAAATAGAAAACAAAATGCAGTAAGCAACTGTTTTGAGACACTGGACAATAGGCAGTATAACATTGTGACCCTCTGAGAAAACAAAAACAAATACAATGAGCCTTATAATTGTGCCAGCTTCCTACCTAGAGGCAGCTTCTAGGGTACAGTGCAAAAGGGGGAAGAAAACACACCTAAAATATCATGGGGAGAAGGTGGGCGTGGTGGCCCACATCTGTAATCGTAGCACTCAGGAGGCTGAGGCAGGAGGATCACTGTGCATTAGAGGCCAGCCTGGGCTTCATAGTGAGTTCAATGCCAGCCTGGATTACATAACGAAACCCTGTCTCAAAAAAACAAAACAAACAAACAGATACTTAGAATAGCACTGGGGGAGAATATGGAGATCAGCTTCAGGGGCAGCAGAAGCAGCTAGCATTGACTGAGAACATGGTTTTAGGAAAGCGGGGAAGGTGGAATGAGGACCCAACGGCCTGAGGGGTCTCGGAGATTCTTTCGCTGAGTAGGCATTTGAGCACGGATGGAAGGAAACTCCACAGCATCAGGGAAAGAACCTCTGGAAGCTGTCGCAGGAAGAAGTCCCAGCGTTCTCCCAGAGCTGGGAAGAGTTCCGACCCCATGGCACACGAGTGACTTCACAGTGCACGGGGCACCAGATGGAGCCCTCAGAAGGCCCACAGTGCAGTAGTCACGCTATTAGCCCTGGGCTGCTCTGGACCGACCCTCATAAGCCTGAAAAACAAGACCCTGAAGGATCCATCTGATCTGGAATCAACCGCGCAAAGAGCAAGACCGACACTTTTTAAAGGACTGCAACTAAATCCAGCATTCACCAACCTGAAATTCTTCCTGTATAAAGTGTAAAATTTGTTTATAATTCATATTAATTAACCTTTCCTGGAGCTATGTCATCTTATTTAAATATGTTTCCCACTCCAGAATATGATCAATCTATAAGAAATTCAGGAGAATTAGGTGGCAAAATATTTGTATATTTTTAGCCTCATATATCCCAGGGGCTAAGAACGACATTCGAAACCAGTGTTTCTCAATTTTTTTTTCATTATATTTTACCTGAGGAGATTTTTAAGCAATTTTTCTCAATTATTCTTTCCATGAAATTTTTCAATACTCGTTCAATGTATCAGCTTAGTTAAATGTATATCTATGCTGTAGACATAAAGAGTAATATTTTTTCACCCTTTTGGGGGCAATGATATTCTTATTGAGAATGATTGTTTATATAGTTATGATTAAACCTTATAGAGTTTATTGTTTCATTCCCTTCAAACATTGTAAGTACGGCCCTTATGTTTATTTCCCTACATTTCTATCTTCTAGCAGCAAAACATCAGATATCAAAATTTTAAGCCAGGCATGGTGACACACCTGTAAATTGAGCACTAGGGAGGCTGAGGCAGGAGGAGTTGGAGGCCAGCCTGGGCTACATAGTAAGTTCAAGACCAGCATAATCTGCATAGTGTGAGACCCTGTTTCCAAAAAAAGTGAAAAAAGTATCTTCAGTTTCATTGAACATATTAAATATTTAGATATCAACTGTACAAAAATGTTATAATCTGTACACTGATAACTGTAATTCATTGCTGAGAGAAATTAAAGATCAAATTATTTAAACTGAGAGAAATATCTTATTCACTGTGTGACTTCAATGTCATTATGATATAATTTCTCTCTCAAATTGATCTGTAGATTCAACATAAGACCAATCAGAATTTCAGCTAGCATTTTATATATAAATTAATGTTTTGTGTATAAATTCTAAAATTTACATGGAATTTTTAAAATTTAGAATAGACAAAATATTTTTAGAATAGAACAATTTGAGGACTTACACTGCTTAATTTTGATACTTACTTCAGTCAAGATAGTACCGTGATTGTGTGAGGGTAGACATGTGGATTAATGGAACAGAACAAAGAACCCAGAAGTAGACTACACATACAGTCAGCTTCTTCGGCAGAGCTGCCGAAGGTGTTTTAACATGGAGAGAAGAGGATTTTTCAACAAATATTGATGGAATAAGTAGATCTCCATACGGAAAAATAGGAACTTGAACATGGATCTCACATCATATTTTTAAAAATCAATTAAAAGGGGAAGTGGGAGGGGTAGGGGAAAGGAAAGAAGGGAATGGAATTAATATGAGAAAATGAAAAAATGGAAACAAAGTCTTTTTGGGATGGAAGGGTTGAAGGGAGGGCAGGGGAATGGGAAAAAATAAGAATCAAGAGAGATTATGTAAAGGTGCAAATTTCCAATGATGAATGTCATTACATTTTATACCTAAAATGTACCAATAAAATTAATTTAAAAATCAATTAAAAAGGGTCATATACCTAAATACAAAATCTAAAACTCCAAAATGTCTGGGAGAAAACACATGGGGAAATCTTACAACCTTGAGTTAGGCAGGCCTTTCTTAAGTATGATTTTAAAAATGTGCAAAGATAAAAGAAAAAACTGACAAATTAGATTTCATCAGAATAAAAACTTCAAAGCTTTGAAAGACACTGATTAAAAAAATAAGTAAATAAAATGACATGCCATTGGCTAAATAAAGCTGTTACAAGTACTCATGTATGATGTTTTCTTTTTCTTGAGTACTTAGAAGTGCTTAACCATATGAGAAATATAGGCTTGATTGTATAAGAAACTGGGAGAGCATATCTGAATAACATACACAAAATGAAATCATTGTGTTCAGGATTAATAAGGAATTCTTACAACTCAAGAAGACAGAAAACCCAATTAAAAAACCAGGAAAATTGTTTGAAGACACAATTACCAAATAAAACATACAATGAAAAAAATAAAACCTCACAACCTCATTAGTCATTAGAAAGATGCAAATCAAAACCATGAGGAGTTCCTCAGCATGCACTATTAGAATGTCTAAAACTAAAAAACAAACTAAGCTAACCAGGTGTTGATTCAGATATGGAGCAACTGGAACTCTCAAACATTAGTGTTGGGACAGCAAAATGGTACACCCACTTAAGAAGATAGTTTGGCAGTTTGTTACACAATTAAATCTGTATTTCCCATATATCTAAGCACTTCCAGGCATTCACTCGAGAAAAAGAAAACATCGTACATGAGTGCCTATAGCAACTTCATTTGTGATAGTCAAAAGCTAAGCAACTCCATTGTTCATGACCTGGTGAGAATTTTGGGGTATCCATACAATGTAATACCCCTCAGCAGTGAAAAGGAACAAATTACTGATGCACTCAATGATCCACATGGATCTCAAAAGCACAGCATCAGTAAAAAGAAGCCAGACCCAAAAGACTACATAATGTATGATTATCTTATATGAAATTACAGAAAAGGCAAAAGGATAATGATCAAAAGCAGATCTGTCTTTCTGGTGGTATGAGGTGGGGGAGGAGAGTCTGTAAAGAGTCACTCTCAAACTTTTTAGGTGAAAAATATTGTTTTGTGTCTTGATTGGGTTAGTAAATACAAAAATGTATCCATTTTTTAAAACTCACCAAACTGAACACTTGCATAAATTTTACTTTCAGTAATTTGTACCTCAATAAAGCAAAATTTTTTAAAAGCCAAGTCCTTAGATTTTGTGCTTTTCCTAAATTTAGGAATGAGTGGAGGAGGCAGCGACTTGGAAGGACCTTCTGACATTAGCTTCAGGGTCAACAATTCTTCCCCACTTACCTGCCACAGGTGACCGGCTGCCAGGGCACTTCTGTCTTGGGGGGCTGCACCGTGACATGCAGCTGCCAGGCCCAGGATGATAGCCAAGAGGGAGGAAGAGAGGAGATGAGGAGCTGCCCCCTCCCGCCGCTGCGGACCTCTCTACCCAGCCAAGATCTGGCCCTTCCTCATTTATCCTCTGGTTTTTGGCTGTCCATGCTTTTGATGCTGATTTCCTAGCCTTCCATTGCCCCATATAATTGTGAGTGCTGCAGGAGCTAAACAGGCAGAAGTTTGGGGACAAAAGAGATGTGAGGTGGGGTGAGAGGAGATACAACTAGAAAGCTTTCCCTAACTCATTCCCCAATACAAGTTCTCTCCCACTCTCCACTGCGGCTGGAATCCCTCTATGCCTATCTTCCCAAAGGTGTCTCAATTTTTGCAGTAGATTTTGGAAAGTATCAACTACCTTCCGGCTTCTTGGGCAGAGTTCCAGGAAAGGCACCAGCAACCTGAGATCACCCATGATGGTTACATGAAGCGAATATCAAATTAATCTTTGTCTTGAATCTGTGTGTTTGAATAAAATCTGAATTATGAATCAATGAAATTCACAATTTTGTCAAGAGCTTTATTGGAAGCCACAGAGGAGCTGGGTCCCAGAGAAAGGAAGACAAAGACGAATCCAGGCTTGGGGAGGAGCAGAGTGAAAGTGGCAGACACGAAGCTGTGAGGAGTGTGCTTAGGACAACTTGGACAGGCCACTTTGGCAGAACAAGGCAGAGATAATAACCCTGGAAAGCTCTGTTGGGCAGCTCGTGGTACTTTCAGAGAGCAAGGATGGGGAGGGTTGTTTTCGGAAGTGGTTAGGAGCAGTGAGGAGCTCTGAGGACCCAGCATTCTTGCTCAGCCTTAAAAGCCACAGCTTCCCGATGGAAAGGCAGAAAAGCTTCTGGAGCTGGAGGTGCACGGAGGGCTCGGATTTGGCAAGGGCATTTTGTCAAGGTCAAGAGTAACCAGAAGGTGGGGGAAGCTAGAAGCTCAGAGCAAGAGCTGAATGGAACTCCAACCCAGCCTTGCCCTTTACACTTGGAAAAATAAGGCCGAGGCCATCAGGAAATGGCAGGTGTGAGCGTGAATGGGTGTCGGAGCTGAGCTGGAGCCCTGTTTCCACCACGCTCACATCTGTGCTCAGTGCGAGCAGCCCGGGCTTCTCCTGGTGGTGCAGTTGGAAGTAGCAAATCTACTCACAGAGAAGGGAGTGGGATGCAATCGTCAGCTCATGGGAAAGGCCTACCTCCCAGGAGGGTCTTGGCAACTCACTGTGTAGGAGAAGCGTCTCAGACAAAGTGATTTGCCCATTGCCTTTCCAATGATTTCTCAGTTGGACTTCAAGACTGAGCAGTCGACTTAGTCACTTCCCTAAGCAGGATGCTTCCTGCCTTGAATGAAAAGGAACATACAGACAGCCTGGTACTTGAGCTCTGGAATAGAGAAGCACTGGGTCAGACTCTGCTCCGTTACTCAATGCCAGCTTCAGAAGATTGTGCAAAGGACCCGCTTTCCACCGATTTGACGATCCATAAATTGCTCAGGCGGAAGCCTTTGGAGGAGCCCTTCTGCCCTGTGCCTCTACTCTGGACCACTGGGGTTTCTGTGTGTTATTATTGGTTTTTGTTTCTTTGTTTGTTTGTTTGTTTGTTAGATTATAAAAAAGAAGACAGAGAAAGAGCTTAAGAAATGGTTTTCAAATCTCAACCTGGAAACCAAAGCACTTTTATCCCATGAATTGTTCTGGGACACTTCTTTTACACTTCTTCTTTCAATACAACAGCCTCTTGTCACAAATCATTCATTGTGACCCGCAGAAATTGCACACCAAATTCCCAGCTTGTCCATTAGTGTTACGGAATGGACCACTAATAGACTTCTATTAATTGTACAGTTAGAGGACAGGCCAAGAATACAGTCCATGTCTCCACGGGTCTGCTGTAAAAATAGGTCTGGAGATGGAGCAGTCTGTGCCTTAATGCTGAGCCAGACATCTGTCAGCTTCTCCTCCTCATTAGCAAGTGCTTCTCTACCACTTCCTCAGTGCTCTGACACCAGTGTTCAAACAGCAAAACAACAACAATAACCTCTCCTGAAACTCAAAAGTCTTTACGGTTTTTTTTTTTCTAAATCTTTGGATCAACTGCAGAAATGAAAATAAAATTTGCTTAGAAAGCTGCAGATATGTGTGATGTGTGTGTACATGCCCTGGATTTATTAGGTTGAATAAGAAGCAAGCCTGACACATTTTCTGAAGATATACAAATATATGTCCCCAGTACCCACAATACACGTTTCCCCCATGTGAAACATGAAATAAATAGTGCAGCTTTCCTTGGACACGTGTAGTGGAAGAAAATGTGCTCCCTGGTGGAAATAATACACACGTACTGATTATTGCTTTCTTAATGCCTATGGATCTTTTGCATTTCTTCCATACATTCAGAATCACAGATATTCTACTTCTTTCTGGGTCAGAAGCACCTCAATTCCTGAAAGCTTTTGCTCCCTTCAAGACAGCATATCTGCTGCAATAATTACCAATAAATCTCTCAGCATGAGCTATAACAGGGCTGAACGACTCTGTGATGAATAAAGAGGGTGGCTGGCTCCTCTCCATTCATCTTGATAATCTTCATTGCTACGTAAATAGTAAGACACATTATGGTGATTCATGTTCAAGTCAATTCTCAGCTCAACACTGATTCCAGAGAAATCCCACCTAATAAACTGTTTTACTAAGGTTCTAAAGCAACAGCAAGAAAATGGCAAAAAAAAACCCCACGATAATCTGAATTTGTAAGTGAATGTGTGTGTGAGAAAGCAGACTAGAAAGAGCCACAAATCTCTGTGGGATTGGATGCATTCAGCAGCACATCTGATAAACAAATACTCCTGTGGGGATGGGTGAACTCTTCATTGTTAATTATTCTCATCAGAATCCACATTAACCCAAATTACCAGATGCCAGGAATAGAGTACGTTCTACAGATGTATTTCAAGTTCTTATGGTTATCACCCTAAAACTTAACAAATGCTAAACTCCCATGATCACTAGAGGGAAGTGGGGTTAGGTAGGTCCTCTGAAAATAACTGACAAGATCATATTCTCAAACAAGTCCAGGCGTCGCTCATGTCAGCCCAGCTGGAAGAAAACCCTCAAACATAAGAATGTAATTCTCGGGCCCCTGGAAGAAGCCATGGTTACCAAGCCATTTCCAGTGAACCACTTTCACTCCCAGGATACGTGCACCCTTCCACTTCCATAATATCCTAATGCTAGGAAACCAACCAGAGCACACAGGGTCTGCCTGCTGTTCCAAGCCCAGGGGACAGACACACCCTCAAGCTTTCTCTCCCTTTAGGATGGCATCATTCTCACTGTATGGAATTATTCTTAAACATTGGTTTAAAATGTACCATAGCCTAGCTGTTCAATACCACTGGAGCAGTCATTTTACAGGGTTGTTCTTCCTTGAAGAGTTAAAGTGAAGTGACCCAGAAGGGAAATGTCCCCCACTGATAATTTTATTTGTTCTTGGAAAATTGCCATCATACTGTGATACTTGTTTTACTAATGCAAAGTTTGGATTTTGAACTGTATTAGCGGATTTGATGTTTATATTTTCTGAGCTTGGATAACATGATCTGGGTTTCTCTCAATTACGTCAGCTAATGATGAGCTGAGGCTGGATAAGTCAGATCCCCAGGTAATCCTCAAATTACCAGAGCCCACTCTAGCCAACCAAACTTCCTTTTGGTATGGCTTGAAATCTTAAACACTGCCAGAATTAGCATCTTGCCTGTAAAAGAGGCAAGTGAGAGGCCATTGCAAAATATGATGGTAAGGAAGGGAGAGACCCAACATAAGCCCAGGGCCCAGACCAGCCTGGGTTCAAATGGAGCTCTGCCCTTTCTAGGCTTAGCTGAGTGGCTGTGCCTCAGACTCCTCTTTCCAATGGCGATGGAAATCACTTCACGGGATTCATGTGTACACTGCATGAGACTGTGTACACGAAGGGCTCAGAAGGGGGTTGGGCTGTGGTGCAACACGGTGTTTGCTGCTAGCGTCCTTGCAAACTGACATGAGCTTTGTTTTATTCATCTTCATTCCTGTGAATAAAGTCTAAGTTTATAGATGAGGAACCTGAGACTTAGCAGTGTTAAATTCTGGGATGACACAATTTGAGAGGAAGAGCCAGGAGTGTTTGTTCCCTGACTCTTGTGTTGTTGACCCCAATAGTAGATATTCTATTTCATCTCTGTTGAGTGTTGAGCTGAAGAATACTAGAGCTTTGAGTTATCCCCTTTCCTCTCCTTTTCATCCCTTATTTCTTTCTCCCTTTCTCCTTTCTTCCCACAAGTATATTTTTAGCATTCCCATGGACAAAAAGCCCTCTCATTTTCATGAAATTATTACACAGCATTAAAACACAAAAGGAGGCTTCCAGTGAGAAGCCCATTCCAGGGGGTCTGTGATGGCCCCCAAAGCTTTCACTTTTCTTGAGGTCCATTCAGTACTCGCTTCTTGTCAAGGAGCTGTTCCTGCTCAGTCCATAGGAGGTCAAGATCACCTTCCCACCGCGGCTCTAAGATGAAGTCTTCCTCAACGCCATCATCCAAGATGTCCCAAAGGACGCCCCTCCATGTCGCCCACTTCCTACAGACTGTATCACTTGAATGATGCCTGAAATCTCTGCTCAAAAAGTAATTTCCCAGTGAATTCTGACCTCAATGTCATCTTACTCTTTTTAAGAAAGATAATTCATCAATTATAAGCCTGGAAGCAAAACTCCTGTTGCCTTCCCTATCATTGTATTCAAGACAGAATATTTCTTTGACCAAGTGTGTGAGCTTCCCATACCAGCCACTTCTCCAATTCTCTGCAGACATCAATGATTTGTAATCCAAATAAACTCTGATGCTGTCTGCCTGGGATTAGCACAGGCACAGGTGCCTCAGGACTTCGGTCCCAGGATACCCAACACTTCTGACTTGGTTACAGATCAGAGGTTCCCATGGACCCTTGCTCGGGAGCACGGGTTAGAACAGCCCTCAGAAGCCAGGCAAACACTCACAGTCACTGCTTGATTACGGTGATATGGGATATGGCAAAGGAAACCAAACAACCAGATAAGAAGATATGCAGTGAGGTGTGGAAGGGTCTCCACTCCAGAGCTTCTGACCCTGTGGAGTTGGGGTGTGCCCCTCTGGGAGCATGGATATGTTCACAACTCAGAAGCTGTTCAAACACTGTGATTTAGGGATTTTGACAGAAAGTTCACCACATAGGCACGATGGATTTTTAACTCTACCTCCGGCTCCTCACCCTTCTGACCTCCCCAAAGGATGAAGGATGGGGTGGGGGGTGGGGGTCAAAGTTCCAAGCTTCAGATCATGGCTTGGTCCTTCTGCTGACCCACTCCCACCTGGAACCTCACCAAGAACTACCTCGTTAGAACCAAAGATGCTCCTATCACCCAGAAAACTGCAAGGGATTTAGGAGCTCTGTGCCAGGAACTAGGTCAGAGACCAGAATATTAGAACCAAAGATGCTTCAAGCACCCCGAGGAGCTCTCTTTCAAGAACTGACAGAAAACAAAAACAAAAAAGCAGAAAATATGATCATTGTAGGATCAAATGCCTGCCCTCCTCTAAGACACCGCCTCTAGTGTCAGTGTTGGCCAGAAATCCAACCATTTTATGTATTCAGAAGCTCGACTTTTTTCTGGCCAAAGTGAATTACACTTGGCTGATTATACCCAGCCTCTGTGTGCACATGTGTGTGTGTGTGTGTGTGTGTGTGTGTGTGTGTACTGTGCCTACCATGATGTGAGTCATCCCTCAGGGGCAGTGAGCTGCAGAAACTGGTTTTCTAGCGTTAAAAAATCTGGGCTCTCCCAGGCAGCAGCACTGTCTAAATGCATTGGCCGACATTCACAGATGTGATTTCGAATCCAGGATGATAGCTTTCCAAGCTAATGTGATTAATGAGATCCTGGTGGGCAACATTTCCTGCTGGCCTATGTTCTCTGGTGAGGACAGGTCAAGTTCTGCTTTATAGCCTCCAGTGAGGCAGGAGGCGCTGAAACAGGAAGGAAGCCAATCCCCACCACCCACACCCTCACCCTCACCCCTGCACTTTGGTTGCTGTGTAGATAGATGCGTGGCCAGTTCTTAGAAAAGGATGTGGAGCTGCTGGAAATCCTGCTTTTTTTTCACGCTCACTCCCCCCCCCCGCATCCTACCTCACAACCCCAGCAGGTGTCCAGCAGGAAGTAGGGACACAAAGGCAGGCAGCCATGCCTGGAGAGCAGCCAGCAGGAAGTGGTCAGAGACAGTGCGGGAGAGCCTCAGGGAACTGGGGATTGAGTGCAAGGGGTCAGGGGAAGAAGGCACCCTGAAGATGGCCTACCCTTGATTGTCCCTGCTCACCTGGTTGGCATGAGTGACAGAGCAGGCTGGCCTTGCTTCACAGCATCATGTATAGGAGTAGATTTTTAAAAAGGTAATTAGTGCCCAAAAGATGGATGCAAATGTTTCTACTGAGAGAAGCATTTCATTGAAAATTTACCAAAAGATCCAAGACAAAGGTGTGTCCCACCCACTAGGGTGATCAGAGGACAAAATCACAATAGTTTAGCTTAAAAACCAGACTTGGGTTTATTTATTTATTTATTTATTTATTTTGTACTGGGGATCGAACTCTGGATCTTGTGTTTTTGAGGCAGGCGGCAGAACCACTGAGCTAAATCCCCGGCCCAGTTGGTTTTATTTTTGATTCTAGACTCTACACTTCATTACATGAAATAGAGTAAGTTTTCCAATGGGGTGAGCAGGGGAGCTTGGTTTTATAGGCAGAAAAAAAAGCTAAAGAAGACAGAAACAACAATTTTAAAAAGTGGGTTGGGCTTTTCAAAGTTAACTTTCCTGGAAGGTGGAGACAGGGAGAGAGAAAGTGGAAAACTGGCTGATGGGTTAGATCACTTCAAGTTGCTTTTGCGTTTATTTATTTTTTGAAAGGACTAAAGCAAAGAGAACTTCATTATCATCCTAACTGCAACTGATCTGTTTGGAAAATGTAGCTGTTATCTCTCTAATCATGCTTTCTTGGAAGGTCAGCTAACCAGCCTGGTTTCTGCTCAGTGACATGGAGCTTTAGCAAGAGAGATTTCGTTTTGACATTCGGCTTCATGCTGTACTTTGGGTGTTGAATCTCCCCCAAAGGCCCATGTGTGACAGCTTGATCCCAAAGGTGAGCCTAGTGGAGGTCTTCAGGTTGTTAGGGACATGACCTCAAGGGAGCTTGTGGGGTCCTGGCCCCTTCTTGTTTGTTTCCTGGCATGAGGTGAGCAATTTTGGCTCCTGTCATGATAGCTCAGGCCCAAAGCAATGGGGCCATCTGATCATGAACTGCAACCAAAATATAACTTTTCTCTTTAAAGCTGATAGTCTCCAGTATTTTGTTATAGTAGTGAAATGCTGACTAAGGCAGCTGGTCAGTTGGGGACCCAGTACGAGAGCTTAGCCCAAAACAATGCCCCCTGCAATTTTTAGATAAGGTGACAGAATCAGTAGCCCCAGTTTCTCTGAAGGAACCTTCCCAGAAAACCTAAATCTTTGCGAGATGCCAGCTCTGAAATCTACTGCACATTGCCATCACCTTGGGATGAAGAAGAATATAAATACCTGATCCTGGCTCATAGATTTTGACTTAATAGGGTTGGGTGGGTCCGGGCATGTGGGTTTCTCAAAGCCCCCCAAGGGATTCTGATGTTCAGGGAAGTTTGAGAGGTGGTTGTGAAGCCATGAGCTTCCCTTCACCTTTCTCCTCCTGGCTCCTGCCCACAGCTCACCTTTCTCCAGCTATTCTGCCAGCACAGCCCCGGGGCTCCTTGGTGCATCTACAAATGTGGCCAATGCCACCACAGCTCCCTTTTATGGACCTCAGCCTTGCTTCTGAGTGGGTCGGTGGGTCTGTCCCAAGGAAAGTGGTTCCTGGAGAGCTACACAGACTCCCGGAAGTTGGTCCTTCTGTTTGAAATACAGTGCCAGGAAGCTCTCCTTACTCTGGAGCAGAGAATGAATAGCTCTTAGAGGGTGATGTTTTCTGCCTGGGCATGAGATTGTAAACTGATGGAACATCATCACATCCCCCAGCCACAGAAAGGAAAAGCAGGGACGTCATCAAGAATAAACTCCACGTGAGGAAGGCCATGGTCAGCTTGTTAAGGAAAATACCTCCAGTGTGTTGGCATGGGTGACAGCTGGAGTCAGGGGGATCACTTGGGAAGCTACCAAGGCACTGAAGACCAGAGAAGAAGGAGGTGTGAACGAGAGCCACCAGCAGAGACCCTAAAAAAGGCCTTTCTGATACACAGTCGATGCATAAGGTGACAAATGGGGTGGACAGATCTAGTGATGGAAGAATTTAGGGAAATTTCAATGTCTGCGGCTGCTGACTGAAGTGTTGTGATCCATGGAAGGCTATGGTCCACTTGTCTGAGGAAACTGACAGGAAAGCCACTGGTCGTGAGAGAGAGGGTTGCCTTAGAAACGGTGCTGTTTTGCAGCTTCTTTTTAAATGCTCCTTCTATGGGCCTGGAATTTTACATAAACTGTGACGTCCATAAGCAAACTCTAAGGTCAGCCATACAGGAAAATGAGCCAAAGAGTGAAGGCGCCGTGTTTAACGGTTTCTGATTCCGTACACCACATGGGCTCCTGACCTCTGCGGCCAGGACGGGCTAGTTGATTTTGTGGGGCACCAACATGAAGTTGGCCCCGACCTCTATTTGTAACTCCTTAAAATCTCTATAGTAATGATTCTATTAAATAAATAGCTTTGCAAAGGCTGTGTAATTACAGCTGTCATAGCCATTAATGTAATTTACCAAACTGCTGCAGCTTGCGTCTTTCCTTAAAAGGCCTAGGAAATCGGCAGGAAGTGCCAAACTCCTGTAATACTTTGCCTATTACAACCCAAGAGAACAATGGGGGTCCTGTCAGACATTTAAATGAGATAAATAAAGTTGGGAAAGAATTCCTCTTTTAAAAATAACCAGGGATTTAGCTCAGTGGTTCCACCACCTGCCTCGAGAGCGCAAGGTCCCGAGTTTGATCCCTGGTACCAAAAACAAAACAACAACAGCGACAAAAAAAAATGTTTTGATATATTTTTAACCTTTCTGTATAAATAAATATACTTTTTTACATATTTGGGATTACACTGCAAATAATATTTTGTATCCTGAGTTTTTCACTTATGACTGTAATTAGGGTATTTTTCACTATTATTAAATATTCTTCAAAAACATGATCATAATAGGTCTTTTTTCTTTCATAAACATTCTTTCAGCAAATTGTGGTAAAATATATTTTTATGTTCTGAAGATATTTGACTGGTTTTATGTTTAAAATCAATCACAGAAACCGGGCCTCTTTCCCATGTCACGTTGGTATCTTTTAAGTGGCTCGTTCAGAAGATGGCCTCTTACGTGGGCACCTCACAAACCCTCCCGATCGCCTGATTCGCCCTTTTGCTCCATCTACTGGGCTTGCTGAGTCCTTGTGAAGAAGCACAGCAGAGAACTGTAACACAATGTGTGAGCAAATATACAGTGAATGCTTAAATTCTTAAAAATGTGTTATATAAAAGACGCATCACCATTACTCTCTCTCAAATATTCCCTCTTGCTTCTAACACACTTATTTCATCTTTCTTGCCTCTCTTCTTTTCCTTCTTTCCTTCCTTTCCTTTCTCTTTCTTTTTATTAATACACGTTTGTGATATATAATGTGTATACTCATTGTGGCAGTTGGTACATGTACACAACATATATTAATTCTTTTTACATCCCCTTCCTCTTCCTCCCCACTCCTAACTTCTCTAAGTCCCTCTCCTGTTTGCCAAAGATCTAGCTCCCTATTTCTTATTCTCTTTCTTTTATTTTGATACATACATATATATATATATATATATATATATATATATATATATATATGTTGGGTTTCTCATGTAAGAGATACAATGTGATATTTAAGTTTCTGTGTCTGATTTATTTACTTAACTTTATGGTCTCAAAGTGCATCCATTTTCCTATGAATGACTCAAGTGTATCCCTCTTTATGGCAGAGTAGTACTCCACTGTGTATAAATACCACATTTTCTTTATCTATTCATCTTTTGTTGGACATATAGATTACTTCCAAGGTTTAGCTATTATGAATTGTGCTGCTATAAACATAGGTATGCATGGATCACTGTAATATGATGTCTTTAACTTTTGGGGGAAAATATCTCAAAGGAAAATAACTGGGTCCAATGGAATTTCTATTCTTAGTTTTTTGAGGACTCCCCACACTGATTTCCATAGTGGTTGTGCTAGTTTACATTTCCACTAACAATGTAGAAGGATTCCTTTTCCTCCCACACTCTCTCCAGAATTTATTATCTTTTGATTTATTGATAATAGATATTCTTTTTGGAGTAAAATGGAATCTCAGTGTTGTTTTAATTTGTGTTTCTCTAATGGCCAGAGGTGTCTGGCATTTTTCAGGTATGTATTGGCCATCAAGACTTCTTCTGAGAACTGTCCATACATTTCAGATGCCCATTTTTGATTGGGTCTCTTAATTTAAGGGGACTACTTTTTTGATATTCTAAACATTAGTCCTCTGTCTGAGGAGTAGATGACAAAATTTTTTTCCTATTCTGTAGGTTGTCTCTTAACTCTATTGGTTGTTTCTTTTGCTGTGCAGAAATCCTTTTTCATGGTGTCCTTATGAGGAGTGATAAAAAAAAAAATGTGATTGCTGCTGCTGAGTGCCATACAACAGCAAGCTAGGCTCAAAAAAACATTGTGCTGTGTCCTCGTTCACTTTATTCACCAGATTAGGCATGGTGTGGTTTCTATCTCTTTCCCTATGTCAAAATTACCATAAAAGGTAAATGTTTTGAATTGATTCTGTACATCAAGGCAGCCACAGTAGCACAACTAATGACACTCATGAAAGAGAACTTCCAGACCTGCTTCAAAAAATGGCAAGAATCACGGAGTAATTCTGCTCAAAATGAGAAGAAGTATTTTGAGGGTGATTATTGGCCAGATGTCTTTACCACAATACATTTTTTAAAAATGTAAACATTCACTGTAATTTTCTGTCACACCTTGTACACTTGCATACTTCTCCTTTTGCTGGTTGATTTGTATGCTTCCCAAGAGTTGGTTGAGTTTGTTTCCAAGCTTGTTTATCCCACTTCTTCATATTATAATGATTACACTATTTAATTACATACTACACAAGCTAGTAAAATCCCTGTGTGAAAAGAGTTTTTATACCCATGAGTATGAAGTAAAATGCTTTGGAAATATTCTTTAAAGGAAAGTCCTCAAAGTATTTTTTGTAAAAAATAAGTGTGGGCAAAATTCAATCATTTCTACACACCAGCAGCCTATAATTTGAGATCAGTTTTTTATAATAGCATTGACAGTAGCTCACAAAATATGAAACGTTTACGTGTAAATGTAACAAAACATGTGCAGGATCTGTATGCTGAAAACTACAAAACACAGATAAAAGAAACCAAGATCTAAATAAAAGGAGAGATGCACCATATTCATTGACTGGAAGACACAACACAGTAGAAGTATTGATTTTTCTGCTGTAGTGCTATAGATATAAAGCAATTCCCACCAAAACTTAAGCTATATACTATATAGACAAGCTGATTCTAAATTTCAGGTGGAAAGGCAAAATAACTAGGATAGCTAAAACAATTTCAAAAGAGAAGGAAAAAGTTGCATTAGCTACAGTCCTACAGTAATCAAGACACTTGTAATAGCTAAAGCTTGGAAGCAGCCCAAGTGCCCCATCAACTGGAAACTGGATAAAGAAGATGTGGATTTTTTTTATAAAATGGAGTACTACTCAGCCATGAAGAACGAAAAACTAGAGTCATTTATAGCTAAGTGGATGCATATCAAGGCCATACTCTTAAGTGAAATAAATAGGACACACGTGTAAATACCGAATAGTTTCTCTAGTGTGAGAAACTGATAGTGTAAACAAGGGTTAAAATTATTAAAATGAATAATTGATAATTTGAAATAGGAAAAAAGGTCCAAAGATGAAGGAGTGAAGGGAGGTGAAGGGGAAAGGAAAAGAGGGAAAGGAAAAAGTATGAGAAAAGAAAAAAAAATGGAAATGAAATCTATGTAAATAGGGAAGGGCGGAGGGGGTGAAAGGCACACAGGTAATGGGGAAAAAATAAGAACCAAGATATATCAGGAACAGGTACAAGCACCCAATGATAAATGTAAATGAATTGTATACCTAAAATGTACCAATAAAAGAACAACAAAAAAAATTACTGTCAAACTGAAAAAAAACAAAACACTATGATATTGACAAAAGAACAGATCCATAGAATGGAATAGTCTGGAAATAAGCCCACACAAATATGGCCAATGGATTTTTGGCAAAAATACAACCAGAATTCAATGAAGGAAGGACAGTGTTACAACAATTGGACATTCATATGCAAAACTATGAATTTCAATTGATGAGCCCTGGACTGCATACAAAAATTAGCACAAAATGGATCAGAGATCTAAATATAAAATGTAAAACTATAAAGCTTTTAGGAGAAAATGTAGAAAATCTTTGTGACCTAGGAGGAAAAGAATTCATAGACATGACACTGTAAGTATGCTCATGAAAGAAAACACACATAAATTATACATTGTGAGAAATTAAAAACATTCACTCTGCAAATAAACATTGTTAAAAGGATGAAAAGATAATCTACAGTGTGAGAGAAAATGCTTTCAAACTATATATTGACAAAAGACTGTATTCAGAATATATAAAAAACTCTCCAATTGAACAAAAAGAAAGTAGTGTTCCAATTAATGCATAAGTAAAAGACATGAACTTCATCAAAGAAACTATAAGGATGACCAACAAGCACATGAAAGTATGTGCAGTTCCATTAACACTTAGGGAAACACAAATGTAAACCATGAAGAAGTACCACTATACATTTATTAGAATAGTAAAAATATGAAATCTTGACAATACCAAGTGCTGCTGTGAATCAGTGCAAATGGAACTTTAATATATTAGTGATGGGAATGCACTTAAGAAATTGGTTTGGGAATTTTTTATAATATTAAACATATACTTACTATATTACCCAACAATACCACTCCTAGGTATCTACCCTAGAGAAATGAAAACCTACACTCACACATAAAACCTAAACACTAGTATTTACAACAGCTCTACTCATATTAGCTCTAACTGGAAAGAACCCAAATGCCCTTCAATAGATGAACAGTCAAACAAATTGTGATACATGCATAAAATGAAATATTACTCAGCAATAAAAAAGAAATGAGGGGCCGGGGAATTAGCTCAGTGGTTCTGCCGCCTGCCCCTGCAGGTACAAGGACCTGAGTTCGATCCCCGATATGAAAAACAAAACAAAACAAAAAAGAAATGAGTTACTTATACATGCAATGACTTGGATAAATCTTGGAGACATTATGCTAAGTGAAAAAAGACAAGCTTAAAGAGTCATATGCTCCATGATTCCATTATGAAGCAATCTTGAAAAGACAAATTTATCGAGATGGATATCCTATTAATGGTTGCTAGGAGTTATGTAGGGGGGAGAAAGAGTCACTGTAAAAGGACCATATGTGGGAATTTGAGGGACTGTGGAACTATTCTGCATTCTGATGATGGTAGTAATTACATCAACCTATGCATGTGTTAAAATAAAAAAATCAAGTTTACTGTATGAAAATTTGAAAATAATTTTTTTTTTGGTACTGGGGATCGAACTCGGGTCCTTGCCCTTGCACAGCAGACGGCAAAACCACTGAGCTAAATCCCTGGCCCAGAAAATAAAATTTTTAAAATTGGATATGGTCAGGTAGGATAAGATAACTGTAAAAAATTGGAGGAAAATCTTAAAACTTACAAATCTAGTTTTCTCCACTCAGATTGTTTTGAAACTGCTTTAAATTTTGTATCCATTTTAAAGATACTGCAAGAATCAGGGAAAATGTATTGTGGATAAAATTTATTCATGGCAAATAAAGAACTCCAGTCATCAGACCAGACAGAAAGAAAAGATTCTGGTCCTACATCAAAAGTTTATTGAACTCATGTTCACATATTTTAAATTTTAAAGAGAATATTATCATTTTCACAGTTGCCTGCAAAGTGTTATTAACCAATTGACTCATGATCTCATTGGATAAGAAGAGACCTTTTATTGTACTGAAGTTATTTGCTTTTTAAGGGTATCAAGCTCACAGTCTCATCTGAAATACTTTTATTTTAGAATAAATTTTCTCAACAATATTTTGCTACATCTTACCCTTCAATCTAAGACATCAAGATTTGGATTTTTAGGTGTGCACCATATTCTCTTGATGAAAATAGATTCTATGGATTGGATATGATATTGTTGAAAAGACAGGTGAGTAAGAAGACCCAGGTATTTGTTTTAATTTCCCAATTTAAACCTGTCAAGGTGTGTATTTGTCACTTTCTCATTACTGGAACTAAATACCCAACACTCACAAGGTAAATGAGGAGCTTATTTTGGCTCATGGTTTAGCCTATGGTCTTCTGGCTCTGAGCAGAAACAGCATGGTGGAAGGGGCTAGAGTAGGTGGCGAACTTATGGTATCCATGCCACAGCAGGCTATTTGTAAAATTGAAAGCTCTGCAAAGTTTGCCATGACTGGCCTAGAGGAAGAAAAGGTGCTCAACCCATGGCACCCAGGAAGCAGAGAAAGAAGGAAGAAGCTGGGAACAAGAATACTCTTTCCCAGTCATACCCTGTGACTCATCTCCAACCAGGACCCACACCCTAACAACAAGCCAGCAATACTATAAAATTCCACCCCTGGCCTCCAAAGGATGCATGTATATCTCTTTATTCAAAATTAATTTCATCCATCTCTATGACTCATCAAAGTCTTAACAGTTCCAGCACTGCTGAAAAGTATACAAAGTTTCCTCTGAGACTCAAGACAAACTCTTAGCTGTGAACTTCTGTAAAAATGAAAACAGAAAAGTAAATGTTTCCAACATACAATGGCACAGGATAAACATTCTCATTAAAAAGGGAGAAATAGAGAGATAAAAAGGAACAGAACCAAAGCAAAGCCAATACTCAGCAAACATTTAACACTGCAGCTCTATATCCAGGACAGGTTGTGATGACACATGAGCTTCAAAGGGTTTGGCCAGCCCTGCCCTCATGGGCTCTTTCAGTCTTGCAGCACCTGTGGCCTCTCTCTTGGGCTGAATTTGCCCACTGCCTCCATCTTTCCTCAGCAGATGTTTCTCACTCCTGGCATCTTTAACTTTCTGGATTCTCCACTGTACTTTTGACTTTAGTCTCACAGCTTCATGTTTTGTACTCTCAGGGATACACTACTGGCCTCCCAGGCCTTCTTCTGAAATCTGGGCAGAAGCCTCCCTACCCCACAACTCTTACCTTCTGCATTCCTGTAAAACTATCAGCATGTGGATGAGGCCATGGTCTGCTGCCAACTTAAGCAATAGCATCATCCCTTTAGACCATGGCTACAGTGGTCTCTGAGTGTCTGGATGGTTGAGCACTGGAAACAAATCCCAGGGAAGCAATTCCTAGGCAGCCCTTCTCAAGCAAGGGCCAAGGAGCTCTCTTAAATGAAAGCTTTATAGTTTTGTAGCTTTGAGGCTGGACATGGTAGAGTCTTGCTGATTCCTGAGGTACCTTCAAGCCACCTTTCCTATTGTCCTGATGCAAAAAAATCTCAGCTAATTTTTTAATGCTATTTTTTTCAGTGACCATACTCTCCTTTGCCCTAACTTTACAGTTGCTTCCTTTTGGATGAAACTGTAAACTTTTCATTTCTGCTTTTTTGCCCCTGATTTTTACTTTAGATCTGACTAAAAGCAGCCAATAGCACCCATGCCATAGCCTGAACATTGGGCTTCTTTGAAATTTCCTCCAGCAGAGGAAATTAGTACACTGTCTTTAATCACAAAATCTCTGGACATGGGCAAAAGGAAGGCAAATTTTCTGCTAAGATATAACATGCATGGCATCTAATCCAACTGCCAGTGGAATCATTGTCCCCAACAGAAGCCTTTTGAGCCTAGCCTTTATATTCTGCATTTCTATTAGCATTCTGGTCTTCTGAACTCCAACCAGAATTCTCCCTCCAGCTTGGCTTATAGCAATCTGTGGCTTCTCTAGCTGGCATTTTTAATCCTTTTCAAAAGTCCTCCTGCAACCCAGTCCCAAAGGCTTCTAAACCACAGGTCAGGCACTGTCACAGCACTAACCCCACTCCATTTTTATATTAATCACTTTCTCATTGCTGGAACAAAATATTCAATACCCAAAACTTAAAGCAAAAGAGGTTTGCTTTTGCTCATGGTTTCAGTCCATGATTGGTTGGTTCCATGGCAGAAATGGCTTAATGGAAGGGCATGGCAGAGAAAAAAAGGTGCTCAATCCATGGAAGCCAGGAAACAGAGAGAGAAGGGAGGCATGAAGGACAAGAATATACTTTCCAGGTTATACCCCCCGTGGCCCACCTCCAGCCAGGCCCCACCACCTAACAGCAAGTCAGCTCTGGCACTATCGTGATCCATTTACCTTCCCAATACATGAGGCAATTGGTGGACAATTTTGATATAAACCATAACACAAAGATAAAGTAGATGAATTCATTTAAAATCTTCCAAGTGTTATCCACATCCATGCAGCCATCTGAGGGTGACAGACCACCTTTTAATTTTTTCAAATCTAATCTCATAAAATGATATCATTATATTGTAGATTTATTTTGCATTTCTCTGAGTACTAATGATCTTAAATATATCATGTGTTTGCTGGGCTTTTGAGATTGCTTCAGAAGTCTCCATTTATACCCTTTACCCACTGTTTCCATTACAGTTATTCTTTTACATGTTGACTTAAAAGCCCTTGGCTAGCAGTGCCATGGCCAAAGTCTGCACACAGCAGTTGACTATTCTCTGGTGGGAGTGAAGTAAGGATGGCCAGGCTGTATAAACCTGCTCCCCCTGGACCTCTCCTCTCCTCTGTCTGGCCCTGGAGTCTCCTCTACCTTTATTTCTCACCACCAGCCACCCTACCCCAGCTTCACTGTGGTTTTCATATGGGTTATTATTTATTTATATAAACAGCAGCTACCTAGGGAGGAGCAGCGGTAGCAGCCTGCATCAGACGCAGGCAATAAGAGAGCACGTGCCTCCTCTGTGGAGAAATTTTAAATGACAATGATGTAAAAGGCAATTTGCTTTCTATTATCATCATGTGGCAGCCATCAATGATACGGTCTTCCCTGAACAAAACCCTTTCTTTTTTTCTGGTCTAAGTTCTCATCCCTTGCTGAAGTGACTGTTGAGTCGAATAATGTATATGTGAGCTTTGAAATGAGCACATTTCTATTATTTATTCTTGAATAGACAATTTATTCCACATTGAAGTTAATTTGGGGAAATCACTTATTATAAGTAGCCCCAATACACACCCATTTCTCTACATATATTTCTTTTGAGAGTAAATTCATAAAGAGTTGGACACTAGATTTGAATGAAAGAAAAATAGCACAGGGATAATAAAAATGAAGGAACAGAAATTGAATTACTTCTATTCTGACATTCTGTATGACCGCCTGGAGTTTGTATTTGCCTTTGAAATTTTGGAACTTATTCTCAAATGGAATGTTTGTGATTAATTGCCAAATTTATTCTCAGGTTTATAGACTCTCCTATGTACACATCTCTTGTTTCATGAGAAGAAAAGCTTTTCACAAACAAAATTAATAAAAATTATTCTTCCATGAGTGAAGGTAGAATCGCAAGTTTTGCTAATACTGATATTTTGATAAAGCCATTCACAAATTTGTAAAAGCTAAGGCTCAAAACCAGAAACTAGAATGTTATTTTTATTACATAACAGATTAAAACGCAGGTATATGTTTTCCCTTCTAAAAAATAATTAAAAGATAATATTCTATTAATATTTCTTTTTCAAAGTGTCATTATTATTAAGGCAGCCCAAGATGACAAAGATGTGGTGTAACTCTTGCATAGAGTAATTTAATCTCTGTTATAATTCATACATATAATTCATCAGTTGGTGATAAGTGTTAGGAAAAAAATGAAGCAGGGAAGAAGATGGAAGGTGAGGAGGGTATTTTTTAGCAGGATAGGGAAGTCTTCGTGGAGGAAGTACATTTGAGCAACACCTAAAGAAGTAAGGGCAAGGACCGTGAGAGCATCAGCAGGAAGTCAGCACTCTAGGCAAACAGAGCAGCAAATGCAAAGATCTTGAGGCCAGAACCAGCTTTGTATGTGTTCTGAGCAGGACTTGAGCTGGGACTGAGTGCATGAGAGAAAGGCAGAAAACTGGCATGGAGAACCAGGCAGACACTGCGTCCGCAGGAGTGAGCTTGGACCCTTCCTAAGGACTATGGATTTCCTTCTGATTGACCCAGCCAATCTTTCTTTAGTTAGCATCTTACACTCAATTTTCCCTTTTTTTAAGATGACTGTGCACTTTAGCTACGATTCGTTGTGTACCCATTTTATGGTCTAAAATACAAAGCAATCTTATGCGTAGAGACCCTCTCCTCACCATTCACCAGTTATAGGATGCTGGAAAGTTTAAATAAGATAAAAGCCTGTGGAGTGATATTAGCCCCTGTGTAAATATAGAACACATCATTACTGGGATGGTGCACATTGGTACTAAGAAGCCAGAAAGATTTTTAATTAGCAGAGATAAGTCATTTGCAACCAACTGAGAGTTCAATAACTCTTTTTCGTAAGATTGTTCTAAGAGTTTGGATAAATTAATCCTTTGAAAGCTGGATTTTTAAAAAAGAAAGATTTCCTTAGCTCCGGCCCTGCTATTTCCTGAATAATTTAGTGCAGTGTTTTATTGGCTTGAAAATGTTTTCAATTAAGAAAGACAAAACTTCCTATCCCAGAGTAATCAAAATTCACTTTAAGTGACTTAAATTAGCAACAGGAAAGGAAGCTCCATCAACTTGAAAATTAAACTAAGCAGCATTTGGTTTATTATTTGGAAGCGCAAGTCAAAGAAAAATTTAATGGAAATTTCTTAATAAGACAGCATATGCTTTAAATTTCCTATTGCAAAATTCAGTAACAAGTAGTGTCTTGGACCCTGTACTGGGCAGCATGGCGCGGGAGGCATTTCTAAGAACTTCCCCAGGCTCCATCTGCCACTCACAGGCCATGGTTTCAGCCTCTTCCTTTGCCAAAGGGGGCACAATTTCCCGTTTCCCCTATGGAAGTTATTTCTCCATAGCTGCACCCACTGGCTCCTCCTTCCATGTAGCTTTGCATACGCCGTTCTGTCTCTGCAGAACGCTCTTCAGCACCCTCTTCGTCTAGTTCTCTCCTATGGTCTTCAAATCTCAGCTCATTCTCACCCCCTCAGGAAGGCTCCTCCTGAACGCTGAGACCAGAGCACCTTGGTGTCTAATCACCAGTGTCATGTGTAGGCCAGGGTCCACGACATCTGTCCACATTCCCTCCCTGGTGATGGGCTCAGTCAGTGTTTGCTGAATGAATGAAAGGACAAACGACAGGAGGAAGCTGTGCCATCATCCGGAGGGCAGTTGCTGCTGTAAGTGCTTCGATCAGCAGGCGTAAGACCCACATAATGGCTTGTCTGGGAATACTGGCTGTATTGGCATTAAAGCTGGGATCCGCAACTTGTCCTGATGACAGGGGCATTCGGTTTGCCTTGACGTTTACCACGTTTCAATGCTGGCGTGAAAGGTGAAAACTGTTGATGAGTAAAAAGCTCCAAAAGCCAGAGAAAGGAGCCTTACTAAGAGCAAGGGGCATGCAAGTCCATCAGGCCCTGCTCCGACATCGGCTTCAGGACCCCTGAATCTACGGCTCCTATTTGCCCTTGCAGTTGGCAGTCGTAGCTGTCCTTCCTACCTTCACCTTCATATCTAATCTAGGGACTCTCGAGATAAAGCAGAGGAGAGGGCGGAGACAGGCGAGGAGGAACGAGAGGGAAAACAAAATACACCAAACGGAGAATCGCGGTTGCCTGTGGTTCTTCCGGGGAGCAGATTCATCGGGACACCTGGCACACGGCCAGTCCCTCGCCTCTCTTTCGGAATGCCATCCCCCATCCAAAGAGGCTCACGGTAGAACCATCACTCTCCTTACTGTGTTGAAATATAATTCTGATAGACTGTAAATTATCCTGGGATTTTAAAAAGCTTTATAGAAATGATAATAAATGGAACACTAAAGCCAAGAAGAAAAAGTCAAATTTAACATCGCAGTTCGGGTCCATCAGAGAATCTCAGGGTCGGAAGGTTTCTATCTGGTCCAGGCTTTTCCCGGCCTTGGCGGTTCATAGCCATCAGCATCAACAACAATGTGGAGCTCTTATATTTCTAGGATTGTCCTATGGGTCTTCATTTTGAATATGTTGCCTGGATGATTCTTAAGAGCTCTCTAGTTTGAGAAGCATTTGGCCAATCTGGTCCTCTTGCTTTACAGATGAGGAAAAGGAGGCACAACCTGGAGCTACCCAGCTGCTGAGGTTTTCCTCCTGGGGGTGGGACTGAGGCCCAAATGGGGTGGCCCTAGTCTGTGACCACCAGCAGACCCAGAGGTTTGAGCAAAGCTTGCTGGTGCTAAAAATAAATAGCGTACTTCCTGTAGACCTGCGGTGAAGCTACTTCCTGCACACACTGTTCCTCAGTTAGGGGACTCAACATCTTGACCATGGGAACTGGCTGCAATACCAAAGGGTGGGATGTAGCAGGTCTCCAGCCAGAGGTGACAGAGGGCTTTGCAAATGTACACCCCCCAGGGCTCCTGCTCAGCCCCTCACAGGGGAGTATGTGTAGAGAGGATCGAGGAACAGCTTGAAGCTCCAGCACTACTGTAAGGCCAGCCTGTGGGTAGCAATTTCTCTGTGTTCAAAATAATGTCCACCTCATCCTTTGAGCTGGAATGTGTTTTCAGATTTAGTGCAAACTTTCACAGCCTGCCTGGAATGCCACTAGGGTTTTTAAAGTTCAGGCTCTGCCGTGTCTTCGGCGGGTACAGTTCTCACAGAGGTCCAGAAAAACCACCCAGGAGTGAAAAGCCATGTGATCAATGCAGGCAGCAAAAATCCCACTGCCCTTTAGAAAGCAATTTATTTTTCTTTCCAGAACTAAGAGCTATGTTTACGGAACATGAAGTACTAAGTAGGAAGTATCACTTTTTCATTGTAGGGGCTCAAAGGGAAGGAAATAGTTATTACTCAGAATAACTTTCCCATCTTAACCAAGAGTTTAACTGTAAGGATGAACTTGAGAAATCGCCCCCTGGGAGCTGAGCTATTCCTATCTCTAGAAAGTACAGTGCACACCCTGACAAGGTCACCGTTATTCCCCCTCTGGCCTTTCATTGCCAGCAGAGTGGGTACAACAAGCCAGTTCCTGGCTGGGTCTGATTTATCTCGGTCTGGAAACCAGCGAGTCTGTCCATATGTGGCAATGCAGGCTGGGGCCACTCCCAAGGGTGAAGTTGATCCACTCGGCCCAACGTCCCAGGCCACACATGGCTCGCCTTCCTCTGAGAAAGGCTGGTCCTGCCCCAGGATGGGTAGGCAGAGCTTGGCCTTGCCCCTCTCAGCCAAGCAGCTGGCCCTGGAAGCTGGTGGATTAGGGACACTTGAGCCACAGCTCTGGGGCTGATGTCTCACTTTGTTCCTACAGTCCGCTCCCCTGGACCTTCCCTTCACTCCACCCCCAAACAAAACCCTCCAGGCACCCACACTCTGTCCCTGTCCCTAACTTTCCAGTTCTGGGATCTCAATTTTATCAAGTTTCACTTTCATGTTAAAAGCACTCATTAAGATCCTAGAGTAACTCAAGAGAAGACAAAGGTGGACTGTACTTATGCTGTGGCACCTATTTGGACAAATGCGTCTCCCAGCTTGGTCAAGAACACACGTTCTGAATAAGGTTCACAAAGACAAAATAAATCTCTCCTGCTTTACATGCTTTCCAGTTTCCCAACACTATAATGACCCATGAGATACAACATGGCATTGCGATGAGGAGAGGTGGAAGGTGTCTTTCAGTCTCAGTGCCTTCCCCGGGGAGGTTATCTCCAATCTCCTCTCCTACCTTTTCCTTATGACCAGATGCCCTCAACCCCTGGGCCTTGCAGCTGTAAGCCTTTTGGAATCTGAGCCTTACCAGACCCTGGGTATTAGTGTTATCATGCAAACCCCTAAAATCATGCTAAAAGTGAAAAGACCAAAAGATTAATGACAGAATGCAATGAAGACTTAGGACATTTGTGTCCTAAGACAAATGTCAATGCATGTCATGCTGTATAAAGAGATACAGGGGTCTGAAAAAGCAGTGCAGAAGAAGTAACACTTGGAGAGCCTTTACCACCACTGAAGCACAGAGCCCAGAAAACCTCCCACCTCTGTGGGGAGAGGGTTGATTGTTTCTTACTGGCAGTTTGTTCCCAAGACGGGCTTTGGGTTCCCCAAAGCTTCAAAATGCTGTGACGAATGACAGGCAGCAGTGGATGCGCCCTGACAATCCCCCACCGTGGTGACGCTAGCGTGGGCTGGGCGGGGCTCCTGTCCACCAGGGGTACAGGGACCACCTGAGGTCAGATGGGGCTTCTCCCCCTGCACCCTCACTGACTAATTCAACAACTATTTTTCAGGTCCTATTCACAGAGGCTCTCTGTAGTTCATTGGGGAAGTCCTGTCTTTTCCAGGCCAACTTTCCTCCACCATATGCTACATAATTTGGTTTCAATATCTAGGCCAATGCATGGTCCGTTCTGGTTTCTCAAAATCCCACTTGGGGGGGGAGTACAAACTCCATCACTCCAGGACCAAATCCAACTAAACAAAGATACACTCCAGCAGAACGTTGCCACTGTCAAAGGGAAACCTGGATGCCCTATTTTTTCAGTTCCCTCTTGCCATGGCTCAACCTGACCCAGAACCCTGCCTGAAGTCTTCAAAAGAGCATTAAGCTAAAACTCACACAGGTGGTAAGGTGTCTTTTGTGGGGTGCAAAGCCCACTGAAAATGAACCTGAGGACCCAACTCTCTCCCTATCCCAATATTTTTATCTCCATGAGATCAAATTAAGATGGACATCAGCCTTTATAAAGAACAGAAAAGTGAGCTTCCTTGATCTGTAACTGCATGGTCTTGAATGGGAGCCTCACATGTGATGAGAAGGAATGTTCTGGTTCTTCCTACTACACTATATGATACACTGTACACACATAGGCTTTCTTGGTTTTAAGTACGGTACCTGTGACAGTTGGATGTGGTTTGTCCCCTTGAAAACTCAAGTTGAAATGTGATTGCCATTGTGGCTGTGTGGGTAGGCTGTGTTGCCTCTAAGAGTTGATTGGATCATGAAGTGGGAGTCATGCTTTTCTCACAGAAGGAGTAGGTTAGCTATGCTGAGGAGGCTGGTTGTATACATTGCCTCCTCCACACCTGCGTACCTGCCCTGCTTTCTGCCTTCACCATGGGCAGCCATCAGATCTTTGGGCCAAAATAAATCTCTTTTCTTTATGAATTACCCAGCCTCAAGTATTTTGTTAGAGTAGAAAATGGACTAAGACAGCACGGTGAAATACTCTATACTATCATTACACAGCAAGTACAGAATACAGGCCTCAAATCTAGATCTTTTCCTTCCAAGCCATTGCTGAAAGAAAGGCTGAGCTCTTTCCTAAACCAAGCCTGAAGTGCTTGACCAAACCTCATCCTGTGAGAAGAAGATGGACATTTGTGTGGAGGAGCAGCAGGCGGGCCTGTCCTGGCAGGCACAGTGGAGCTGAGAAAGGCTTTATCGTGGTGAATCTCTATTGTTCTGTAGGCTCAAGGGTCTGGGGATTTCTACAACAATACCACTTCAAACATCAGGAAGGACTGGCTTGTGCATCAAGGGTTCAAGTCTGGAAAACATTCAAGACTTCACCAATAATTGCCAGACAACGAAACCATCCCCCAGAGCTTTATCAGACTGACATCCTTATTTTTATGCATAAATGGAAAGCAGAATGACTGTGTCCTGAATAAGTCCTTTTTCAGGGACTCCCCTACCTATTTATGGTAATCCTGTGGCAAACAAGATGCTGCTTAAATGAACCCCATTTAGCCTGAGGCCACTCCATGAAATTGTCTCTTGGAACTGGCTTTCGAGGTTGAGGGTGGCCCTTCCATAATGCATTATTTAAGCTCAATGGATTTTGAGGGCCCTATGAAACTCCAGATAATTATTTAATTAAGTGTGGTGATGGTTAAATGGAGATTTGAGATCACTTAGAAATTATGATGCAGAGAAAATAGGGTGGGACACGTGAAGATGCCCACTTGTTTCTAGGGCTGTAATAATCTGCATCTAAATAGGGCCACTGAGAGGGGATTAATTCTATTTCCCCGTGGAGAAGGAAATAATAACTATAATCCAAAGAGTAACACCTGGGTCAAGACCTTCTCACTTGTTTAGTTCTAACATGCCATGGACAAGTTCAGAAACTATTAACTGAGAATATATTACAGGGCACAGAATGGTGACAGAAGGGAGAATGTCCCAAATACACTGCTTTGAATATAAATGTCTCCAAGTTTTTTATCATTTCCCCCATCTTATTAACACATAGGACGACTAAAATTTAACTTTTGTTGCTGACTCGGATGTCTCAGGTAGATAAATATTGAGGAGTCTTCCCTTGTCAGTGGTTTCACTTTCTGTGATTTCAGTTATTCAAGGTCAACCTCGTTCTGAAAATTTGAAATGGAAAATTCCAGAAATAAACAATTCGTGCATTTTAAATCACACACCAATCTGAGTCGTGTCAGGAAGTCTCAAGCCGTCCTGCTCTGCCCCACTAGGATGTGACCACCCTTTGTCCTGCACATCCATGCCATAAATACTACCTGGCCATTAGTCACAGAGTAGCCACCTCAGGTATAGGATTGGTTGCGATGGCGTCACATTGCTTTTGCTCAAGGAGCCCTCAATTTTCTTCATGATGGCCCCAAAGAGCAAGAGTAGTGAGCCAAAGAAGGCACCAGAGCATAAAATACAAAAGAATAGGCAATTCTGGGACTCTGTCGATGTTGCTGGGCATAGAATGCCTAGGCTGGGGCATTATCTGCAGTTCCCAGGATCCAGTGGGGAGTTGCAACAGGCCCCGATGACAAGGGGATGCACTCACCTGTGTGACGCAGCCATGTCTTTGGGTTAATGCAGGGGTGATGGAGTCACACGCCTTCTTCGGCAATGTCTGCAGACCTTGCAGGAGGGCTGCTCCTGCGACCTAGGGGGTAAAGACCAGGATGCTGCTACACATCCCATAAAGCACAGGACAGCTTCCAGGAAGACGAACTGTCCTGCCCAGAGGTCTACACAGTCATCCCTTGTGCCTGCAGGACCCCTGTTGATGACATCTACAGATGCTCAAGTCTCTCCTATAAATGGTTTGGTATTTGTGCATAACTTACACACACCCACACACATTTTAAATCGGGGTCTTGGGCCTGTTAGGAATGGGGCCACAAGGCCAGAGGTTAGTGGTGGGTAAGGGAGTAAAGCCTCTTCTGTATTTACAGGGCTCCTGTCAGGATCAGTGTGACATCAGATTCTCATAGGAGCATGAACCCTTCTGTGAACTGTGCAGGAGGAAGCTGGGTTTCAGACTTCTTGGAATCATCCCCAAACCATCCACCCCACCCCAGTCTGGAAAAATTGTCTCCCATGAAGCTGACCCCCGGAGCCAAAAAGGCTGGGGACGGCTGCTTGACACCATCTCTAGATAGTTTATAACACCTAATACAGTGTAAACACTGTGTACACTGTTGTTTCACTGTATTGTTCAGGAAATAATGACGACAAAATATGAATATGTTCAGTTTTTTTCCCTCAGTATCTGCCACTTTCCTCATCACTGGAAAAAAATACCGGATATCAGCAACTTAAAGGAGGAGAGGCTTAATTTGGCTCCTGGTTTCAGAAGTTTCAGACTGTCTTCAGCACGATAAAAGGGCCTGGGTAGAGGGGAGCTGCTCAGGGCACGGCAGCCAGGAAGCAGCAAGAGAAAGGAGGAGCCAGGAAGGGAGACGAACCCTCCAGGCCACACTCCCAGCAACCTGCCTCTGACCAGGTCTCACTTCCAAACAGCAAGGCAGCCATAACATCCTGATGGACCAGTTCTCTTCCCAAAATTCTGCCTATCATGCATGAGGCCTGTTAGGAATATTCCTGATCTATATTATAAGAACATCTGTGGCCGGGGATTTAGCTCAGTGGTTTCGCCGCCTGCTGCGCAAGCACAAGGACCTGAGTTCAATCCCCGGTACCAAAAAAAAAAAAAAAACAAAAAACATCTGTGACCTACAGTTGGCTGAATCCAAGGGTGTGGAACCTGTGGATGTGGACAGCCCACTGTACTGCCAAGTTTGAGAAACTTTGCTCCACTGCCTCCCTCTTTTATTTATTTTCCAACTGGAAACAGTTTAATTTTTCTGATCATAAAAGCAATCCATTCTTTTAAAAAAAAAGAATCAGTCAAAACAGAAAAATAGGCATTAGTGAGTGGGAATGACCTGTAACCTCACTCACCAGGGACAACTATGGTTAATATGTTTGTTGCATGTGTTCAGATCTTTCCTCTGTGGATTTACACAATGCACAGTACACTGATTTTTCATTCATCAGGCTTTCTTTATGATTTCCTTTTTTCAAAAATGGAATCGGGTAACACAGATCAGTAGTAACCAGTTCACAGAGTTCACTCTGTCCCCTATTAAGTGGGTTGGACATGTTGGAGAGCTTTTGCTTGAGGTATATTATAGTTTAGGTCAAAATGTGTCCCAAAAGCCTCCTGTGTGGTAGGCTGGACTTCGGGAAGGTGACTGACTCGTGGAAGCGATACTGCTGACTTGCATTGGGAAGTGGGCCTGGTTAGAGGTTGACATGGGGCACCACCCGGAAGGGAATATCCCCCTTCGGGGCTCCTCCCTTTCTCTCTGCTTCCTGGCCCCCATGATGTGAGCGGCTTCTCCCCTGCCCAAGCCCTTCCACTATGCTGTGGTTCCAGTCTGTGCTTCACTCTGCCAAACACGGATGCAAACTTCTGAAACCTGAGCCAAAACAAGCCTCTCCTCCCTAATTGTGGGTGGTAGGTATTGGGTCTTACCAACAGGAAAGTGAGTAAGACAGGATAGGTACCCCTAGCCTTGAGAAGGTGAGGGTCAGGATAATGAACACCCTATATTGCGCAGTACATAGTGACGATCTTTGTCTCTTCCGACCAGTTTTGCTTGAAGTGTGCTTTGTCTGAAAATAGGACAGCCTCTCCTCCTTGTTTGCGGGCTCCAGTTGCATTGGGTATGTTTCCACCCTTCCACTTTCAGTCTGTGTGTTTCTGTGTCGACAAGACGTGCCTCTTACAGGCATAACGTAGATGTGTTTTGTGTTTTGATGCAACCCGCCAGCCTGTGTGTTTTGACTGTGGAGTTAAACCACTGACATTGAGAGTTATTTTTTCAGTGCAGATTCCTTTATTGCTTTTCTTTTGTTTAACTATTCTCCCAGTAAGAGGCATTTTTTCCTTTGGGCCCTTTGGAGATGATGTCCTACCTGTCTCTGTCTAGGCTTCTCACCAGTAATTTCTGCAAAGCTGGCTTGGTGGTCATGAACCGCTTTAGGTTGTCTTTGGCATGGAATAAAGATGCAATGTTTCCCTAAATATGTCTTTATTTCTCCATCTATTCTGAAGGACAAATTTGCAGTATCTGGTAGTCTTGGTGAGCAATTGTTTTCTTTTAATGCTTGAAAAACTTCACACCAAGCTCTGCTGAACATTAGGTCTGTGCTGAGAAATCTGCTGTTATTCTGACAGGCTTTCCTTTGCAGGTTACTTGATGTTTTTCTCTGAGAGCTTTTAGTATTCTCCCCTTGTGCTAAACGTGTGATATTGTGACTGTGACTATTGTGGAGAGGTTCTTTTCTGGTCATGGCTATTTAGGGTTCTATATGCCGCATTTACTTGAATATTGAACTCTTTTCCTAGATTTGGAAAATTTTCTGCTGATTTGAGTGAATAAATGTTTTATGCCTTTGGTGTTGTCTTGTAACCTTTCCCAAATTCCTACAATTCTTAGGTTGGGTTTTCTTTTTTGAGTCATCTAACAGCGGCTGGATCCATCTTCCATGGAATCTTGTTTTTAGGATATCACAGAGTACACGACACACTATAGCAACTTTGTCTTCCAAGTTCTGACAGCCTCCTCTCAGTCATCATTCCTGTTTTCCGTGCTTTCATTCTATCCAGGATTTCTGTTTGCTTCCTTTTCATAGTCCTTAATTCTTTTTTTTTTTTTTTTTGGTACCAGGGATCAAACTCAGGTCCTTGCGCTTGCTCAGCAGGCAGCGAAACCACTGAGCTAAATCCCCGGCCCATCATAGTCCTTAATTCTATACCAAAGTGGTCATTCATAGGTTTTTGTTTGTGTCTTGTTTAAGCTTGTTAAGTATTTTGTTAATTAAATCCTTTAATTGTTTACTTATACCCTCTTTAAGCTCTCTAAACATCTCATAGATTTGCTTATTTGTTTCTTCTTCAATCTCTTCACACATTTTAGCCATTTGGTTTTTGAGTTCTTTTCCTGAAACTCCCTTACTTCAGTGCCTGTGAGATCAGCATTTGAGGAGTTAAGAGTTTTTGGAGGCATGGTGTTACCTTGTTTTCTCATGATCCCATTGTTTTTGTGCTGAGGGTTGAAGATTAATTAGGGTAGACAAATCTGTCACTGTTGTGGAGATTTCCTTCATTAGTTTATGCCTTCCTGAGATGTGATCTTGGCTTTCGATATGTTTTGGTAACCATATACCTATTCACCCTGCTCAGAATAATGGAATCAGTGCCAATCACTGTACTGCAAGAGGAGAACCACTACCAGTTATATCAGCATCTATAGCACCTTGGTTTAACAATTTCACACTTTTTTCAACAATCCAAGAAGATAATGAAATAGTACTGATGACAGATGCAGGGGACGAGGACAAGAGAAAGGAAGAAAATAGTTCAGAAAGAAGAGAAGAGGAAAAAAGAGATAACAGCCAAGGAAAGAAGGAACAGAGATAGGACTTTTGTGATGTTATTTTTATACCCAGAGACGAGATGCAGGAGGGCAGGTTTGAGGGGCTACTTGCAGGGATGGGGCATCGGAAGAACAGGGAGAGGGGTGATCGGACACTGGGGAAAGTGCAGGAAGGCAGAACCAATGAGCACTGGTAGAGCGCCTGTGTTTAACCCACTGTACACAGTAGTTGGTGACAGTTAACCTCACGTGACTGTGAAAGATACTATCTAAACTAAAGCACTAGTTAACTCTCATTCCCCCTTTCACAAATAGAAACACTGCATAGTGTTTGTAAATACACTGTGTTTTGTATATATAAATACAAACACTGTGTGTGTGTCAGACAAACAGAGAAAATGAAAATTAAAAGGAGAAAAGAAGAAGAAATCCACTCACAGAGTCCTCTTAGTCCTCCTCAGTCTGAATTCAACCAGTGTGTTTTTTCTCCTTAGCTCAAAGATGGAGAGATGCCGTGTGGTACAGCTGTGTGGGCAGAGCCCAGTGCCCTGGCTGTGCCTAGTTGTTGCCTGAATGTTTCCCTCCAGTGATTTACAGTGAGTGACAAGGCACTGGGGCCCCGGAGGACCACCACGCCTGCTTCTCATTCCCTCCGTGGGGTCCCAGCTGGGGTCCTGTGGGCATGACTAGCCAGTGTTTTTGTTTCTGCCGAGTGACCCTGCACCTTCAGTCTTATCAGGGGTGGGGAGGGCACAGTGGGACTGGTTGAGCTCACAGTCTCCTGCTGACCTCTAGAGGGGCTTCCTCCATCTCCATCCAACAACTCCTAAGGCTGCTTATGTCGGCTCTTTCTTTGCAGGTCCAGGTGAGTACACCATGCAACACCTGCAGGCCCCACTGCTCTTCCTGGGGTTCCCATCTACACCACTCTGTCCACACTTCTCAAAGAGTCTCTAACCCGGCCCATGAAGTCAGAAGCACCCAGGACTCGGTGGAAGAAGGCCCTTCTGCTTGGAACGCAATGGCACCAGGGAGCCACTGGAAGGGAGCTCACAGGGCACCAAGCTCAGCAGCCTGGGTGGGTGGGGGGATAGATCCCTTGTGAGTACCAAGCTCTGTATCCACTCTCACCACTCCTGTCCAGTGCACACTTGAAACTTTAGCCAGAGCAATAAGGCAAGACAAAGTAATAAAAGGGATGCAAATAGGAAAGAAGTCAGACTATTCTTATTCACAAAAGGTATGAACCTTTACATACAAGGCCAAAAACTACTCCACTAGAAGACTCTTAGAACTAATAAATTCAGCAAAGAGGCAGGATACGAAATCAATACATAAAAAAAAATCAGTAGTATTCCTGTGTAACTACAATGAACCCACCAAGAAAGAAATCAGGAAAACAATCCTATTCATGAGAGCTTAAAAAAATTAAATACCTAGAAATTAACATAAGCAAGGATGTGAAAGACCTCTATAATGAAATCTATAATACTCTCATAAAAGAGACTGAGGAGGACATTAGAAAATTGAAAGACAACTCCTATTCCTGGATAGGCAGAAAAAAATTTTATCAAAATGGCCATATTAATTTTTTAAATCTCATATAGTTTAATGCAATTCCTACCAAAATACCACAATTATTCTTCACAGAACTAGAAAAATCATTCCTAAAATGTATGGAACCAGAAGAGATCCAGAATAGCCAAAGCGATCCTGAGCAATGAGAGGAAAGCAAGAGGCATCACAATCCCAAATTTCAAGTTACAGGACAAAGCTTCAGTAATAAAAACAACATGGCACCGGCACAAAAGCAGACGTGGTGACCCAAGGAATAGAACTGAGGAAGCAGAATTCCAAGCACTTTCAGCCACCTGGCTTTTTACAAAAGGGCTAAAAATAAATGCTGCAGAAAAGACAGCCTCTTAAAAAAATGGACCTAGGAAAGCTGGCTATCCATGTACAGGAAAATAAATCTGGACCTGTATCTCTCAACCTGTACTAAAATCAAATCAAAATTGATCAAAGACTTAGATATAAAACTGTAGAGCCAGGTGTGGCTGCACACGTCTGTAATCCCAGCACTCGGGAGGCTGAAGCAGGAGGATTGGCTCAAGTTAGAAGCCAGCCTGGGCTACATAGTGAGTTCAAGGCCAGCCTGCACTACATAGCAAGACTCTGTCTCAAGAAAACAAACAAAACAAACAAATAAATAAATGGAAACACTAAACCTGCTGAAAAAAATAAGTAAAATGCTTGAAGATATAGGTAAAGGCAGAAGCTTTGGGAACAGAGCCCCAGTTGCACATGAATCACACCAAGAGTCAAAAATGGGATCACATAAAATTAAAGAGCTTCTGCACAGCAAAGGAAACAACCAACAGAGTTGGGAGACAGCCTACAGAATGGGAAAAGTTTTGCCAGCTATTTCTTAGGCAGAGGACCAGTATCCGGATTATACAAACAACTCAGAAAAATTAGCCCCCCCAGTAAAAGACCTAATCAAAGAATGAGCAACTGAGATAGACAGGCACTGCTGAGAAGGAGTACAAGTGGCCAATCAGCACATGAAAACATAGCATCTTTGGCCATTAGAGAAATGTAAATCAAAATAATACTGGGATACCATCTTACCCCAGTAGGAAAGGCTATTACCTAGCAAAAGCAATTCTAGGCAACAGAGACATGGCAGGGGGTATCACAATCCCCGACTTGAAACTATATACAAAGCTACTGTGATAAAAACAGCAGGGTACTGGCAAAGAAACAGACCTGAGGATCAGTGGAATAGATTAGAAAATGCAGAAACAACTCCAGACACACTCAGCCATCTCATCTTTGACAAGGAGCCAAACACCCTCACTGGAGGAAAGATAGCCTCTTTAATAAAAGGTGCTGGAAAAACTGGGTTTCAATTTACCAAAGATTAAAACTAGACCTATATCTCTCGCCATGCACTAAACTAAAATCAAAATGGATTAAAGATCTAAATATAAAAACAGAAATGCTGAACTGGCTGGAACAGAGGTTAGGTAGAACTCTTGTAGACATTGGTGTAGGAAAAGATTTTTTTTT
>NW_004624756.1:20894508-20969337 GCF_000247695.1 Heterocephalus glaber
GAAGAAGAAGAAGAAGAAGAAGAAGAAGAAGAAGAAGAAGAAGAAGAAGAAGAAGAAGAAGAAGAAGAAGAGGAAGAAGAGGAAGAGGAAGAAGGTGTCCTCTCATCACACCTAATGCACCATCCCTGGCACCTGTGCGTGGTGGCGTATGACACAAATCTAACACCAGTGGGTATCAGTGGGCTTCCATTTACACAAGCAATGACCCGATAAACAAATGCATTTGTAAATGTATCCCTATGCACTCACTGAATTATTCCCCTAGGAAAAAACTTCGTAAGGGTGGAGTTGCTGAGTTGGAAGAGGAGCACATTTTCCATTTCAGAGCAGTTTTCCCAAACTGCCCACTGAGGGCACAGGAGACACACGTGTCCGGGCCTCAGGAGGAAGGTGCTGCTGGCAGCACCTCTTGACACCTACTTTAATCTGGACAGTCGAGTGATGGCTCCCTCCACGGTTCCCAGGCCCTTACCTGAGCCCTCTCTACATCTCGCTAGTCGTGGTGTTGGTTGTTCTGTCTGCCACCCTGCTGGGCCCGAAGCCCAAGACTGAGCTCTGTGGCACAGAACAGAGGCCTAGAAATGTCGGCTGAGTTGCAGTAACTCTGAATGCTCCACCGTACTTCTCAGTTGGCTTTGAGTTGGGGTCCGAGTGACCCTGATTCACCCACATTGCCTTTCTTTAGGAGGACAAAAGGTAAACAAGCAAAATATCCATGTTGGAGGTGGAGCTCGACCTCTAAATAACTAGGGAATGGCCAGAAGATTCTGGGTCAGGGTTTCTGAAACATTCTTCTGTGTTGGCTTCGGTGGCATCCCCGGGATCCTGGCTCTAATATAGGAGGCAGCCTCTTGGCCCCGCAGAGGAACAAGAGGTAGCTAAGGAACAAAAACGTCAGCTGCGCGGAGGCTGTATTAATCATGGCTGCACAAAGGACTCAGTCTGTGCCTACGTTCCTTATCCCGGGTGAGTCGGGGTATTAGGCAGGTGAGATGGCAGAGGGAGCCAGTGAGAACGAGAACAAGGAAACGATTGGCGGCCTACTGCTGAGGGATTTTTCTCTGCAGTATCTTCCTTTCAGCCATTGTAACATCCTGCCCTGATAGGAAATTTCTGTCACCCTCTCCTCTTAATGAAATGTGGCCACACAGGTTTCAGGTAGATGACATCAGTCCCGTGGACAGCCGTGAACAAACACAGAGGCCGCTCTCTGGGGCTGAGGTCATGAGCACGAAGGATGATATGGGATGATAGCTACTTACCAGAGCTTTTGACTGTTCCTCCCACTTTCCCAGGTTCGCCAGAGCTGCTAGTGATTCTGCACTAGGTGCCTGGAATTTTTCTGCCACTGTGCAGTAAACTAGGAATCAGTGGAGAGAAGAGCATTGCTCATCTCTTTCTAGAGGAGACTTCCTCTCAAAACCGAATTTCTAACCATTCTTCTCCCCCCTTCCTTTTCACTCTGTTATCTGCCCATTAATAATTCCCTACTCACCAATAAACTTAATGAGAAAATAATAATTCCCCAGTCCTCCTTTGCAGCATCTCTGAAACTCATTTCTTTCTCTCTCTCCCTGACATCGGCACCTTCAGCTGAGAATCTCATCGCTTCATGCCCAGATTACTACAACTTCCTTTCTCCCTCGGACCTTTCCCAGATAACCTCAGCCACTGATCTACCTGCTGACACCAGCAAGCTATTTATCCCAGCATTCAAAGCGGTCAGGACCCAGACCCCTGTGGGCTTTGTTCAATATTGTTCTCCACTGTGGTTTGAATGTACCCCTTAATTTCATGAATTGGAGATTTAATCTTCCAACCTGTATGTTAACAGTATATGGAGGTGAGACCTTTGGGAGGTGACTGTGGATTAACGAGGTATCAAGGGAGTACTTTTGTTATAAAAGCCAGATCTTCCTGTCAGTCTGCTGTCTTGCCATGAGGTGTCTCCCACCACGTTAGGAGGAAGAAAGAAGATCCTTACCAGATGCTAGGCCCACATTCTTAGTCTTCTCAGCCTCCAGAACCATGAGCTAAATAAACCGGAGTTCTTTTTAAATTACCCAGTCTGTGGGATATAGCTACAGCAACAGAAAATGGATGGGCACACTGTACAGGTCATCTTTGTATGGCTGGAATACCACACTCACGCCCACCACTTAAAGGTAGAGAGGCTTACTTTGGTTCATGGTTTCAGAGGATACAGTCCACAGTTGGCCGGCTTCAAGGCAGGAATATCATGGAGAAAGGAGTGGGGGAGCAAAGCTGCTCACTTCACGGCAGCCGGGGAGCAGGGTGGGTTGAAACGCGTGTCAGAGAGGAAGGAGATATAGAGATATAGAGCAGATATAGCACCCGAAGTCGTGCCTCACATGGACACATCCGGAAGTACGCTTTGCTAATGTTAGGGAGCTCTCAAGCCAATCGAGTGGACAATCCAGCTTAACTATCACACACGCCTTCTCCCCGCCTTCACCCATCCATCCATCTGTCTGTACAGTATCTACCTACAATATCATATCTCTGTATTTATCATATCTACCAATCATATGTATCTATAGTATCATATATCTCTATAGATAAATCTGTTGTCATATCTATCCACCTATCATCAGACTCCCATATCTGTTGGTCATCACTCTATATCCCTATAAACTCTACTTGAGTTGTGACCATATTCCCTATGCCCCTGGATCACTTCTGTTTATTCCTGAAATCATGTTATTTCTTCTACTTTTTTCAAAGTTTTCCTTTGATCCACCAATGCTTCATATCAACAAGCTTGGCGAAGGCTGCCTGCCCCAGGCCCTTCAGGGTTCACAGTGCACCCTTACACCTTAGAGGCCCTGAGAGTCCTGTGGTCAAATGCATGCTGTTCTCTCTGTGTGAACCCAGACTCCCCTGCTGACTAATGAAATCTTTACTTGGCTTGGAACCAATCCTTATGGTGTTTCCCATCATGGCTCACCCTGGGACTGGGGCGTCAACCCCAAGGAGACTAAATGGCCTGGAACAGGAGAGGAGTTCCTTGTTCTCAGGAAATGTAGGGCTCAGTTTGGAAGAGGAAGTGAATGCAGTGTGGCCAACAGCCTTTCAGGATGGCTCATACCCAGATTTCTCAGAGCAGGCTTCCCTGAACTTTGTAGAAACTGTGAGGTCCCTTCTCTGTGCCCTTCTGGATTCCATGTGACGCTTATGATCTGCAGCACAAATGCCAATCTTTTCATGCAGTGTTCAATTGTACGTTAAATGACTCAGCTATGAAAGCCTGTTCTCCCCCTCTGCGAGTGACCTATTTCTGCATGACAAATTACCCTAAAACTTAGCAGTTTAAAACAAAAATGTACTAAGCTCATGGGTTCAGTGAGTTAAGAAGGGGAAAGAATCCACTGCTTGGGGGTCACTCAGCAGCTGGAGGAGGAATCAACTCAAGGGGTCTTTCTCACATATCTGGCAGCTGATGCAAACTGTCTGGCAGAACCTCAGCTGCTGTTGACCAAAACTGTTTACCATGGCTTCTTCATGTGGCCTGACCTTTCCTACCGTGTGGCAGCCTCTGATGTTCTGAATGGGGCTCAAGACTCCAAACACAAGTATCCCAGAACACCAAGGGAAGTCTTTCCTTTTCTACACTCCATTTTGTATTCTTATAGAAAAATACTTGAATCTGGATGCCTATAATTTTACAAACATTGATTTAACACAGTTTTGGAGACCCAAAGTCCCAGATCAAGAGGCTTCATCTGTTTAAACTCTGGGGATGGCTCTCTGGCTGCATCACAGCATGGATGAGAAAGGAGAAAGGGAACGTGCGAGAGCAGAAGAGGGTAGGCTGTAGAGTAACCTCCATTTATAACAAACAACCTGCTCTTGTGAGAACTAACTCACTGCACAAGACCAGCATTAATCCCTTTTGAGGACACCATTCCCCAAGATCTAACCACCTCCCACAGCTTCCTCTTAACGGTTAAATGTCCACCAACTCTCAACACCATCACACTGAGGACCAAGCTTCCAGGACACAAATCCTTGGGGGACACACTAAACCATGTCCAAACCGTAGCATCCTTTATGATCTGTCCTAAAATGTCACACAATGTCATTACCATAGCACTTATAGCCCATCCAATTTCATGAGGAAAGAGCATGAGGCCCACTTGTCTTTGTATTTGCAAGGAGTGTTGAAGTCATGTTGTAAAAAGAGTAGGTGTTAGGGTTTGTGTCTAATGTCCCCCTAAAGCCTCATGTGGTCACAGGCTCTTTTGGAGGTGGCTGAATCTAGAGAGCGTGACTGACTCATTGTGGCACTAGGCCAAGGGCACTAGGATGGAGGGTGTGAGTGGTACCTTCTCTAAGCAGTCCGGATAAGATAAAAGGGGCAGAAAGACACTGTTAAGGCCCCTTGTTGCTTTTGCTACCATGAGGGTGCCATGAGCTGTTTCTCCTCTGTGATGCTCCTCTGCTGCCCCGCCTTGGAGCAAGCGGTTTAAGGATTGAAGCCACTATGAACTGTGAGCCAAACAAACCCTTCTCCTTTATCTTTGGGTGTCAGGTATTTTGTCTAAGACAGGAAGGAAGCTAGGAGGTATCATTGCAGCCATCTCTGGAAAATAGAACATGACACACCTCAGGGCATATTATGGATGTGTTTTTGTTTCTGTTTCTTCATTTGTTATTTGTTTTTTGTGGTTTTGTTTCACAGTAGTCAGGGGTGAACCTAGCATCTTTGCACTGAGCTACATTCCCAGCCCCCACCTCATCTCCTTTTTAAATAGGTTCTAAGTCACTGAAGTTGTTAAATTGCCCAGGCCGGGCTGGAACTTGTGACCCTCCTGCCTCAGCCTCCCAGAGTGCTGTGATTAGAGACATTTGCCACCAAGCCTGGCTTATTTTAGGTATCTCAAGGGAAGGGGTTTCTTCAAGAATAGTAATAATCACTAAATTCAAGAATAGTAATAATTTGCCCATTGTATGTTAATTTAATCTGTTGCAAAATCAAGTATAATTTTGTTTTTTATTTAAAATATTTCAAAAGTTCTATGTGAATTTGTGTAAGAGAAAAGTTCGTGTGCAAGGTCAAAATGGGTAGGGAAATGCCAGAGATGGGCACGTAAGCACTTGGAATCATAGGTGGAAGAGTTTTCTCTTGGGAAGGAACGGCCTCTAGGAACTATGCAAGCAGATTTCCCAACATTACCACTATCTAGCTCCCCTTAGGATCCTTATTCTCCTATTCTTTTGAGCTCTCTTTCCAGGTACATCCATTTCGGTGTAGTTTCTCAAACTTGCTACAAACAGTCTGTCCTCAGGACCTTTGCCAGTGCTGCTGCCCCACCGACAAATACAGTATGAATTCTGATCTAGCTTAGATGGCATCTTCTCCGGGAGGCTTTCCTTGACATAATTCTCTTTCTTACCATCACCAAATATCGCACTTGAGGGGCCTCTGCTTGACTACTTGCTTGCTTCCTCTACTCAACTGTAAGGTCTGCAAAGCCAGAGACAAAACTCCATCTCTTTGTCTGGCCGTCAAGGCTCATTTTCCATACTCTGGAAGCAGTGCCAAATTTCCAGGAAGTTTACATCCCTAGAAGTGGCCGGCAACCAGTGACAGATGGGAACTGGTGTTTGATACCCCAGGTCCCCATCCCTCGGGTGGGCAGAGTCAAGCAGCGCCCAGGAGGGAGCGGACCCAACAACGTGCCCCTCCTGGGCGGCCTTCTTGTCTCTGTCTCACTTCCTCGCCTCCGGATGCCAGTAAACTCCTTGCCCTGGGATCCCTGACTCGCCTGGCTCTGCTTCCTGAGAGCCAGCACCAGGACAGCCGCTTGCTGAAGGAACGAGTGGACCTCTGTTCTTCTCCCTGCCACACACTTCCGCCACCACAGCCGGCGGGGGGAACCTGATGGCCCCAGCCAGAGATGAGCTGAGCCAGCAAGAGCAAGCCATAGCAGCAGGTCTCTCCTGACACGTGTAGTCGAGGTACATGCAAGGGAGCATTATTTTACTTAAAAGTGCACGCTTGTGAAGAGGCGCTGAGTGAGATGATTACAACGATAAATAATGTGGCATCTGCGGATGAATTACTTCTAGCAGTAGACAAAGCCTGGCGAGATTCATTGCCAGTCAAATAACACGACCAGCTTTTCACCTGCTTGGCGTTTACACAGTCCTCCCACCCCGCCGCAGAAACGGGGGTCCAGGGCCACTCACAGGGTCACCCAAGGGGGCTGGAGGTGAGTGGCGGAGGTGGGAACGAAGTCAGCATCGCTGTCCTTCTCTGCGAACTGTCTTTATGATCTGGAAAGGGGTTGCAGCTGATTACACGACCCTGGCGTCAGTGGGGAGACCTCTACCTTTATTTGCCAGCCACGCTCCCTCCTATAAATCTCCTTGTCCCTCCGTCCCAGTTCATTAATAGTTATTTGTTGGGCGCAGGAGGCGCACTGTACCGGCCTCTGCCGGGGATGAACACTGGAAAGTCGGGAAAGGATGCAGCTTAACCTGGCCAGGGGCTCTGTACGCTCAGAAAATCAGTGTTCCCAGATGGGACGTCCTCCTCGGGCGGGCCACCTCCAGGCCCTTCTCTAAGGGGGGGAGGGAGGAGACGGGCGCAGGGACCCTAGGAAAAATTAGGGGGACCCCCCCCCCAGCCTCTAAGAAAACACTCTTAAAACTGGACAAGAATAATTTTAGAAGGGGGAAAGAAGTCTTTTCATAAGCATGAAACCTCCAATATTGAAGAGGAGAGAGCAGCTTTGCACATTTAAAGGGTGTGCCCGAGCATTTTTCGGGCCTTCAGTCCGTCCTTTCTCTCCCATGTTACCGGTGGACCCTGCTACTGAGGCGCAGTTACTCGGGCGGCCCCCAGGGGGCGTGCTGTCCGGGGCAGGCTCTTGGAAGGCAGGGGCCAGACCCAGGCCAACGCCCCGGCCTAGCTTCCGGAGCCAGCGGGGACCAGGTCAGCTCCGGCCGGAGCAGGAATCCAGTGAGGTCACATCTTCTGACTTTTCCACCAGATGCTAGAAGGCGCTGGCTCTTAAGACTTGATAAAACTCGAGCAAAACAAATCCCTAGAGGGAAAAAACCACAACAATTCTTGGTCACCAGTTTGTAAGCTCCGGGCTACAGGATAAAGCCTCAGCCTTCAGCGTGGCGACCAAACCCCTTTATGGGCTTGTCTGCTCCGGGATCTGTCGCATTCACCCGGAACTATGCACCAGGAACTATGCCTTTGTCCCCAGATCCCTAGCCCACACCCTCAGCGGCCTCTAACGAGGATCGGCGCCGGCCTGACTTCAGCATCAAACCCAAGGCCAACGTGTCATTTTTACTTAGAAAGCTTACGCAGGGCGGCTTTGAAGGTGCTGGAGACTGGGGTGAGGGGACCAAGGCCCCTTCTGTAGGGACAGGGGCACTGGAGCTCGGGAAAAGGTAGGAGGAAGGCCTGGTGGAGCTTTAATACAGACAGCTTCGACCCCTGCAGCCGGATTCCCTCAATTAGAAAGGCAAAGGCAGCTAGACTCGGGCAATTCGGAAGAAAAAGACAAAGAACTAAGGACCCGGAAGTTCCTAGGTAGTAAGATTAACATAAGAATCGAAAACTGTCGCTTCTCTTAATCCTTTAGCCTAAAATACCTGTCCAAAAGACCTACCCCCATAATCTTAGGCTCCACCAAAGGTCCAAAGGACCAAAGGACCGGGAAAGGTTGCATAGGCGGAAGAAATTCAAGGTTAGGATGAAAGACGAGCCAGGGAGCCAAACAGATTCCAAGAGCCTTGGTAGGACAAAGATCTCAATAAAAGGAGCTACAGATGAGAAAATCCATGAGCAATTCACTTTCTTGGATTCTCCCTACTCGTGCAGAGCAACTGTCTGCCAGATCAGTTCCCCCACCCTTTTCCCTCTTTCCCCACCTTTGAATAAATAGTCTTCTTTTGTTTTAAATCACTTCTTTACTTATTTTGCCAACACTGGATGTAGGATGACCAGGAGCTGCATGTTCTAGCAGAGCCGTGGCCTGCTGTTCACCCCTGGAGGCCATCACAGGAAATAATACCGGAGACGAAATGTGAAATATTTCAACCTGTTAGCTGTATGATATGCTGAGCTCTTGTTCTCCAGAAATGGAAGAATGAGTCCTCGGGACAACGGAGGTTAAGAGCAGGAAGATATTTATTGGTAGGAAAGCTCCTGAGGAGCAGGAGGGGGACCCGAGAGGGTAGCCCGGGACCCCACTTTATAAAGGAGCTTTATAGGGTGAGACCCACGTGGGTCCAACGTGGGCCAAGGCATGAACACCCAGTAAGGCTACAAGCACAGCCACTTCAGTAACGGTGTCCACTGGGGAAACAAGTCACGTAACAAGCGTGGATGCAAAGCACAAAGATTCTCCTAGGAGGTGGTGGGTCCAGAGGTCTCTGCACCCACCCGGGTGGCTGATGTCTATCTAGACTTCCTTAGGCCCAGTGTCTGTTCTTTGAGGAAGTATGCAGGTCTGGTCATCTTGTCTTTATTTCAAGGCCTGGTTTTCAGCGGATGTGTCTCCAGTGCAGCGGTAGTGGGTTGCACCTTTGTCCTGGCCCTGCCTGATTGCCTGTAATATTTCCACCTAGCTCCTCTGTCTGTAAAAAAGTATGGTGTGGCATGGTGTACAACCCTCCCCAGACCGTACACTTCCACCCCGGGTTTCCAGCAACAAGAACATTTTCTATGTGCGTGTTCCCCGGGCAAAATTGTGCCCATTCTCTGAAACACCTTGAACAGCTTCTGAAGCCTTTACTCATTCTCCAAAATGAATCTCTCTTTCCTGCCCCCCCCCCAAATTTGCGTGCATATTGTCTTTCCTTTCATTTGTGTGTGTGGGCATCAGCTTATGTTGTTATTCTCTCATTAGTGCAGGTTTGCACTCCTTGTGTGGGGCTGGTACATGGACAGAGCAGAGCACATCATCATTCCTTTCTTCAACCCCCTTCCCTTTCCCCCACACTCCGTCCATCTCTTCATGCCCTTCCTTTCCTTTTCTTTTTTTCCCTTCTCTTTCGATACGTGTTTGCAGTACACAGAGTTTACCTTCCTTGTGTGGAGTTGCTCCACGTTATCTTATATGAAAAGCCCAAGTATAATTAAAGAACAAAATCAAAGATAGTAGGAAGTAGAGAGATAGATCTTTCTCAAAGAGGATCGAAAGATGGAAGGAGGGGAAGACAGGAAGGAAAGAGGATGGAGGAAGCATTTTCTCTATTCTTGTGTCATTCTGAGTGTGTGTGTGTTGTTCTGTGTGTCATTCTGAGTGTGTGTGTTGTTCTGTGTGTCATTCTGAGTGTGTGTGTTGTTCTGAGTGTGTGTGTATTGTTCTGTGTGTCATTCTGAGCGTGCATATTGTTGCCGATGAACTTTGAGCTCTCTAAGTTTGAGGATGTGTTTGAGGCATTTGTGTCCCAGGGCCCTGACCTCTGAGCCTTTTCCTTCTGTGTTTGGATCCCTGGAATCATCCACCACCCTTCTGCAGGATCACAGCAGACCCTCAAACAAGTTTTCGCTGCATCAGGGAGCAGTGGTTGTAAAACAAATGTACCTTTCACCAGAAAAGGGGCCTTGTTGACTTTGATATTTAGGAACCCTGGAGGAATGTTGTGTGTGTGTATGTGTGTGTGTGTGTGTGTGTATAACATTATTTGCGTTATGTTATTTCACACCACTTGCTGAGGCTGGTACTGTCTGCAGCCATCAGAGCTCCCAGTTCCCCCAGAGCAGGTGCCCACTGTGGGTTCGGTGATCCCACCCCCCTTTTCTCCCAGTGACCTGGAATTTACAGTGGACCCTCAAGTTACGACTGGCCTGACATTCAAACAACTTGGATTATGACTGGAGTTTTAGTTTTAACTTAAGACCAAAGTCTTGAGTTAAGACCAAAATGCTGGCTGCTTGTGCTTCCAGATGGTCTCAGATACAGATTTAACCCTTAAAGGGTTCTGGAAGGAACATGACAGCATTCTTTCCTGTGTGGGGTTAATGGAAATCCTGGGCCAGTGTCTCTCTAAGGACCCTGAGATCTGCCTGTGTACAGGAGAGAGACTTTGAAGGCTGTGTAGGGGAGCCTGAGCCTTCAGTTGACCAACTTGAGTTACAATCAGCTCTCGAGAACGAACTGAGTTCATAAATCAAGGGTCCACTGCATCCAGGCCTCTGCATAGCACCTGGGAGGGAGGCTTGGGAGCAGAGCAGAAGAGTAAAAGGCTGGGAGGAGGCGTGGATAGTACCTTTTGCTCCTCCTGGCGCTTCGATCTGGTTGGAGTCTGGTTAGGGACAGCCCAAGGCTTACAGGGTAATAATAATGGCTGGGGATCCCGGGTCCAGGCAGAGCTGTGGCTGCGTACAGCACGCGGGAGGCCACTCTCCTGGCCCACACAGATCTGGCACTGCTCTGGTGGGTGGGAGCTTGGACTGAATCCAGAAACTGCAGCTTACCTGGATCTGGTGACACAAGGGAAAGTATTATAGGTAGATGAGCTAGGTAGAAACATTACAGGCAGTCAGGGCTAGGTCCTCAAGAGGGTCAAGACAAAAGTGAAACACACCACAGCTGCACCAGAGACACACTGGCTGAAAACCAGGCCTCAAGATAAAGACAAGATGACCAGACCTGCATACTTCCTCAAAGAACAGACACTGGGCCTAAGGAAGTCTAGATAGACATCAGCCACCCGGGTGGGTGCAGAGACCTCTGGACCCACCACCTCCTAGGAGAATCTTTGTGTTTTGCATCCACGCTTGTTACGTGACTTGTTTCCCCAGTGGACACCATTACTGAAGTGGCTGTGCTTGTAACCTTACTGGGTGTTCATGCCTTGGCCCACGTTGGACCCACATGGGTCTCACCCTATAAAGCTCCTTTATAAAGTGGGGTCCCGGGCTACCCTCTCGGGTCCCCCTCCTGCTCCTCAGGAGCTTTCCTACCAATAAATATCTTCCTGCTCTCAACCTCCGTTGTCCCGAGGACTCATTCTTCCATTTCTGGAGAACAAGAGCTCAGCATATCATACAGCTAACAGGTTGGGAGATATAATATTTCATATTTCAGCTCCAGTATTATTTCCTATAACAGAAGGACTACAGAAATGAGGGAGAGGAGAGGCAGGGGCAGTATGGAGGGAGGAGGGGGATGTGTTGGTGCAGGTGACTGCAGCTGGCAGACTGACCTTGGGCACGTATTGATTTCAGGCTGGGCATGGTGGCACATGCTTGTAATCCCAGCACTCAGGAGGCTGAGGAAGGTGGATTGCTGTGAGTTTGAGGCCAGCCTGGGCTACATAGTGAGTTCAAGACCAGCCATAACTATACAGCTGGAACTTGTCTCAAAAAAATTAAATAATTAAAAGTAAGTTGAGTTCTATGACAAACTCAAGCACATGAGGTCACATGGACACCTGGATTGTGTCGACACTGTAAGATCAGGACAAAGATTCTGAGGGATTTAGTACTTCTGAAGCATTGGACACTGCTGTGGTCTGGATGGGCTCTGTCCCCTGCTGGTTCATGTTCAGGGAGCTTGATCCCCAGGCTGGCTCTGAGACAGCTGGCAGCCAATGGAAGATCATTAGGCGCACCAGGGGCATAGTCATCCAAGAACCCTGAATCTTTCTGTCACCTATTCACTCGCCTTTTTGCAAGGCAAAGCACACCACTTTACAAAGAATTCAGGGAATAGGAGTGTCCTACACTACAGAGAAATCTAATAATTGTTGCTTATGTGAGTTGAGTAACTGTTGCTGCTTGCTATCTTCTGCTGTCTACCTGCCATGGACTGTTCCCCTCTGCCGTGTCCTTCTGCCACCCTGCCTTGGAGCCAGCCAACTATGAACTGAAACCTCTGCAATCTGTGAGCAAAAATAAACCTTTGCTACTTTTACTTTGGGCACCAAGTATTTTGATTCAGCAATGAGAAAAGTAAGTAAGATAATAGCAATACTCCCTGACTTAATCTACAGATTTGATGTAATCTGTAGGTCCCATCCACATTTTTTTTTGCATGAATTGACAACCTGACTTTTAAATTCATTGACAACTTCAAAGGACCCAGAACAGTCAAGAGAATCTTGAAAAAGAACAAAGTTAGAAGACAGAGACTTTCCAATTTCAAAACATGACACACTGGCAGGAGTTAAGGCAATGAGGGAACTGGCATAAGGAAAAACATATATTGAGGATGCAGAGACAAAGGTGTATATTTGTAATTAATTGGTTTTTGACAAAGATTTCAAGACAATTCAATGGAGAAAGAAGAGTTCCCAGTAAATTATTTTAGGATAATTGGATATCTACATGTAAAACAATGACCTATACACACATCACATACAAATTTAGCCCAAAATAAATCAGAGACTTAGGTGTAAGTGCTAAGACTATGCAACTCTTAGAAGAAAACAAAACTAAACCTGTGGCTTCATTGGCGATGGTTTCCTAAACAAAATGCCAAAAGCATTAGCAACAGAAGAAAGAACAGATAAAGCAGACTTCATCAAAATTTAAATTTTTATGTTGCAAAAGGAAATATTAAGAAAGTGAAAATAAACCCACAGAATGGGAGAAAATATCTTCAAAAAAGGGTCTCATAGTCATCCTAAATAAAAACTCTTCCCAGCATTCGGGAGGCTGAGGCAGGATGATCACCACAAGTTCGAGGCCAGCCTGGGCTACCTAGTGAGACCTTGTCCCAAAAAACAAAACAAAACAAAACAAAGAAAGAAAGAAAGAACTCTTACAACTTAACAACAAAGGACTAATAAAATTTTTAAGTGGGCAAAGGATTTGAATAGACAGAAATGATATGCAAATGTATATCAAAGAATGCATGGCCAATATGCAATAAAAATGATATTCAAAATGTAAATCAGAACAAAAGTAGGATGTTACTTCACATCTTCTAGAATGAATATAATGAAAATAATGGGCAAATAACAGTTGGAGAAGATTTGGAGACTTTGGAACCTTCATGCACTGCTGGGGGAAATATAAAATGGCATTTCCCATTGGAAAATGGTTTGGCTATTATTCAGTGAGTTAAACTTGGAGTTAAACAGAAATTGTGCCCCTAGACAAACACCCAAGAGAATTAGAAATCTGTATCCACACAACAGCTTGTGCACAAATGTCCAGGTTAGGATTATTCACAATAGTCAAAAAACAGAAGCAACTCAAATATTCATAAAATGATAAATGGATAAACTAAATGTAATATATCCATACAATGGAATATTATTCAGACATAAAAAGAATGAAGTACCAATACATATAACATGGATGACCTTTGAAGACATGATACTAAATGAAATCAGACACAAAAGGCCACATACTATAGAGTCCATTTTTATGAAGTCTAAATAGATAATCCATAGAGGCAGAAAGTAGACCAGTGGTTACCAGGAGCTGAGTGGTGAGGGGGGAGAGGGTGGGGAGTGACAACTAGTGGGCTTTCAATGGGTGAAAATGTTCTGGAATTAGTAGTGATAGTTGGACAACTGTGATTATATTAAATTCATTGAATTGTACAATTTTAAATACTGAATTTTGTGTATGTTAATTCTGTCTCAATGAAAATGCTCAGTTACAAAGAAAAAAACAAAATAAAATTTCAAAAAGTGTGTTTGTCTGACCCTACAGTGCAGCCATTGGCTCATGAGACATAATCCCAAGACTCTCCTAAGAAAGGGGGAATGGATGAATGGTACAGAGAACAAGAGGGAAGGATTCTTCCATTGTCCCTTGTATTGACTGAAGTTCTTCAGAGGGACAGAATCAATAAAGTACTAGGTAGATATAGAGATACTTATACAGAAGAGAATTATTAGGGGAATTTGTTCATATGATTATTGTCTTAGTTACTTTTCTCATTGGTGAGACAAAATACCTGACACCCAAAGTTAAAGGAGGGGGCCAGGGATTTAGCTCAGTGGTTCCACTGCTCTGCCTTGCAAGTGCAAGGTCCTGAGTTCGATCTCTGGTACCAAAAAAAAAAAAAAAAAGGTAAAGGAGGAAAGGTTTACTCTAGCTCACAGTTTGCAGAGGTTTCAATTCATAGTTGGCTGGCTCCAAGATAGGGTGCCAGAGGGACATTGCAGAGGAGGAGCAGTCCATGGCAGGCAGACAGCAGCAAGGCAGCAAGCTACAAAGTAGCAAAGAAGAAGCAGCCACCTGACTCTTTCTTTTATCCCCTCTAGACAACCCTCCCTTTGGGTGGTGCCACCCAGACCCAGGATGGGCTTTCTCATTATCCACACCCAAAACTATGCCAAACCAATCAGTGGACTAATTTAGTAATCACACATCCTTATCCCAGCAGCACACACTGAATCCTAGCATCACACACCCTAGATCCAGCCACCTCTGAAAAGCTCTACCTATGACCACATGAGGTTTTGAGGGAACATCTAGATATAAGTCATAACAATTATAGAGGCTGAGAAATCTCACAATGGCTATCTACAAGGTGGAGAACCAGAGAAGTCAGTAGCTGGGCTCAGTCCATGTCCAAAGACCTAAAACCTGGGGAGCTACTGGTACAAAGGCCATAGAACCCAGAGTTCTGATGTCCAAGGGCAGAAGAAGATGACTGTAAGAGTTGAGAAAGACAAACAGACAGGCAGACACACACACACACACACACACACACACACACACATTGACAGAGATGGGGGGATTCTCCTTTTCTTGCCTTTTTCTTCTATTCAGGTCCTCCACTTATTGAATGGTGCCATCCATACTGGGGAAGGGTGGATCTTTTCTACTTGGTCCACTGATTCAAGCACCCATCTCTTAGGAAAACATCTTCACAGGCACATCAAGAAATAATGTTTTACCAGCTATCTGAGGATTGCTTAACCTAGGCAAGTTGACACCTAAAAATTAACTATTTCATCCCTCATGGTCAGACAGCTGTGTTTACCACGTGTGGTGGCGCATGCCTGTGATCCCAGCACATGGGAGTCTGAGGCAGGAGGGTTGCTGCAAATTCAAGGCCAGCCTGGGCTACATAGTGAGTTCAAGCCAGCCTGAATTACAGAGTGAGACCCTGCCTCAAAATAAACAAACAGAAAACAGACAGCTGTTTTCCTCTACCTAAAGCTGCAAAGACTTCCCTCCAGTCTGTAAGAATTTTGGTTACCCTCTGCAGGCCCCCTTGAAGCCCATGATTGCTGTTACAATCCAGAAACCAGGTTGTGCCTGAAAAATGCAGTAGATTTGTACATATTACCCAGCCCCCAAACTGAACAACCTTGCATAATTCAAACTGCAAAGTACGCAATAGAAAGTATAGAAATATATTTACTGTAGTACTTCTTACAACACTGAAAAACTAGAAACAACCTAAGGAAAATTATGGAACAATTGTGCAATGGAATAGCATGGAACTCCTGAAAGCAATGGCCATAAAGAGCTTTTCACAATAATAAGCTTATGATAAAAGTAAAATATGATACAAGACACCAAATTGTGTTTGTTTCTCAACTATGGTAAAAAAATATATTTACCTTAAGAAATACAAGGAGGAACATACCAAGATATCAGTAATTTTAATCTTCAATGGGTGAATATTTTCATTCTAAAAAATTATGCTCAAATTTTCCATAATAGGCATCTTTGTCTATTTTCTGTTGTTAAAGCAGAATGCCTGCAACTAGGAAATTTATAAACAATAGAGGTTTATATTATTCACTTTCCATTGCTGTAAGAAAATGCCTGGTACCTGGATCTCACAAAAGGAGAGGTTTGTGTTGGAGTCTTTGATCTGCCCCACAGTCTTCGAAACACAGTTTCAAAGAGTTCAGTCCATGGTAGGCTGGTACACAGGCAGAGATGTCACTTTGGAAGGGCATGGTGGAGGAAAGTTGCTCAACCCATGGCAGCAAGGAAGCAGAGAGAGGGAGGAAGATGGGGTAAATCAGGAACAAGAATACACTCTTTCAAGTCACGCTTCCAGTGACCCAGCCCTCCCAGTCAGACCCCACCTCCTAACAGCACATTCAGCTATAAACTCATAAGTGCATTAATCCATCAACGCACATAGCACAGTGACCTAATTGTCTTTCAAAAGCTTCATCATTTCTCACATGAGACTTCTTTCAGAAGACAATTTAGATTTCAACCCTAACAAGGTTTATTTAGCTCATGGTTGTAGAAGCTGGGAAATTCAAGAGCATAGTGGCAGATTCTGGTGAGGACTTCTTGCTACAATGTGGCAGAGGGCTTCCCATGTGAGTCAGAGCATGTGTGTTAGAGAGCGCTTGCTTTTGTAATAAAGTTACTTCCCATAGTAACCCATTCGTCTACTATTTTATTAACCCACAAATGGATGACCCAATCCCCTTTCAACACTGCTACACTGAAAATCAAATGTCAACGTAAGTTTTCAAGGGGACAATCCATATTCTGAAATTAGCAGTATGCCATCTTTTCTGTTACCAGAAAAGAAGAATCAGTTGGAGGGAAAATTCCAGGTGGCAAAATAGAAAAAAATGCAACGAACACCTAGATGTGAGAATAGTCTGTTTTCTGATGCTATTCTTGGTCTCACAACCTGCTCTGTAGCCTCCACCAGGGAGAAGTACAGATGGGAAGGGTGGTGCTCACTGGGATAGGAGTTTTGTCCATGATGGAGCTAGTGGAAAGCCGGTAAGTCTGCAACCGGGCTGACTAAACAGATCAACGAAGAGGATTTGTAAAATTTATAAACTGATATCCTACACATTATTTGCTGATCTTTAGAACCCCTGGTATAAGGGTTGTTATCATCCCTTGTGGTATGGACAAATCTGAATTTGTAAACTTGGCTCTAGTTGCAGTAATAAGTGAGCCACAAACTACCAGTGACTCAGCACAATAAAGTGCATTGCCTGTTCACCTAAGTCATGTGCACAGACCCATGTTTGCTGTGGCAGCCTTTGCCATGGCATTTCAGGACCCAGGCCCTTCCACCTGTGGCTCTGTCCTCCTGGAGGCCTTCAGAGCCTCTTCTTCAAGCAGGCAGGAAAAAGAGAGGGCAGGAGCAGACGAGGCTTCCACTGTGGCTGATGAACCTCCTTTGGACATCACTTTGGCCAGCATCAGTCCCGAGGCGGCTCCTAGCTCCTCCCTTTTGCTTAGAGGACCAGGAAATAATTTGGAGAAGAAGCACAGAGTCCCAAGGGCATGAGACATTGGTTGAAGGTAACACAGCTAAGAAGGGGCAGATCAAAGACTCAAAATCAGGGCTGAGTCTTGGTCCTCTGCGCCTGGTGGCTCCGCCTTCTGTGAGGTCCTCAGAGTCCTCTGTCCTCAGTAACGTTCCATGGTCTCCTGCCATGAGTGTCCATCCAAGGGTATTGATCCCAGAATGATCATTAAAAGGGATAAGAAAATGTGATGGAAATATTCTTTGAAAATACACTTCTGAGATTTCTTAGACCCATCAATAATTTTTGTACAATATTTTCTTCCAGGATTTGTTTTACTTGATTAACTCCTATAACTCTCTATTAAGTATTGACACCGGTTGTAATGAAGCTCACTGCTGTGCTCATGATATGAATCCTCATTTATAGGTTTGTTTTTGCAAAAGCAAGACATCAAAAGCTCTTTCTCGGCTTCCCTCGGGCTCTCCCAGCCAGTGGGATCTGCTGCCACCGGGTGGAAGGTGCTGCTTGGCTCTAGCTCATTTTCAAAATGGTAAAAAAATCCTTTCTTAAAAAAGAACCCTAAGTATAAACATAAACTTGACTATTCATCATCATTAAACAGGGTTTATCATTCAACATAGTTTAAAGAAATACAGGTACCTGGATACAAGGTATTAAATGAGCAGGGGTTTGATTAATATCATCCTGACACTTCCAACAACATTTCCATCTCTGCCATCACATGAACCAGATTGGGATGGGCTTTATAATCTGGTTATATAGATGGGAGCTGGAATACTTGATAGTCAGTGAGTGGATTAGGGTTAATATTCTTGGTAACCTCTTGGTACTGGCTTTTTACCTGCCTGAACCCATTTCTTGTCCGTAGAGTGAGGGAGGAATCAATCCTACTTTCAAAGGTATAAAATAAAATCTGCTTCTGAGGACTGGGGGAGAATGGAACGGAATAATTGATTTATAGCACCTGAAACAGGATTGCAGTGACTATTTAATCTACAGATAAGAGAATGTAGGCGCCAACAAGTAATTTTCCCCAAGCCAGACAGCCAGCAGGTGGTAGAGCTGCAATTTGAATCCAGGTCTAATGTCCGAATTCGCTTTATCTCCTGCTGCTAGGGACACACTGGCTTAGTACATTTCCTGTTGCTGTAACAAAATATCTGAGATTGGTTCCTTTAGAAAGAAAAGAGTCATTTCAGCTCATGGTTTTGGAGGTCAAAGAGCATAGTGCTGTTACTGGCTCCTGGTGAGGGCCTCAAGGTAGACAGACTGTCCAGAGAGTATGTGGAAGAAAGAGAGGTCACTTGCCCAAAGAGGAAGCGAGAGAGAAAATAGAGAAAACAGCCAAAGTCACTTTAGAGCAACCCATTGCCTACGGAACTAATCCAGCGCCCTGACACCCGCATTAATCCCAAGTGTGGCGCCCAACTACCTCCCATCAGATCTTACCTTTTCAAGGTCTCACCACCTCTCAGCATCACCACCCACGCTTCTAACACATGGAGTCTGGTGGGCAGACCACACCCAGTCATGGCACATTGCTTCTAGGAGACAAGAATCAGACACAAAGGCTCCTAAGCCTCACCCGCTCACAGCACAAAAAAGGGCCCTGTTCACTTCATTTAGGAAATGTCAAAATCACTGTCTAATCAAGTTGCTACTTTCTGACATTTTTCTCTATTCCAACTTCTTAAACTGAAGGATTAATTCATTTATTTTCAGTCTTTCTCACCAAGGATGAAAGCTCATGTAGAAATCATAGTTTCTAGGGCCATCTCTAAACAGCGTAGAACAAATATATCAGACTGGCCCATCTCAGCCCCCTTGGCCTGAGACAAGGGCTGGACAACAGGAGCACCCGCAAGCAGTCTGCAATCACAGGACCTGAATATCTGTCCCCTCACCCACCAGGCCATTGAAATTCATGTCATTTCCCCTTTCTGGGTCTCAGTTTTCTCAGCCATTCAGTGGAGACACCTACGACACACCTGCTCGCCTCCTAAGGTTGGGAGATCTGAGGTAGAGAAGCCAGTGAAAGGCTGTTGTAAACTGTAAAGTCTTATCTGATTGTTTTTACCAACCAAACCACAATCCATAGCCAGCCAAGTCTTCAAATAGGAGACAGATTTCTTCCCTCGGTAATAATCAGGACTCGCATTACTGAAGGATGTTTTGTACTTTCCTGGCCTTAAAGTAAAATGGAACCAAAACAAGAACTCAGAAATGGCCCTTCATTCCATGATTCATATCAAGTATCTTCTTGCTGTAAGTATCCATCAAGGACCCATCCCTGTGTTTGGTTTGGGTCCCAGCCCATAATACTATTGGAAAGTAGTGGAAACTTTAAAAATAAGCCCTAGTGTGAGGTCTTCCAGTCAAAGGGCATGGCCTCAAAGGGGATATTGGGACTCCACCTCTCCTTTTACTCTCTTTGCCATGAGCTGAACAGGCCTCCTCTGCTACAATGCATTATGAGGCCACAGACCCAAAGCAATATGGCCCAGTGACCATGGACTGAAACCTCTGGAACCATGAGCCAAAATAAACTTTTCCTCTTTTTAAATTTATTATCTCAGGTACTTTGTCTCAGTGATGGAGATCTCATTAATACACTCTGGTTATAAGGCTGAGTAGTGCTAAGTGTGCTGTAGGAGGCAAAGATGGCTAGGATTTTCTCTCCGCCCTTAGGGATATCATGATCTAGTGGGAGAGATCAAATATTTATGTGAAGTATTTCATAAGAAAGTGGCAAAGTGTTGGAAAAGTGTAATAAAGTGGAGTCACTTTTAGTTTAGTGAAGTCTTCTTGGAAGAGATTTGAGCTCAGTGCTAGAAGTTATCTAAAATACCTGAGCAAGCAACAGAACCACTTTTGAGGGCAAGAAAATGCAGGTTCTGTATGAGAAAGGGAGGAGTTCTTGACAGGTCTCAATCAACGAGATCATAAAGAAGAGGCAAGGAAATGAGAACACGGAGGAGGGGACTTGAGACTCAGAATAATGGCTTTGCTTCTTGAGCACAAATAGAAAACAGATCTGGTGGGAGATTACCGAATGGCCTGGAGTGGATGGTGACCCAAAGCAGGCAAAACATTTCAGAGGCCATTGAAATTCTGAAGCAGGATAGCACAGTGAAACATGGAGATACACTGTGAGAGTGAAATCCAAAGTCTTTGCAGAATAAAAAGTGGGATCCCTTGGATTCAGGAGTAAGCAAGTTAGAGTTTGCTTCAATATTTCAAAAGCTCCTCGAATTCACTCAGTTAACAAATGTGGGTCACACATGTCCCAGGGGCAGTGAGGAAGAACGGCAGGGCCTGTCATGGGGCTCACATCCCCCTTGGCGAGAGGCAGACCCTGAGCAACTAGCTGTACCAGAGTCAGTGAGCAGGAAGCAGGGCAATGTGACAGTGTGTCCAGAGGGGGACTTGAGAGCAGAGGAGCTGCTCAAAGGAGGTGATATTTCCCATACACCTTAGGTGATGAGCATGGAATAGTTGGGTAAACTGAGGAAGTCCAATCTTCAAAACTTTGAGTCCAATTAACTTTTGCGAGTTAACACATTGGTTTTAAGCTACCAGGATCCCTCTGTGGCCCCCAAACAAGGGGAGATCTCTTATTTACTGTCGTGTAGAGTAGATGAACTCATCCCTTGTGTCTTTGTCATCCTCTGATAATGTCTTCTTCCTCCCAATATAGCAATGGGCCAGTTTCCCTCTCTCCTTTCAAATAGTTAACTGACCTTTGGATGTCCAAGTGGGTTTTTATAAAGTGACTCTGAAAGACTAAATTTTTGGGTAAGTTTAATGTTTATTAGGACCAAACCAAAGTGTCCCAGCAGCTCATCTACATTTGGTAAACAAGACATCTCCATTTATGTTTAACAAATGTCTCTGGTCCATTTAATAGACCACTAGGCAGTTTTTAGAAAAAGACAGGTGAATTTCACCATCCAAAAGGTGAACATCTGGTATGACAAACACTGTTCCTGGCTGGATTCCTTGCTTAGACCATTTGCCAAAACTTTTTTCATGAATCAGTAGTAGAGATAATCTAAGCTGTTCCCAATAGATTCAGGCATGCATTGGTTCCAGGCATAAGGCATCAATTTGGTTTGGCTATAAAATTTAATATTCCATAATTCACAGAGAGTCTAATTCATTCACCATCTGGTTTTGGAAGAAAGATCTTTGGAATACTCCGGGAACTTGTAGGATTAATATTTCCCATCTTCTTCATGATCCTACTCAAGACATTTCCACTCACATTAAAAGATAATAATCTACCTGGAGTATAACCATTTATTTTTTAAATGATACATTCATCTCATTTGGTTTATTTTCTAATAATTATAGACTTTCTCATTCTGTTGCCCTCATAATCTCAAGCCACATTAACTGTTCCCTGCCCCATAGTGGAGGGCTATGAGTGAGTATACCCACAAAGTTACAATCCAATCTTCTACAAACATCATTTTATTCTTTAGTAACCCAGAAGGCTTACCAAACACCTTACCATGTTATCTCAATTTGTTCTCACCCTGACCCAGGAACAGCCCTGTGAGTAGGGACACTGCATGGTCCCCATTTTGCAAATGAGGCTACTGAAGTTCACAGAGGTGACTTAATCAAACTCTGGGAAACCTTCCTTCGTCTTTAGTGTGTATCCTCCCCAGAATATTTAACTCCCACTATCCCACTGCTGATTACAGTGATGGACCCTTAACCTTGGTATTCAAGCCTTTTTATCTAGTTTTCCAACTCATTCTGCAGCCATGCAATACACCCATCACTGAAATGAAGTTCTGTGAAAGAAAAACAGCTTATTCACCAGCAGCTAGTGGGGTAATTATATTGCAGATAGGTAAGTTAATTAGATATCTTGTGGGCAGTTAGACAGGGCCGGCCCAGGAGCAGCCAACATGGAGGACAGTGAAGACACATACACTGAAGGCCAGCATTGTAGAAGGAGAGAAACTACTACACCCCTAAGCTTCCCCTAGAGATGAATAGCAGTGATTGATATTCTAAATAGGCATCAGTCACCTGGGTTGGGGACCAAGACCTCCCAGGAAAGATCCCTGACCCATCTCTTACCAAAAGCCCTTGCATAGTTCCTTGTCTGCTTGGTATATGACCTGCTTCCCCATTGGATCCCCATCTAATCAATATTACCTAAGTGACTATACTTGTCATAATCGTATTGGTTGATCATAGTTTTGCCCACCTTGTGATTTCTCACTGGATCAGTATTAAGTAAGGAACTGTACTTGTAATCTTACTAGTTCACTATAGTTTTGTCCCACCTTGAACCCACCTCACCTCGTGGCTTTGTCCCATAAAACACCTTTGAGAAGTTGGGTGAGCGGGCAACCCACTTTCCAGTCCCCCTTCTGTCTCTCTTAGGCAGACTCCTTTCTCAGGAAATTTTTCCTACTCTTAACTTCCATTGTTCCTACAGTTCATTCTAGGATCTTAGAGAGCACCAACTCGCACTTGGGATAGCTAGCAGGTTTAGGAGTTGCATCTCCTCCCCTATATCAATTATGATAAAGAAGCAGGGTGGTGAGAGCCATATGGGAAGGTGATAGGAAAGGTGATAAGGACAGATGACGTGATCAGTAGTCTACAGATGTGTGATCGAGCTTCATGGCTCTTATAGACCCATGCTCAGAAAGTGGCAATGTTAGTGTGCACAGAGGGTGGAGTTTTGACCCTCTGGTGTCAAAGTTACCCACTGGACACGTGCACAGGACCAAGTGCAGGGTCAGTGGTTTCCACTGCTCTGAGCTCTCTCCAGCTCCCTGAAAAACAACTTGGGCAACAGTTGCCACTGTGACCCATACATCAGAGGTGTTTTCAGTGGCAAAGCTAGCAGGAATGTATTGCTTAGTTCCTTTACACTGGTGACAAAAGCAAGCAACTAAGAGCAAGAGAAGCTGGAGGGGTTCTTCAGGTTTCCCTTGGTCTCCGATCTCCTCTTCTCTTCGGTATTAGCCACCTGTTCCAGTGGTGCTGGTGATTCTGCATAGTCCGAGTCTCGCTTCCTCGAATATCTTTAGGAGCTCACGGCTGGGCTTAGGGGAGGCTGTGTCCCCTGAGGCATGTGTGTGGGATGTTACACATATGTACTTGTGTGTGTTTGTCTGGACAAAGAATCCAGTGTTCACCAGACCTTCAGAGGGGTCCGTGAACTTTTACCTTTCACAAATAAAAGGTTAAAAATCACTTTCTGTGCTCTTTTCCTTGCCTCAAACGCCCTTCCCACTCCTCTTGACCTATGTAATGCTATGCTTCTTAATTTCTGCTTCAATTTAAAACAAAGCTTAACTACTGACATTGAAGCTGTGCAAATTTCCCTCTGTAGAATAGTTTAATTGTTCTCTTCTTGCCAAATATTAATTCAACAAATGAGAAGCCAGAGTATTCTTAGGGTGGCCTTTACATATGCAAATAGTACGTGATAACTTATCTCAATTGATAGCACCGTTGTCTGCAAACCTTAATCCCTCCCTGCAGAGCTGGTTAACACTCTTGTTAGCACACTGGTCTTGAGTAATGAAGTCTGAGAAGAGTAAGGTAGATATATTAAACCTCACATTGACAGAGATAGGTGTCAACTCTGGAAAGCAAAGCGCATTCTCCTCTGTAAAACTGTGTAATGCTATTCGAGATGGCAGGAAATAGAAAAGGTTCCACCACTCCCCAACACCAGAACAGACCAAGCCCACAGCCATGGGGCTGAGGGCGGATGGAGACCTGTAAGGACAGATGTGCTCTGCAGAGTACGGTGAGGTCAGCTCAAGAGCAGTGAGGTACGTGGAAGGTGGGCAGACCCTGGCAGAGGACAGTGAGCATTCTGGCTGGGAGTTCAGCAGATGTAGCCTTCCAACCTCAATCCATCCTCTCAGGTTTCCTCCTTCTATTACAGATAGGAAAGTTAATTAGGTATCTTGTAGGCACTTAGACAGAGCCAGCCTAGAAGGAGCCAACATGGAGAACAACCAAGACACATTCACTGAAGGCCAGCATTGTAAAAGGAGAGAAACTACACACCCATGAAGGATGAACAGCAGTGACTGACATTCTAAACAGGTATCAATCACCTGGGTGGGGGACAAAGATCTTCCAAGAAAGAACCCTGACCCCCCTTACCACCTTGTACATTCCTTGTACGCTTGCTACTTGACTTGCTCCCCCATTTGACCCCCATTGAATCAATATCACCTGGGTGACTGTTCTTGTAATCTCATTGGTTGGTCATGGTTTTCTCCCACCTCATGCCCACCTTGTACATTTCCACTGGGTCTTGTAGTTTTCTCCCACTTTGTACCCGCCTCACCACATGGCTGTGCTGTATAAAACACCTTTGAACTGTGGGGTGGGCGGGCAACCCACTTTCTGGTTCCCCTTCTGTCTCTCTCAGGCAGAAGCTTTCTTTCTCCCAATAATTTTTCCTACTCTTAACCTCCATTGTTCCTAGAATTCACTCTTTGATTTTAGAGAACACGAACTTGCATTTCAGATATCAGCAGGTTTAGGAGTTACATCTCTTCCCCCTATATACTTCTATTCACCTGAAGCTTCTGCTACTGGCTGCATCCGTGTTAGTCCATCTGATGAGCATGGCATACATTGCTCCCTCAGTAACGCGCTCTAGGTTCCAGTCTGTCACTCCGCACTGCCTCTCCCTCTGCCTTTGCTGATACCTGGCTTTGCCATACTAAGCCCTCTACCTGGAAGTGTTGCTGTTAGCACACAGTGCAGCTAGGGGGTGAGTCAACCTTTCCCACCTCCTGAGTGCCAATCATCAATCACTGCAGATCACCCTGTCATCTCGCCCTGCCACACTCTTCCTTTTCCTGCCAGCTGTTGCTTCCAGGACACTCACCGAAACTTTGGGCACCATTCTGGGCTGAATGATGGCCTCTGACAATACATTTCCACTTCCTGATCCCTGGAACCTATGGACAGGACTTTATAAGAAAAGAGTTCTTCACAGATATAATTGAGGATCTTGAGATGAGGATATCGGCTTGCATTATCCAGGTGGGCTCCAAACCTGAGGCCAAGTATTCAAGGAGGATACTTGGAGAGCCAACATGATCACAGAGGCAGAGATCGGAGCGATGTGGCCATGGCCAAAGAACACCTAAAGCTGCCAGCTGGGACCTGGAAGAGACAAGGGCTGGAGTCTCCCTTGGAGCCCCTGGAAGAAGTGCACCCTGCACCTTAATTTGGGATTTCTGTGCCCTGCATCTGTGAGATAATGAATTTCTGCTATTTTTAAGCCACTTAGTTTGTGGCAGTTCATTCGAGCAGCAGAGGAGATGAATAAGAAGCACCTAACTTCTATCATCTTGTGTAATAAACAGCTAATATTTATCAGGTGCCTACAAAGTCACAGGCAACATGCCTCGTCCTTTGCGTGGATTAGCAATGTGATTCTCAAGAGAACATTCCACAGTAGGTAGTTACGGCCCCATTTAGAGGAGGGCGTGAAGGCCTGGAGGATGAGGCACCTGCCATGCCCACGGCCGCCAGGTAAGTCAGCTGCACAGCCGCTAGGTGACACTGCCTTCCATGGTGCCCTCGAGGCCATCTGACACAGTGCCACCAGCCTGAAAGCCTTTCCACCTCAGGTCTCCGTTCACCTCCCGCGTCCTCTTCCACCGCCATCCCAGACCTGCTCGGCACTGACGTGGACAGTGCCCGATCCTACTGGCTGGTCTCATCCTCTGCCCTTCAGTCCTCTCTGCACCAGCAGGCCTCAAGCTGAGCTAGATGGTGCAGGGAGTGAGGGTGGGAAGACTTTCTGAGGAGGCAATAAGCAGGAGTGATTTTAAGCAATCTGTATTTTAAAGCCAGGCGTGGTAGTGCATGCTTATAATCTCAGAACTCAGGAGGCTGAGACAGGAGGATTGCCACAAGTCTGAGGCCAGCCTGGGCTCCATAGAGAACTCAAGGCCAGCCTGAACTGCAGAGCAAGACACTGTCTCAGAGAAAAAGAAAGAAAGAAAGAAAGAAAGGAAGGAAGGAAGGAAGGAAGGAGAGAGAAAAGAACAGAAAGGAAAGAAAACTTTAAATCCTGAGCTTTTTGATTCCTCAATGTAATTTTTTATCATTCAGCTATTGCCACATTAATGCAATTGCTCAAAGCACCTCAAAGTGCTGTGGCTTACCATAGCAACGGTATTTTCTCCTGGCAGCTGAGGAGCAGGCAGGGGAGTCCTCGAGCCTGCAGGTCTGCAGTCACTGGCTCCACATTGGCCCGTAGTGCTCTGAGGTGTCTAGGACATTTGAGTTCTGTAAATGACATCTGTGGCCCAGCGGAGCCCATGCTGGGGCTCAGAGCCCTGATTCCCATGGACCCGGCCCTCTGATCCCCAGAATGGGCTCTGGGGTCTGCTTGGGTTCATTGGCCTCTGCTGCCCTCGGCCCTCACAGGTCACAGGCAGAGGAGGAGCAGCGTCACACTCAGTGTTGCCATCCCTGCCCCAGGTTGGCAGTGCTGTGGCACATTTGCTGGTCAGGTCCAGTGTGATCCAGCGAGATCCGGGCCCTAAGCACGTCCCAGCAGGGGAGTCGCCACCTCTTGGGGGTTTCCTGTCCACCAGAGGTTAGAGTGGCAGGCCAGGGGGAGGGGAGACTCACTTCCTGCCTCCAGCCAGCGCCCCACACTTTCATTTTGCCTTGGGCCCCGCATTCCTGCAGCGAGCCCTGGCAGGACAGCTCAATTCCAAGTCTGTTTGGGGGCCCAGGTAGCTGGCGGCTACAACGTGGCATGCGGCCTTGTGGCAACAGGAGAAGCGCTAGAGGGGAAACCGAGGCACAGAAGCACAGTTGGAGCCTCTGCTCACACTATGTCCACTAGCACCTCACGGTTACCATGGGGAGGGAGTCCCAGGACAGGTTTCCAGGTTCTTGTGCACCACAAACAAAGGACTGGACGTGGCTGTCAACAGTAAGGAAAGAACAGCAAATTTAATGAAGTTTAAAGGGTGAAGATTCGTTCAGAGTGAGTGGCCTCACACCCCTGGGAAGGAAAATGGTACGAGCACAGGTTTAAAAGTTTGAAATGTTGCCTTGAAAGTACAAGGTCCTGAGTTCGATCCTCAGTATCAAAAAAAAATTTTTTTTGAAATGTGCCCCAGCCCCAGGGCACCTCCCATTGGGTCTTTCAGAGCATGACTGACAGCATGATTGACAGTGCAGAGTCATGTGAGTTGCATCTACTGCACATGTCCTTTCCCATAATTCACTCTGTTATAGTTGGATGTAGGAGATGCAGTCCATATGTAGGAACCTTTAATAAGCTCCAAGTGAAGCAAGGTCATTGTAGGCCATGCTACAATCCCTCCTTGTTTGGGATTTCAGAAGTTCCTCTGGCTAGTGGCCTTAGGACAAAAGTCTGGGAGGTTGGCCCTGGAGCATTGCCCCAGTTCGGGGGTATGGAGGGGCGTGGTCCCATAGCCCCAGTTGTACTATCTATGTGATGGTGGGAAAGGTGAGTCACTACATCAAGCCTACTGTCCTTCCCCCCCTTGACCCAAGAAGGTGTATGTGGCTGTGATGCACTAAAGGCAATGATGACTCGATCCACAGAGAAATTAATATTCAGAGCTTAGTGTTCATATGAAATGTTTTTAACCTTATCCTGATTTATATGAATTTTATAAGGAACTATGATAAGGTCAACAATAAAAGATTTTCAACCATGAGAATCTGAGATGGGATGACAGTCTTTAGGGACAGTGGAAAGAAAACATGAAGAAGCATGAAAGGAATGTTGGAAAATTTGTTTGTTAAAGAGCAGCTGTGCTGTTTGGCTATCAGGCAAGCATGAGATTTAGATTGGACACATTTAAATCATAATGGCACTGTTATATTTTAAAGTACAGTCATGTGTTGCTTAATACTACTTTCTGAGAAATGTGTCATTGGGTGATTTCTCACTGTGGGAACGCTGTAGAGTACATTTACACAAACAGACAGCTGCTGTGCCATCCGGCGATCTAATCTTATGGGACCACCATTGTATATGTTGGTCCTTCATTTTGCAAGACATGAGTACATTCGTACTTACCATGTACTGGACATTACATACTTCACTTCTGCCCAACTTAAGGAGAACATTTCTAGGAGCTAACTCAGAAATATCAGAGTGGGTTCCTAGTTTCCCAAAACTTACCAGGAAGTAAGCAATTCAAGAAGTTCAAAGTGCTCTCTTCCAGGATGGGGGAACTTCCACCCAACCTCTGGGAACTTCCACTGCACCTCTGACTCTTTGAAGAACTTAGACTATTCCCACACCCTCTCCTGATCCTTTTTTTTTTTTGGTGGTAGTGGGGATTGAACTCAAGGCCTTTGCACTTAGCTACATCCCCAGCCCTTTCTATTTCCTGAGACAGGGTCTCATTAAGTCACTACGTTGCCCGGGCTGTGCTTGAACTCACAGTCCTGCCTCAGCCTCTCAGATTACGGGCCTGGGCCACAGTGACTGGCTCTCATCCTGTCCATCTGGCACATCTGCTCTGTAAAAAGTTAACCTGGATCCATGCAGTTTGTTTGCTCCTACTGCCAGACAGCAGAGCTCTGGCCCTGAAAAGTTCTGTGGCTGTGGCATTTGAATTCGTCAGGCTCTCCAGTGACAGAGAACCGAGAGGAGACAATATCCTGGGACTGTGGAGGCTCAGGAGTCCCACTGTCTACCATCTGAGAGCTGGAGGCCCAGGAGACCAGTGGTGTGGTGGTATAGACTCCAGGCTGGGTCTCCAGGAACACTGAGAGCAGGAGGAGACTCATGTTAGTTGAAGCAGTGAGGCAGAGCGAATCCAACCTTCCTCCTCCTTTGTATTCTACTCAGACCCTCAACAGTTTGGACAGTGTCCACCCACACTGGGGAGGGCCAGCTGCTTAACTCAGTCCACAGTTCAAACACTGGTCTCTTCTGGAAATGTCCTCCCAGACACACCCAGAACACCATTGGAAAGCACGGAATCTTCCTGGGGCTGCTTCAGATTTATCATTGTCCACCTCAGAAGGGTTTGACAGTCCTTGGCATGGGGGAAGAACCGTTTCTCATTTTCATCAACATTCATCCCACACCTAAGTCCTTACCTCCTGCTCATCTGCACCTTCCTCTTTAAGAGATAAACTTGCCTCCTTCCTGAGGATCTAGGGGCCACAAAGCCCAATGTCCCACCCCCTCCATCCTCAGAGCTGAGCCTCCCTTTCCTGGACCACGCCCCCAACCTCTGCCCGCCTTTCCGTCTTCCCTTGAACCTTGCTCCACCATGTCTGTCTGATCGAGCACTCTGACTGCAGATTCTGGCGGTGTGACTTTCTTTGGATGCTCACACCACTGGGAGAGGCCACCTGTCATTGCATCTTTCTTTGTATTCACCTCCTCCCACCCCCCCCTCCCCCCCATCCTTGCTCCTGGTATTTCCTGGCATCAGCTGTGAGCTCACTGGGGCTCTCTCTTGTCCTGCCCTCATTTTGACCCCCCTGGATCCAGGTCTCCCGTGACTGACCTCACTGCCATCATCTTCCCCTCCCGGCCCCTAAGACCACGCTCCCAATCTGGTTTTCACTAATAATCACACCGCTCCTGAAAAACCCTTTTTGCAAATAATTCTCTGCATCTACAGGTTCTGCCTCCACAGATTGAACCAAACACAGACGGAAAACAATGGAACAAATGTTACACTACCGCTGCTGCATAATTCATAGTTAGGTCAATGGTGCCCCATCATTGACCTAATATGCTGTGTGTTCATAGTGCACATGCATAGGCTTTTCTTCATGTCATTATTCCCTAAATAGCATGACTTAACAGCTATTTAAATAGCATTTCCATTATGTTAGTTATTGTAATTAATCTAGAGATGATTTAAAGTATGCAGAAGGGTGTGCATTCGTTATATGCAAACATTACACTATTTTGTATAAAAGACTTGAGCATCCATGGATTTTGCTAGGCACAAGGGTCCTGGAAACAATCTCCTATGGATACTGAAGAACAGCTGTATCCCATAATCTAACTGCTGCCTCTCATCTTTCAAGTACGTTAATACTAGTGAGCCCACAACATAATTTTTACATCATTGAGACTGCCAGTCCATGAATCACAATTTTTTTCAATATCCATCACCTAATCAAAAGCATAACTTGCAATCACTCCTGTCCCTTGCAATCACTCCTGTCCTCACATCCACCAGCACAGTGGAACCCGGCTGAATCTTTTTTTGTGTGCTACCTTCCAAGTGGCCAAACAGTGTTCAAGAGAAATCATACCGCCAGGCTGACTGATTGGACACATTCAAGACTGTGACTATTAGAAGCATACTCACACTCCCCAGCAATCCTCCTACCACAGTAAGTTTGCTTCCATGTTCCCCTAAATCTCTTTCTTTCTCTCACTCTCAGCTGAGGGACTTACCTCATCTTTACAGGAAAAAACAGAAGCAATCTATATGTTGATGACTCCACATTTAACTTCCCAGCCTTGACTGCTCACCTGAGCTCCAGACTTGTACATCCATCTGCAGGCTTGGCATCTCCACTGGGAAGTCTAACAAACACCTCAAACCTAGCCCATCCACCCAGCGCTCCTAATTTCTCCATAAGATGCTGTTTCTCCCCCAGTTTCCCCAGTCTCAGAAAATGGCTCTACTTCCTAGGGAGCTGCTTATTACAATGTTCTGAGTCTTCCAGTAAGTCCCCACTGCTACGTGCCACCCAGCATCCATCCTGATCTTCTTTACTATTAGAACTTGAGCTCAGGGACTGGATGTGACCAGCGGGATACTTACCTCCACGAACTTCCATACAGAGAAGAGCGGTCACGTGACCCCAACCTGGCCAATAAGATGTACTCAGAAGTTCCTAGGTGGTCTTTCCTGGGAAGCTTTTAAGAGGGAAGACCCAGCAACCATGACTGTTTTTGCCATTCCACCTGCCTCTTTCTTGTTCAAAATGCACACACAATCCCTGGAGGTCCTCAACCATCTCATGAGCAGAACAAAAGTCAAACAGACAGGAGAGAGGATCAGAAGGGGTCTGGGACCCGATGGGATCTGGGAGTGGCTGTCATGGCTTTGCACTGCCTGCCTCTAGACTCCATTCTGCTTTGAAAAACTAAACCCCTTAGTTTACAACACTATAATTTGGTTTCTGTTCCAACGTCTAACTGCAGTTCTCCCTGATCTGCCCATGAGACTGAGAGAAAGGTAAATCCCAAAGTTCCTGCCTCAGAGCTGACCTTCTACTCACTTGGGAGGCAGAAGCTGTGTTTTCATTCCAACCAGTTTATCAAAGAAACAACACCCAGAGGCATGTGAGTTCCTAAATATACATTTTCTTATTTTTTTCTACACTTGGAACACTGAGTTTTCTTGCTTTGGTTTTGAATTACCACAAAAATATCTGGTTTGTTTTATTTTCCCATGACTTCTCTGATACATTTGGAAACCAGCATTGAAGGCCCTTGCATCTTATTTGTGTGGGGTTTTCCCCCACATAAACCTTTCCATGCACACACACACACACACACACACACACACACATCAGCGGTTTCCTAAGCTTAACCGATTTTTTAAAATAAACACTTGCATTGTAACTTTCCATGTGTCAAAGGGCTTTAAATATAATCTCACTTAGTTTTCCAAACAACATGTGATAGATGTTATCTTTATCCTCATTTTTCAGATAATAGAGAAGAGGCACAGATAACACAACTAGTAAATGACAGGATCAGAGCTGAAACGCAAACAGTTGGGCTTCAGAATCCATGGGCTGGGCTAAGCCCTTGTGAAACTGGGAAATGAAGGCAACCAAACAAAAATATAGAAACAAATATTTTTGAAAAACTTAAATATCTGCCACAAGCCACGGATTTAGCTCAGTGGTTCTGGCGCCTGCCCTGTAAGCACAAGGACCCAAGTTCGATCCCTGGTACCAAAAAAAAAAGAGCTTTAAATGTTTGTGCTCACTTCGGCAGCACATATACTAAAATATAATAACTGCCACAAAACGCCAAGTTGCCAAGAAATACAAGAATAATAACCCACAGTCTCTGTTCTCAAAGAGCTCACAATAGAGCAGAGAGGAGAAATCGATCCAGTAGCTTAGCTAATACAGAGCAAAATGACTTTGGAGCTAAAGAGTGCAGGAAAACCTTTAGACTCAGCAGAGAGATAGGAGATTAACATGGCAGACTTTCCCAGGGAGGACCCAGATGTCACTGGAGGTCCGGGCTGTCCGGGGTGCGATGGGAACCATGTTGAACACTTTTTCACAGTACACTCAGACTTTCATCTCAGCTTAACTGGTTCTGTGACTTTGCTCAGATGACCTCCTCTCTGGAACTTGAACTTCAGCGTTCGCAGAATAAGGGACCTAAACTCAACCAGGCCACTCCCAGTCTGACGGTGGGTGTATTAGCTTTAATGCTATAACCAAACACCTGAGAAAAGTAAAGCAGCGATGATACTGCTCACCCCAGGGCAGCCGGGAAGCAGCAGGGAAAGAGCCAGAGGAAGGGGCTGGAGGCTAGATGGAGCCCTCAGGTCACACCCGTGACCACTCCCGCGAGATAGGTCCTCCTCCTGCTTCTCTTACCCCTTGTAATGTCAGCAAGTTCTGATCTCATCAGTGGATTAATTCATTGATAAAGTTAGAGCCCTCATGATCCAGTTGCCTCTAAGCCCCAGCCGGAACAGGACTACACTGGAGATCAACCCCTTAATCCATGAATCCTTCGGGGGTTTCTTCATATTTAAGCCATAACCATGGGTCTATGACAGCCTGTTTTATTTCTGAACAGGTCATTCCTCTGTCCGTAGGACTGAAGCAGGTGCTCCTGGGCTTCCAGTTGGCTCTGATGCATGGAGGTTAAACCTAGTACTAATTTATAACCCTAATGCTTGGATAATAACGGGTAGTATGTACCCTACTTTACTTCACCAATACTGTTTGATTCACAGTTACCTGTTTATAAATTTTTTCCTATAAACACCGTTGTATCCATATAATTATGCATTCTCCAACTACCTCCTAACTTCATTTTTAGTGGAGAAGGAGGAAGAGAAGAGAACAGAGAATAATGTTTGTCATTTTACTGCCAGAAGAGTTTCATTGTTCACATTTGGATTTCTTTGATTACTAAAAGTGCTATTTTAATAAGCTTGTGGGTCAGTCATAGTTCTTCATTAGTGAATTGGCTGTTTGCAGCTTCCACTCATTTTTCTCCTGTTGCCATTCATGTTTTCCTTATTGATTTAGAAATCAATACGTCCTTGTGTTTTACATTTCAAGCTGTTATATTTTATAGCTATTTTAAAGCTGCTAACCAATATTTATTACATATGTTGCAAATATCTTTCCCATTTTGTCATTCGCTTGTAGCATTGTTTATGGTTCCTTGGTTGAAATGAGTTAGTTTACTTTTATCAAGATTAGGAATAGGGAAACTTCTTCTGCAGTTTCAGATAATAAATATTTTAGACTGCATTCCACATAGTCTCTGTGACAGCTTAAACTCTGCTGTTGTAGTATGAAAGAAACCAAGAGGAAGAAAAGGGGCAAAGGGGAAGGGGAAGTGGGAGGGGTAGGGGAAAGGACAGAAGGGAATGGAATTAATATGAGAAAAATGGAAAAATGGAAACCAAGTCTTTGTAAATAGGGAGGGATGGAGGGGTTGAAGAAAGGGCTGGGAAGGGGGGAAAATAAGAACCAAGAGAGATTATGTAAAGGTGCAAATTTCCAATGACGAATGTCATTATATTGTACACCTGAAATGTACCAATAAAATTAATTTTAAAAAGAAAGAAACCATGAGCAAAATGCGTACAAATGGACATGGCTGTGTTCCAATAAAATTTTATTTATAAAACCAATGGGTGGGCCAGATTTGGCCTGCAAGCCATGATTTGCAAACCCCTGGGTAATCTGTACATCTGTTTATTTTTCTACCTTAGGTCCTGGTGTTTAGTTCTGCCTTTGGCTGTATCTCATCCCACTCCATGCCTCTTCCCTGAGGAAGTCTGCAAAGATTGTGACACTAGCCTGCATCCCTCAATTGTCTCTCTTTCTGGTTCACTGTCTCCATGCCACCTCATCAGTTCTTCCTTGGTTAGGGAACTAAATGTACCACGGTTCTAGCTACTCACTTCTGTATGTCACTTTGTGAAATAAAATTTAAATGATATTTTGGATTTTATATTTCTTTTGAGTTTTTCCTAAACGTGTTTTGGAAGAAGATTATTTCTTGTATTTCTGAAAAAAAAATTATGACTCTCTCTCTCTGAAATATCTAGTTTCCATAAATCCATTGTTTTACTTAATTGCATATAACATTTGCTACCAATTTGCAGGTTAGGTTTGTGAAGTTGGCTCTTTAGAGATAGGTATTTCTCTCTTTGGTACTCAGTTTGCCCACTAGTTAAATGGGGCCTTGGTAATGCCAATCATCTAAGTCATAGATTTACTCTAAATATACTTAGGTAAGAAAAAGGGGAATGCTATACGCTTTCACTCAAATACATTTCATTTTATGTTATAAAACAAAATTTTATTAAAACAGATAAACACTAAGAATTTGAAAGAATTAAAATCAATAAATCTAAACTAATAACACAGCACTGAAATTATTCTTTGAAGAAGATAAAGCATTAATGTACTGATTCAAGAATCTTCTTGAACATAGACTCTGTCTTAGGACTATGCTGAATATTTTTGAGCATTTCCTTCTTTAACCCTTACAGCCCTACAGAGTATACACTAGTATCACCCCACCCTATAGACAAAGAAAATGACTCTGAAAGATAAAGTGATCTCTTAGTATCTGTGGAGAATTAGTTCCAGGATATGAAAATCTGCAACATTCAAGCCCCTTGTATAAAATGGAGCGATATTTGCTTACAACCTGTGCATAGCCTCGTGTATACTCTGTATACTCCAGATGACTTACAACACCCTATGCCTATGCATTGTAAATGCTGTGTAAATGACACACTGCATCGTTTGGAGAATAAGGACAAGGAACGAGTCACAGTGCTCAGTACAGATGCACCTTAGGCCTAACCACATTTTGGATCCATGATTCATTGAGTCCATGGATGTAGATCCTGGTATTCAGAGATCCTTTGTATACATTTCTTGATTGTCACACAGCCAAAGACAGAGCCTGAACTCGAGGCCCTGTGTGTCTAAATCCCAGGTCCATGCTCACTACATCGGTTTTCTCAATAATTCTGCACCGAGATTCTTAAACTCAGCTCCCAGTCCTTTCCCCCAGTTACAGAAGCGGCAGCAGGAGACACACAGCCTTGGCATGTGCCAGGCCTGCATCTAAGGCTGTTCCATGTATTAACCCTACCTGTCCTCCCCAGGCCTGCAGTAGGTAGGGAGTTCAGCTGTCCTCAATTTTGAGATGAGGAAATGGAAGCACAGAAAAGGTGAGGGTGTAACTGTCAGAGCCAGTCTGCCAGGCCCAGGGATCCAGCCCTGAGGGCCACACTCCAGTTACAGAATGTTCAGAAATCACAGGACAACACAAACACCTCTACTCATTGACAGTCACAGCTTAATTCATCCCTCAGTGATTTCAGGCAGATGCAACGTTTGGAGGCAACACCGCATCCTGCTGCATATTGGATATTTCCATGCCTTTCTGTGGGGGAAAGAAAAGAACCTTCAAACCACTTTCTTTCACTCTTGGGACCTTTTTTAGCAAGTAAGTTCTCTCAGCTTCTTCCAAATAAAGGACATTATCTTGCCTTTAAGAATTGCCAGTCATCTCTTTGACAACCAGGAGTTCTTGACATTGTTTTATGTGCAGATGGAGGAGGAAATGCCACTTTGGTGAGGTGGTGGACACCTGTCATCTGCACGCTGGAAGGCTGAAGAAGGACAATTGAAAGTTTGGGCAGCTTAGTGATTTAGCAAGATCCTGTCTCAAAATTTTAAAAAAAGTGTGGGGGGGGCTGGGGATGTAGCCATCTTGTCATCTACTTAGATATCTGCTGCTGGGAAATCCAGTGATTTCCATGTCAGGATTCTTCTTCCTAACCGAAGGAATCTAATTCCTTTTCTAGTAACCTGAGCAGTTTGCCTTGTGAAGTTGTCCCTTATATTTATCTGACATCTGTCCCTTTGAGCTGTCAATAACAACCTAGGCTTATCAGTTCATAACGTTTTATAACACTAACAAAACAGTTTAAAACATGAAAGAAAGAAGCTTATCCCAGCCCAGATAGGAGCTTGAAATTCGGACAAAAGGAGCTGCTTTCTATGACACAGAAATCATGGCCTGGGTGTGCCTACAAATGTCCTGGAGACATTTCAGTGGAGTTTCTAGGAGGCTTCTGAGACCCTCACCAGCCACCTTTGTGTCTCTTGCCCCTATGTCACTGGATGGGCACCAGCTTCATCCTCTGAGTGAGGCCCACATATTCCTAGGGAACCTTGTTTGTGCCATGACCAGCTTGTTTAAAATCAGCCATGGTACCCTGAAACAGGTGTGAGGGTTGTCACCATGAAGAATGGTTGCCAGAGGAGCTCTTAATGATAAGACTCCAGATAAGCCTTTCCTCCTTTAACTTTGAGTATCGGGTATTTTGGCTCAGCAATGAGAAAAGTAACAAGACACAAGAGTTCTTGTGCCAGTCTTGCAAAATGGAATCTCATTCAGGAAAGTGAGCTCCTGTTTCTTGCCAGGCAGGGGCCTAGGCCTTGAGGACATAGCAATGAACGAACAGAGAGCATCCGAGGCCTTGTGGAGCTCCCGCTAAGTGTCAGTCTCTGTTCCAGATGCTTGGGACATATGGTGGAAGGAAACAGATGTGAGCTCATCATGTTACCCCACTACATGGACCTCCTGTGGTAACTTTCCTTGGCTTCACCTGAGCGTGCCCTGCACACACCCCTTGTTCTAGGCAAACTGGGTCACCTCTGTGTCATGTCCTTTGCTTGTTTGTATTTTTGTCTTTTAACATATTCTTCTGCCCATTCTTTTATAGCAGTGGTTCCAGCCAGGGTGGTTTTGCTGAGTGGAGGATATCCAGAAGCGTCTGGAGACATTTTTGGTTGTCACCGCTGGATGCGGTCTGCTCGGTTTGGACCCGGCTTGAATGTCCCCCAAGTCTGGGTCGAGGAAGCTTGGTTCTCAGTGTGGTGATGTCAAGAGGTGGCGGAAGCTGCAGAAGGTGGGACCACGGAAGATGACGGAGTCATCTTAACTCAGAGGGGTTAATGCTGACCTTGCAGAGGGAGTTGTGTTCATGGGAGTGGGTGTTATAAAGCAAGTCCACCACACACATGGGGCCCCTTCTGCACGTGGCCAGTTCCCTTTCTCTTTTCATCATATCATGTAGCAAGGAGACCCTCACCAGGGCACTGCGCCATTCTGTGAACCTCCAGAGCTGTATGCCTTCTTCTTTATAACATGTCTGCTTCAAGCATTTTTATAGCAACAGAAAGCGGACTAAGACAGGCTTTCATTTGCATGTCATGGGTAGGAGCCAGGGATGCTGCCAAACATCTTAGACTGTACAGGACAGTCCCCATAATAAAGACTATCTGCTCCCAAATGTCAATAATGCTGAGAGGGAGCAACCCTGCAGTACAGCCAAGTTACACCTATTTTTCAATGCCAGCTCAAATGTCACTTCCCTAAAATATCCAACTGTTTTCGCATTCCTGCTTGCTCAAGCCTACCTATTCTGCTGGGCTTCCACACCAGTGTGTGTGCCTTGCTGATGACAGCCATCACTTCCCCCAGGCTGTAAAAGTCCACATGGCTGGATTTATGCCTGATTGATCTGAGTTCTTCAAGGCTAGCACAGAGCTTAGCTCACAGCATAACTACATTTAAATATTTGTCAAATGCATGAGTGGGAAACACCCAAGTGTCTGTCTCTTTTCCCAGACTGCAGTTCCTGGTTTTTGGGCAGCCTGATAGATCTTGCTTCAGAGGAGGCATTGCCAGGCCCCTTCTGATCACAGCTGGAAGAGACCCAACTGGCCTCTGGGCTCGGGGAAGGCTGTGCTTTTACCAGCCTGGAAGGGGAGGGCCCAGTGGAAAAGAGACTAAACAAACATAGCAGGGAGTACAGCTGTGCACCCACAGAGTCCCCCACAAAAACAGCCAACAGCAGGAAGGATCTCTGCTTGGGGAGAGCTTGACCAGTTTTGCCAGTGAGTTAGGGCACCTAGTAGTTGCCCTGAGAGCCCAGGAGCCACACTGTGCCCAAGGGCTGTGACTGTACCCAAGGGCTGGCGCTGTGCTGTTCCCAGGCCACCTCTGGACGTAGACACATGGCTGCAGCAGGGTGGGAGGTTGTGTGTCAACCGTCATGGGCTCAGCTTTCCTCATCCGTGTCCTTGAGCTGTCTTCGAGGCTGCAGTGGCCTCACAGTGCTGGAAAACTGCCGAATCCAAAGAAACTGACTCAGTTGTCTCAGGCTCCTGCTGAGTCCAAATGTGCCCACTGCAGCCTTCTCTTCCAGAGCTTCTCAGAGGAAGGAACACTGTTGTGCACAATTTTTTATCTGCCTGGCAGCTGAAATGGCAACAAGGTCCATGGGGCCCCAGCTCTGCATCCCTGCAAGAAGGCACAAGGGAGCTTCAGAGATTTTGCAGAGGAGTGACTGGGCAGAAGAGAAGAAAATGGCCCCAAACTGCAAAAGCCAAGGGCACAGAGCTTTTGGCGAACACTTTACTGCTAGGAGCACCTGGGAGTATCTGTCACTCCACCAACTGAATTCAAAACGGATCTTATAATTAATAAAAGAGCAAAACTAGCTGACCAAGTCAGTTCTCTTCTTAGGCCACTACCTAATCCTCAGTATCTGCCTGCACCACACACAGTTCTATTCTTGGCAGGTTGGGTGCTGGGAGAAGCTGAGGCAGGAAGAACCTCCAAACGTGTTTTTCATTTCTGCAGACTTCTGGAGATGTGAGCGGGAAGTAGAGCAAGGATGTGCTTTCCCGGGAAAGAATGATGGTATGAGGTCCTAAACCAGGTGGACTGGCCATAGCATGACGCTCCAACTTCAAGCTCGAGTCAGCCTGCCCAACAGAAACATAATACCAGCCACAAATACAAGCCACACATGTGATTGCAAATTCTCTAGTAGCCACCCTAAAAAAGTGAAAAGAAATAAATGCCATTAATTGTAATAAAGTACTTCATTTAAACCAATACTTCCAAACTATTATCAGTTTGACATGCAAATAATATAAAACAATAACTGTGATAATTCACATAATTTTATCGTACTAAGTCTTTATGTATTTTATAATTACAGAATATCTCAATTTGAAATAATACATTTTGATTGTCAATACCTGTATTTTTTTAAATTTGCCCAAGTATATATTTGTACTTAATTCAAAAAGGAGTCACATGACATATGTTATAGTTTGTATCCAGCTGCCCCCACAAAGTTTCTTGTGGTCATAGTTAGGGCTTTTTGGAGGTGGCTGGATCAACAGTGTGTGAGTATGGTTTAGGGATGTGTGATATTTGGATTAGTACCCTAGCTAGATCAACATAGTTCTGGACGTGGTTGAACAGATTTACTGAAGAGGAAGCTCTCCCTGGGATGTGGGTTGCACCAATCACTAGGCTCCTACCCTGGATGGAATATAAAGTGAGAGAGTGAAAGCAGGCTTGCTGCCTCCTTCCTGCTCTGCCATGGACTGTTTCTCCTCTGTGATGCCCCTCTTCCATGCTATCCTGCCTTGGAGCCATTCAACTGTGGACTTAAACCTCTGCAAACTGAGAGCCAAAATAAATCTTTCCTCCTTCAACTTGTGGGTGTTGAGTATCTTGTCTCAGCAATGAGAAAAGTAACTAAAACAACATGTTAATATAATTTGTTTTGAATTTCATCCTAAAGACGGGAATTTTAAAGGTCCCACTTAGTAACCTGAACTCTGCAATAATGTTCATCCCAGACCCTATCACTTTCCTCTGTAATCAAAATTTTCTTCTATTTTTTTCCTCTAAATTTTCCTTGCCCCATGATGCCCAGCACAAGCCCCACATGGTTGTTCTCCAGCCCATTGTCCATTCTTCCACCTCTGAGTCCTCCATTACAGATCTTCGGGGTCACTGTCCTGAATCCTGCTTGAGGTTTTCAATTGATGCATACATTGTTCTTCCAGTGAAATCATAATGTTCTGATGGCTGAAATTGGTTTTGTGTGTCACTTAGATCCTCTCAGACTTTATCATAAAGCCAGGCATGTCACAGTGGCCAAAAGAACTTATGTGGAGAACCATTTACTCCGAAATGAATTAGATCAACTTCTCCATGTCAAAGCCTCCATGTCCAGGCTTTCCAGTAAGAGGAGGCTATGCTGCTCTCACCGGGGAAGCTGGCGGCTTAGTGTTCGTTCATTTACTACTTGTTTGTGGCACAAGTCACATTCAGGGATGTGGCTGTGACCTCCACAGAGGTAGAGTGGAGAAGGAGTTGTGAGCAGAACAACCTACACAAAGAAAGGATGCTGGAAAATTGGAATCTGTTCTATTTGGCTGAGGCTGTTTTTGCCTTTCTTTCCTTGATTGGATAGAAATTGATCACCACCTACTGTATTCCAGAAAATGTTCTAGACATGTAGAGCACATTAAGTGAAATAGGCATCCCACCCCCACTATCAGCAGAGTTATTTCAAAGCCGGTCTACAGTGCTGATCTAGATTGGTCCATACACTGAGAAGGAAGACACCAGTTGGGGAGCCAACTAGTGAAAGTACCATGTACATGGCAGAAGGGCAAATAGCACCTGGAGAACAATGAGATGGGAGATTTTCCTTTATTTACACATACTCTCAAGGGGAACACATACTGCTCCCAATGGGGAGAAACCCTTTGAAAAGTGTGCTGTACCAAAGACAAAGGTGGAGACTGGAGATGGGAAAGCACCCATGGGGAAAGCTGGAGTAACAGATAATAGCTGAACTTGAACTTCTGGGGATTTCATTGACATTTGAAAGTGACCTTTAATTATCTTTCTAGGACCAAGACCGACAACAGCAGTGACTCATTTTAGTATTGTAAAAAATTATAACAACTTCAGTATTGAAGCAAAGGGCACTTGGGAAATTGTGAACCACTCTTAACAAAGAGTGTTTGCCATAATTAAAATGCTACTTATGAACATGAAGATAGACTTAATATACATTTATAACTGGAGGAGAAAAGCAGGATTGGGTGAAATTATTCAAACAAGCTGATATATAGTAAATATGTCCAAAGGAAGAAAAGAAAGAGTACAATACCAAAATATTGCCACTTTCTTTTTAAACCAGGAAATAACATTAGCATTGATTTTTCTGGACTTTCCACCGTTTTTCCAATGAATGCATATTACTTTGAGGATTAGGAAGATAAAATAAACAACAAAATCCAATGACTCACTAGCTATAATTCCCCTACTTGTGTAACCACTGATCAAAAGTGTTCAGAACAGTGTTGCTGGCAGAGTGTGCATCTGTATAAGCACACAGATGTGTATGCACATGTATGTTTGTGGGAACTATGCATCCCCCTGAGCAGTCACCTGACCAGGTCGCAGACTAATGCTCTGTAGATCCAGAGAAAAGCAATCTTCTTCTACTCTTACATAATTATTTCCTAGAATTGTGTAAATTTGGCTGGGATAACCTTTCTTCAGCTATTTGTGTCTCATTTCTAATCCCCACATCCTCAATTACTTTTTGTGAGAGAAAAATCTCTCATGAATCTCCAGCTAAGAGCACAGTGATTGCCCCTCTTCGCTTTATGTGTAAATAAGACAATAAATTACCTCTGATCTCCAAGTTCTCGCTCCTTAATCTCAACCCAGAGGCAAGGAATCGGAGGTGGTTGTGCAGCTCAACCCCAGCCGTGTCACTCTCATGACATGAATCACACTGGGCTGACTCCGCAGCTTTTCAGAAGCCCATTCCTCAACAGCCTGTTTTGTGTTATGGGGTGAGGAGGACAGAGAAAGCTGACAGCAAATTGAAGGTAGAAAACACAAGCTGTTCGGAAAAAGTCACAAGAAATGACTTTAAATGTTTAATCATTAAACAGAAGAGTACTTGATTGTATATGCTTGGCTTTAATTATGGGCTCTTTATTTTGTTCCGCTGGTCTATGTGTCTGCTTTGAGGTGAGCACCATATTATTTTGATTACTGTTGCTTTGCAATGCAGTTTGAAATGGGGCAACTGGATGGCTGCAGCTTTGTTTCTCCTATCAAGATTGTTTTGGTTACTCAGGGTCTTTCTTTTGTGAGTGAATAAGCAGACCCTTCCCCCAAACAAAGACACATACTGTATGATCTCACTTACATTTGAGATCTTAAAAAAGAGAGAAAGAGATTGAACATACAAACATAGAGTAGAGCAGTGGTTACCAGGAATAGGGGAGTGGAGAAAATGGGGAAATACAGCTCAAACAACAGAAACTCATGGTTATGTCAGATGAACAAGTCTACAAATCTAGAGTACAGCATGTAGATTATACTTAATAGTTTTGTAGTGTATTGTCCTGTAGAAATTTGCTAAGACAACAGATTTTAGGTGCTCTTACCACAAAATAAATAAATACCTAATGTCACCGTGAGAAGATATGTTAATTTGCCTGACTAAAGTAATTGTGTCATCGTGTTTATGTGTACAAAACACTGTGTTGTGTACTTTACATATATACAATTTTTTAAACTAAGAAAAATAAAATAAAACTATTACTTGCTTGCTGCACAAGCAACAAAAGCAAAAATAAAAGAAGTGGGACTACCTCAAACAATAAAACTTCTGGATAGCAAAGAAAACAACCAACAAATGAAAAAATAGCCTCTATCGACTAAAGAAAATGTTTGCAAGCTATATGTCTGATGGGCGACCTACAGGCCATGTGGCAAAGGTTCGGTCCCCAGGGCACTGTCAGGAAGTGAGAACAGTGAGAGCTGGGGCCTAGCAGGAGGTGTGCGGCCCCTGACACGCCCTCCAAGGACACTGTGACCCTGGTGTGAGCAGCTGGACTCCACTACACAACCAGGTGTGCTGCTCCTTCCCCGTCCAACAGTGGACCCAAAGCAATGGGTCCACCTGATCACGAACTCAAGGCTCTAAAACGCTGACCTCAAACATAAATTTTCCCTAGCTGAGCTGATCAAGATGATCATATGACAGGCATAAGGCAACTCTCAGTAAATGTCAAAGGTCTACAACCACACACAGTGCTGCTTGGATGTAATTTGTCCCCAAAAGATCACGTGTAGGAAGCTTGGTCCCAGTGTGACAATGAGAGAGGTGTCGAGATGTTTGGGACATAGGGTGCGACCATTAATCCTAATTGTCACTTGATTGGATTCAGAAACACCTCCTGGATTACTAAAGCAGCTTCTGGGTATGTCTGGGTGGGACATGGAGGCGTGGCCTAGGGTCTAGTCTGGTCCCTCTCCCCTTCCACTCTGATGCTCTTCCCCTGCTCTACTTCCCAGCTGCCATGAACCAAGCAGCTTCACTCCACTAGACACTTCTGCCGTGAGGGCTCCACCCTGAAGCCAGTCAATCATGGACTGAAACTAGGAACAGATTAAATGTCTCCTCCTTTAAGCTGTGGGTGTTGGCTATCATGCCACAGCAATGAGAAAGCTGACTGACACTTCTGTCCTACTAGGATGTCCTCAGGTATTACATGCGTGCCCTCAGGGAGGATTAAGGTAGTTCTTATGGGTGCTTAGTTCTCTTGAGAGTGAGATTTTGAAAGAAGAGCCCAACCTCTGAGTACCTCTCTGGCTTCTAGCTGGTGATGTGATGCCATCCACCACTAGCTTCTCACCAGAGCCAAACACATACGGCTGCTGGATCTTGGACTTTCAGCCTCCAGAATGTGAGCTAAATAAACCTCTTCACTTTATAAACTAGCCTTCCTTAGATATTTTGTTATAGTGACTATAACCAGACTAACACATAAAGTATAGAATTAAATGAAAAATAAGATTTTTCTAAAGGTTATTAGAAAATCCCCAGAAACTAGGCAATAATTCTTTTCAAAGTGGCTACCCTCAGTCTTCTATTCATTCTCTCTTGCTTTCATTTGAACACATGCACACACATGCACACACACACACCCACACACACACATGCACATTCACACACACACATACACCTTCATCGTTGTAGCCTTCTGTATTGATCAGCTTTCCTATTGCTGGGACAAATTACCAACACCCGTGTCTTTTCTGTCCCTGAGACACAATACCCAACACCTGCAACTTAAAGGAGGAGAAGTTTATTTGGGTTCATGGTTTTTAGAGGTTCCAGTCCACAGTACACTGGCTTTAAGTCAGAAATGGCATTGGGCCGGGGATTTAGCTCAGTGGTTCCACCGCCTGCCTCACAAGCGCAAGGACCCCAGTTTGATCCCTGGTACCAAAAAAAGAAAGAAAGAAAGAAAGAAAAAAAAGAAATGGCATGGGTAAAATAGTCTAGCAGAGAAAAGCTGCTCACATCATGGTGGCCAGGAAGTAGAAAGGAGGGAACAGCCAGGGAGGGAGCTCTACCCTTCCAGGCCACGCCTCCAGAGACGGCCTCCTTCGCCTCCCAGACCCCGCCTCCTAACAGTCAATCAGCGGCAGCTCCTCCATAATCAGTCACCTTCCAAAATCCCTGCTTCTGAGAGTGTGAGGCTTTGGAGAAATCGTCTCCATCTAAACCATAATGACTCACAACCTACAGGAGGAGATGTTTAATCTCACTTATGGTTTCAGAGGTTTTCGTCCATGATCAGCTCACTCCAAGATTCAAACATCATGGTGGAAGAGTATGGTGGGCCAAAGCTCCTCCTTTCATGGCAGCTGAGAAGCAGAACCCAGGAAAAGAACACCAGTGAGAGATATCTGCTACGAAGATCAGTGAATGAATCCACAGATGAGTATGGTGCCCCATGACCCAGTCAGCTCCCAGGAGCCTCTTAACCCAATCAAGCTGACAATTTTGATCGACTGGCACAACTTCCCACTATTGTGTCCCAAGGAATGCCGTGTGCTATTAACATCCCCATAGCTTCCCTCAGGTCAGGATCCCTGTATGTAGTTATAGTAACGATCTTGTGGCTTCTGAAGGCTAAGCGCTGCCATTTGGCTTCCATTGCTTTGGGTGCCATCCCAACTGCTATCAGGGAGCCTGGTTCTGTGGGCCTCTCTGGCATCAGCCAAGCCTGCAAGGAGCACTCAACACCGAACCCTTCTCACGCTCATTTGGGATGGCCTGGACTTACCATGTGTCCTCTATCGGAGGGTGCTCGATCCTCCCACTGCCTCACTCCCTAGAATGGGGATGACAAGAGCTAAATAGAGACTTGTGTAATTTCAAAGTGCACGGGGGGCTGGGAGGTCAGTGCCTCAGACTGGGCAAGGACAAAGACACTCTGATCTGTCCATTAATTATTGGGTACACACAATAATCCGAAGGAGTATCGAGTGATTTAGAGGACAGTGGTAACCCTATGTCACTGTGGATGTTATGCTGATGAGGATCTTAGGAAGATGCTCAGGAGACCATTCTTACAATAGGAGGTGGGACAAGATAGCAGGCTAATAAAGAAGTTGTCCTTCCCCCAGGTGAATCCTTTCTCTCTTTTTTTTTTTAATCACTACTTGGTTCTCAAAGAACCAGCATGTCTTCAGCTGATGTACTCTTGCCCTTCAGCATCACAGCATCATGGGACCGTTGAGGCCTCAACTTGTGCCCAGAGGCAAAATGGAGTTGTGTTTCTGCATGCGACAGCCAGCTCACAGGCAAAGTGACATTGGGCCTTAGATAGGTAGTCACACTTTAATTATGAAATTTTTCCCCAAACTTTATGTAGAATGGCTCTCGACAGTCCTCTAGTTCTTCCAGTGGATACAAGTTTCTGGTGGGCCTGTGGGCCTCACAGAGTATACCCATCTGGGCATGCCCACTTCCTTAACTGTCTAACTCCATACTCTGTCATCTGGGAAGGGAATTCAGCTATTTCAGCCTTGCTCAGCATGGGACGCTGATTTTCCTGATCTAGGAGTCACCCTACGAGCGAGTTTACATCATTTCCAGGGTGCTAAATCCTGTGTCCCAAGAGTTTATCCAAGCTAAGAAACTCTCCTATCCAGTGTTCTGTTTCCCTCCGCTGATGGCACACCCTCGGAATCCAGCTCCATGCTGCGTGTCTGCTAGGTGCCTTCCTCCCTTAACCAGCCCTGCACATCCCTGAGTGGCCTTTACTACAGCTTAACCCTGGTTCTCAGCCTGGCAGCACCAGGGCAGGGAGAACAGCTCCTTCGACGGTCATCTCTCCTGCCCTTCTGCTCTGCAGAGTGCTGGCCTGTAATGGAAAGGTCAGAATCCCTCAGGACGTACCAGGATGTGACTCCTGGGCTTCATACTCAGCCTTTTCTCAAGCCTAAGGCAAAGCACCTGGTTTTCTTTACAAACTCTCACTTTATTTTTTTCAATGGTTTGTTAATTGCTCTCCGTTTTTAAAAATTGCTTTCATTGGGCCGGGGATTTAGCTCAGTGGTTCCAGTGCCTGCCACGCAAGCGTAAGGTCCTGAGTTCAATCCCTGGTACCAAAAAAAAAAGAAAAATTGGTTTCATTGTTACTTTACCAGCTTGTAGGGCAAGGATGCCACTCAGTAATACCCATCTATAATAATAACAGCAAAGTTGGGCAACGACACCATCAGACCGCAATGGACATCAACTCCATGTCTCTGCATCCCAAAAAGGAGCTATGTAGCAAAGATCACCCTTGAAGAAGTCCTGTGCTGGGCACAAATGGCTAAATCCTCTTCCTCAGAGCCTAACTCAGGCAAGGAGCTGCCCTAAGAAAGCACGTGATCAGCTACCACTGCTTTGTTCAGACATTGGAGAGGAGGTTTCTGCAAGAAAAGCACAACCTTGACTTGAAAACTAACATGGATCCTGATGGAGATACCAGCTGGGAGCCGTCAGATGACTATTCAGAGCCGCTGGGCAGACTGGCCCATCTCCATGTCTGCTGTACCAGCGAGGCAGGCGCTGTGCCGCTGAGCTATATCCCCAGCCCGGCTGTAGCAGTTGGTAGAAAGAAAAGAAAGGTTGAGAATTCATTTATCCCAGTATTCATAACAAGAAGCTAGAAAAAGAATAGCAAACTAGACACAAATACAATGGAAGAAATAAAGAGCAGAAAACAATGAAATAGTAGATGAACAAGAGAAAAATCCACAAAGACAAAACTTGGTATTTCAGAAAGATTAATAAAATTGATAAGACCCCAGTGAGACTTACCAAGAAAAAGAGAAGGACAGGAAGAAAGAACACAAATTGTGACTGAGAGTCAAAATGGATCTTTAAAAACCAGGATATTTCTTGTGAGGACGGCAGTGAGCACCGTCAGCCCAGCACTCTGGGCAGCTGAGGTAAGGAGAATCACAAGTTCCAGGCTTCCTGGCAACTTAACAAAAACAAAAAGGGCTAGAAACATAGCTCAGTGCAAAGGCCCTGGGGTTAATCACCAGTAGCAAAAAGCCACCCAAATGACAACCACAAAACACCGAGGATACCTTTTAAAATTAAGCTGCTTCTCCGAACTCCTTCATGCTGAGAACATGAACTGCTCCCGTCTCCCAGCCACGAATGACTCCAGGGAGGATGAAACATTTCCCACTCTGGGCCCAAGTTTGGCTAAGCCTACACAAGTAGGTTTTGTGGCTTGTGTTCTACCCCTTTTATAAATAGGAGGACTGCTGCTGTGCTCTTCAGGGGAAGAGGGGCGGCCTAGTTGGCCTCCCAATTTAGCCAAGTTGTAAATAAACTCATTTTTCCACTGCGATGAACTTTTCTCCTACTTTTGGTGTGGGAGGGCAAATGAACCCAGAAACCCAGAGAGCCAGGGCCTGGATCCAGGCCTGATGGAGTAACAAAAGAGCCAACATTAAGATTCAACATACATTTAAAAGATAATAAAAGGGTAGTATGAACAATTTGATGCCAATATAGTTGAAAACTTAGATGAAATCGACAGATCCCTTGAAAAGTCCAACCTATGAAAATAGTCACAGAAGAAAATCCTGAAAATTTAACTAGTTCTATATCTGTCAAAGTAATTGAATCCATAATGAAAAACCATTCTCCAAGGAAAACTCTAGTTCCAGAGGCATCACCGGTAAATTCTTCCAAACATGAAGAAATAATACCTATCTTATGCAAATACTTTTAGAAGTAGAGGACAAGAGAATACTTCTCAGTTTGTTCTATGATTGTCTTATCTGTAAGGGACATAATAAGAGAACAAAATTTTAGGCCAATTTCTATCAAACAGAGATGGAAAACTGTTTTTCTTTTTGTTTTGTTTTGTTTTTTGAGGCAGGGTCTCGCCATGTAGTTCAGGCTGGACTTAAACTCATTATGTAGCCCAGGCTGGCCTTGAACTCGTGGCAATCCTCCTGCCTCAGCCTCCACGTGCTGGAACTACAGGCATGGGCCACCATGCCCAGCTCTGGAAAAGTGAACAAAATAATAACAAATAAATTCACAAGTATGGCTTATCTCAGGTATGCAAGATTTATTTAACATTCAAAAATCGACTGATGCTATTCACTTCACTAATACAACAAAGGACAAACATAAAATCATCTCAAAAGATTCAAAAATCTAAGATTCATTGTTAAAATTCTTCACCTATTCATTTAAATAAATCTCATAAAACTAGGAAACTAGGACCAAAAGAAAATCTCAATGTGATAAAGGGTAGTCCCTAAAAACTGCAACTAGAGCTGGCAATAGAAAGTTGAATTGCTAAACATTCCCTCTGACTTCCAGAACCAGAAAAGGATAGCCACTATTGTCCCTTCTTTGAACTTCAGGTTGGTTGTCTTAGTTACTATAATAAGGCCTAGAAATAAAGAGTACAGATAGAATAAAAGTAGAAATTAAAGGATCATATAGCCTATAAACTATTGTTATTATTTTTATTACGTATGTGAATTTTTCCAAATAATCTGCAAACCATTGGATGTAATGACTAAACTTTGTAGGTTACTACATACCTGACTAATACACAAAAATGAAATCAGTTTAGAAGCTTTGCATATTCTAAAAGTCTTCTCTTCTCTTAGCAATTTACCTGGCATCTTCATATAGGTAATATTTTGAGTCTAGATAGGAGAGGAAGAAATCTGCTAAACCAATTCCCACATACTTTGGAGAGTGAAGGTTACTCCTAAGAAGATTGTCTTTTGTTTTGTTTAGGAGTCAAATTTTTAGAGAGTTATTGGTTATGAAAGATAAGACCCAAGGGAGTCATTATAATATGGAGGACAAATAAAAGAAAATTAAAATTCTCTTCAATATAACATGAAGGGCTAAGCTGTGAAGAGAAAATGTTTTGTTTCCTGTTTTACATGTTAAATCCTTGTCCAGCTGTGGCTTTGGTAAAATTTGATCAACTGCTAATTTGGTGTCAGTTTTATTTGCACATTTTGGGGGGTGATAAAGGAAAGGCTGTGGTCATTTTAGGGGACGAATGGACCACAGAAAAACAGGAAGCAATAAAGTCTAATAAGAGGACCAAAGAGCACTCAGTAGGCAGAAGTGGTCTAGAATTATCTAACTGCTGGAGTTTGTAGTCAACGAAACATTTCTGGAAATTCTCAGAAATATTTACAAATGGATTGAGTTTCCTAAAATCAAATGTGAACCATAGACCCGAGTCATTTTACTTAGATATAAAAGGAATAGTTGTACCTGGTTATCTGTAAACTTGGACATTCAGGTTGTAGTATAATTATTACATTGGATTCCCAGAACTGCAAGAAAATCAGGGGATTATGTGTTAATAAATAATGTCTGTATAATGTGGTTTACCGAGCTCTTTCATTTTTATTATCTATTTCACAGATAATTTACTACTGCTCTGGTCTTCAGATCTATCCCAATACTTGCAAGAAACAATACATTTTTTCTTAAGGACTATATTTAAGGATATTTAAACAGAAACAAACACCATTTTAGAGTTATGTAATAATTTCTCCACATCTGTTACGCAGCCTATTCTCTTTACAATAAAGCAAGCATCTAACTCAATTGAAATTAGTTTTTATAACGTAACTTATAAATAATCTTTCAGGAACATATTTGTCAGCGAGGTATTGATCCTCTGTAGTGGCAAAACCAGATGGCCTGGTGAACTTCCTCCTCCCCTCACACACTATGATGCATGGACAAGGAGCAAGATAGACAGAGAAACCTGAGAAAGACTCCAATGTCAAAAGAGAAGCGTTCGTCAAGTATCCTGCTTCCCTCAGCAAACATGAACCGTGGTTGCCATGGCAGCTATAGAAGTTAGGTCTGTGATGAGAAGAGATATCATTGAATGGCTTTTGCTTTATCAATGAATAATTTTATCTGGCTTTTCTTCCCCTGCGCTGGAGCTAATTGACCAGTGCTTTCTTCTTCAACCAAGAGTTCAGCATATACGTTAACTACAAAAAGTATTTTCGGAGTTTTGCCTGATTCTCCCACAGCAACGAAGGAAAGGTGCAGGAGGTGTGGCCACCTGAAATTCTTTCTGGGATGAGGCTGGCATCAAAGGAAAATGTTCAAAAGTTAAAGACATGAATGGCATACAAATAGAGAATACATGTGCTTTAAATTTTCATTTTACTCATTAATAAAACAACAGAATGGTAAAGTGAATTCAAAGTGAATTGGAGGGATTAAGCACATCCAGAAAGAAACAATGCTAGAACAAGATAGTTTGGGTATAAACCTGACTACTGTCCCACAGTAGCCAGAGGGCAATAAAATGAAACTTTCTTTGGTTTCTAATGAGGAGAAAGCATGTTCCAGCTGGAGTGGACAAAATATTCCCACTTGTATACATGTATTAAAATCATACAGCACCCTATAAATATGTACAATTTTTAATGTGTGGCAGGCCTGTAATCCCAGCACTCTGGGAGGCTGAGCTGCAGGACCCCAAGTTCAAATCCATCCTGAGCAACTTAGCAACATAGTAAGACCCTGTCTCAAAATTAAAAATATGAAAAAGTGCCAGGGATGTAGCTCAGTGTGAAAGCCCTGGGTTCAAGACCAAGGATCATAAAAATAATGATGACTTTAAACTTGAAACATCATTTCTAGCAAGAAGTTAACATAAAGTTTCCCAGAATCTGAAACAAAGGCGGCATCACTGCGGGTGATGCTGGAGTCTGGTGCTGAAAGGGTATGATCATCCTTTTACTCCATAGTCCAGGTGTGAGGGGCTTTTCCTTAATACTGAGATACATAAAGAAGTGAATGAAATAAATTTTAAGCATGTGATTTCAAGGATCTAGTCTTTTCAACCTATAAATGGCAACAATTTTCTCTTGGATTTACATATTTATTGGTGTGCTTGTTTAATTACTTATTCATTTTCACAACAAATAAAGAGGTTCTAAGCCTATCTTGTTCCTCCAGCAGGAAGTACTATGAAAATATCTGATCTCCAGGTCACAAAAGCAACACGAAAAAATCAATGGATGTTTTGCTTTTCCATGTGTGTGTGTGATACTGGGGACTGAACCCAGAGCTTTGACACTGAGCTATCTCCACAGGCCTTTATTTATTTTGAGACAGGGTGTTCCTAAGTTCCTAAGTTGCCCAGCTAGGGCTGAACTTGAGATGTTCCTCCCTCAGCCCGGCTATGTGCTGAAACTACAAATGTGTACCACCACGCCTAGCTATCAGTAGCTTTTCTGTACATCAATAATGAATTTGCTGAAAAAGAAATCAAGAGAACAATCCCACTCAAAATAGATTTCAAATAAAATATCTAGGGATCAGCCTAACCAAGGAAGTAAAAGACCTCTACAATGAAAATTTCAGAACATTGAAGAAAGAAATTGAAGAAGACACTAGAAGATGGAAAAATCTCCCACACTCATGGATTAGCAGAATAAATATTGTTAAAATGGCCATACTACTAAAAGCAATCTATAGGTGCAATGCAATTCTTACCAAAACTCCAATGGCATTCTCCACAGAAACAATCCTAAATTTCTGGGGCAGGAAGATCACAAGTTTGAGCCCAGCCTAGGCAATTTAGAGATTTAATGAGATATTATGTCAATCCCCAGGATCACATATACAAAAGAAAAAGAAAAAGAGAAAAAGAAAGGGAGGGAGGGGAGAGAGGGAGAGAGAGAGAGAGGAAAATGGAGGCCAAACATTGAAACTATATCTCCATCTCTCAGCCTGTACAAAAATCAAATCAAAATGGATTGAAGACTTTTGTTTAAGACCTGAAACTTTGAAACCTCTGAAAGAAAACAAGGGAAAGGCTTGAAGTCATAAGCCCATGCACAGACTTCCTAAATCAGACTCTAATCACGTAGGAAATAATACCAAGAATCAACTTAAAGGAAGAGAAGTTAACGATGGCTCAGGGTACAGTCCATGGCCAGCGGGCTCCAAAGCAGAAATAGCACACAGAGGGGCCTGGTGGAGCAAAAGCTACTCACGTCATGGTGGCCAGGAAGCAGAGAGTGAAAGAAGGAGCTAGGGAGGAGGTCAGGCCTCCAGGGGCCTTCCCCCAACCACGCTCCACCTCAGAGGCTCATCAGCTGTTAGCAGCCCATAATTCAGTCACCCTCCCAAAGCCCTGCCTCGGCCATGAGGCCCTGGGGGATGTTCTGTAAACCACGGGAGTATTCGATGATCACAGGGTTGGACTCTTACATCGGAAACCCCAGAGGTCAGTCCACTGTAAACCGACAATCATTGACCTAAATAAGTGGCACGAACCCTGTGGAGACCAGGAAGAAGCAGGGAAAATGGGCAGATCCTGCCCAGGTCTCTGCCGCGTGGGAATGAGGGCTGGCAAGTACCAGATCTTCAGATTCATTTTTAAGCTAGATTTGTATGTACAACTCTTTTAGTTTTTAAACTTTGTGTTTTTTTTTTAAGGCTCGTGCAAGACAAAAGCAAACCAACAAACCCTCTATGAGCCATCAGTTGATGACATCTCCATTTATGGTTCCCTTCTAACTCATATCCAATATCACCATGGCTCTATTTTCAGAAAAAAAAATACCTCTTTCAATCCATCCGCTCTCCATACTCAGATGCCTCATCCCAGAGTAGTTCTGTCTGTTTCTCTGTATAGAAGCCTCTCTCTCTGACAAGTGCTTGATTCAGTCTTCCCTGAGATTTGCCTTTCAAATCAGCTTTTTTGGCTTGGCCCACAGCGGTCTTTGGGTGGGTGACAATTCTACCTCTGTGTTTGACCTGGGTATCCACAGCATATGCTCCAGTGTGGGCCTGGAATCCCTTCCGCTGCTGATATGAAGAGAGATTCTGTGCTCTGTGTGTGTACATGTATGTGTGTGTGCACACACATACGTGATTAGTATAAGAGTGCTAAATTGAATTGAAAGAAAAGCATTTGAAGTCCCAACATACAGATTAGTGTCTGGAGATTCTCTCTCTCTCTCTCTCTCAGAGAGATTAATAATAAGAATAGTGAACTGAATTGAGAAAAGGGGATTTGTCCCAACACACAAGGCAGGCTATGAATAACATGGGACCCTGAAGATTAGCATTTAGTAAATCAAGACTATGTTCTCAGTCATGCTGCTTGATAATCACGAGCAGTGGTTCTCGACCTTGGCTACACCATGATTCCCGAGGAAGGCTGTGCAGCACAGAGATGGTTGGGCGCCACCCCAGAGAGCCCAGGCCTTTCATCTGGATTATGCACTTTCGCAAAGTTCCCCAGGGATCTTAATATATGACAGGGTTACAGATCACTGAGAGGGAAAGACAGCAAGACCACAGGGCTTTTCCCGGATACAGTGAGACACCTGTCACCCCAGAGCTTGGGAAGCTGAGGAATGAGATTGCGAATTCCAGGCCAGCCTGGACAACATAGCAAGACCCTGACTCAAAAAACAAAACAATACTACAGCAAGAACACGGTCCAGGGAGTTAGCTGAGCTTCCGTTCCAGCTTCATCCCCTATTGCTGCGTGACACTCAGTGTGGCTCAGTGACTGCAGCTCCCTCCGCCTTAAAACACAGCAACATTCAATGCCTGTGTCTCGAGGCTGTGTGACAACTGAATGAAGCAGTGTTTGTAAAGTGCCTAGCAAGTATGGCATAAATGATGGCTTTTATTATTATCAGTAGGTGTGATGGAGAATTTGGTGGCCATTTATTATTTTAAAAGATTTTAAATAATCTTGTTATTTAAAAGTAATGCTTTAATCGTTCATTTTAAAATTCTACTAAATGTATTATTTATACATAAATGTGTTTATGTATAAATAATAAATTACATGCGGGCCAGGAATTTAGCTCAGTGGTTTTGCCACCTGCTGTGCAAGCTCAAGGACCAGAGTTCGATCCCTGGTACAAAAAAAAAAAAAATTACATGCACTTACATATTCATTTATACATCTAAATTAACTTTGTAAAATATGTACTCATTTAAAAATATTCTTCAGTAAATCACTTTGCCGATGACAGAGAAATTACAGTCACAGCAGCCCTTTGAGCACTGTGACACATAGATGCCCAGAGAGATTAATGTCATACATTTATGTAATACAGTTTGCTACTTTGACATCTGCTTCTAGGCCTGTCAAAAGTTTGAAGCCCAGTTTAAAACTCTGTCATCTAAGTTCTTCGATTCAAATAATTCTACTTCTAAAAGTTAATCCTGAAGGGAAAAGTCCAAATTACAATACATGAAGTGTTGTATAGAAGCATCTTTCTTGAAGTGATATTTAAAGTAACAGAAAGGTTGGAAAATAATTCTTTTTCTTTTTTTTATTTTGGTCCCAGGGATTGAGCTCAGAACTTTGCACTTGAGAGGCAGGCACCACTGAGCTAAATCCCCAGCCCCAAGGAAAATAATTTAAACAATCGATTACAATAGGCATAAACTATATGACATCCATATAATGGAATATTGCACAGCCATTAAAAATTATGCTCTCAAAGATTACTCAATGGCATAGAAAATGTTCACTAAAAAACTGTAAGAAATTCACATCTAAACAGAAAAAAATATTAAGGGAAAAATCCAAAATGTTAAGAATGATTAATTTTGAGTGGTGGTATTGGAAAAAATTCTACATTTTTTTTCAAATTTCCTACAATTTCTTGTACTATTTTTAGAATAAGAAATATATGCCATAAACTTTTAAAATATAGCATCAAAAGATAGGAGAAAAGAGGGCCAGGGATTTAGCTCAGTGGTGCCGTCACCTGCCCCGCAAGTGCAAGGACCTGAGTTCGAACCCCAGTAAAAAAAAAGAAAAAAAGATAGGAGAAAAGAGTAAGTAACTGTCAAAAAGATCCTGTCTCAGTCAAGCTTGCTTGTGTCTTTAGGTGAATATCACAAGCAACTTCTACCCCAGATATCTTGGGACAATGAGAGAAACTCTTCCCAACAGCACTGAATTACCTGGAAAAGCAAACCCTTCTCAAACAGCGCTCTTCCTAGGGAAAGGAGCAGGTGTGCGGGAGGGGGAGGTGTGGTAGGAAGGTCTGTCTTCGGTGCTCACAGGGCATCTGAGGAAGGGCGCGCAGTAGCAGCAGAAAACAGGGACCAAAGGTCACGAGAAAGGTTATGACTGGAAATATGATGCTAGGGCTTGAAGCCATAAGCATAAAACCAAAGGATGGGATGAGTTCACTCATACATAGAAAAGGAATAGCGTCAAGGACTGAAATCTGAGTTAAACCATATTTAAGAAATGGAAAGGCCAGGTGCGGTGGTGCACACCTGTTATCCCAGCACTTGGGAGGCTGAGGTAAGAGGATTCCATGGGTTTGAGGCCAGCCTGAACTACATACCGAGACCCTGTCTCAAAAAACCAAAGGAAAGAAAGAAGGAAGGAAGGAAAGAAGGAAGGAAGGAAGGAAAAAGGAAAGAAGGAAAGAAAGAAAGAAAGAAAGAAAGAGAGAGAGAGAGAGAGGAGGGAGGGAGGGAGGGAGGAAAGAAAGAAGGAAGGAAAGAAAGAAAGAAGGAAAGAAAGGAAGAAAGAAAGAAAGAAAGAAAGAAAGAAAGAAAGAAAGAAGAAAAGAAATGGAAAATATTAACAGTGGTAGCAGCATATTTGTTAAATCTTGGCACCCTCCATAAAAGTAATAAAGTAGGGTGGAAAAACAAAAATCTCATGGACAATATCTATAGTATAAATAGGTTGACAAGATGTCCCATAGAGTCTGAAATCCAAGCAAGTATGTGGCAACCACTAGTGGATACAAGATCTGTTTTGCATCCTGTGTGCCAAGGAACACTGAGGGAAGCAGCAGGACACTCGGTAGACCACAAACTCTGAAGTAGTCTTCAGCAGCTCTCCTGAAGAGTGATGGAGGTGATGGCAGGAAGACTGGAAGGAAACTAGAAGAGGCTTGCACACTCCAATAGCAGTGGAGTTCAGGGGGCTCAAAGGGAGGTTTAAAGGGGCTGGAAGGGCCCATGAGCTCTCAAAACACAGGACAGAGCTCCTTGCAGGTCAGGTTCCCATTCTGAAGAAAAACTTCTGAGAACAGAATGCAAGCTGAGCAGAACATGGACAACAGACACAAAGAAAACAGAAGCTGCAGAGGTAGGGAGAGAACAGAACTAGAAAGTTTAAGGAAGCAAAAGTCTACACTTTTTAGGCCTAGGCAAAATTGATAGAAAAGAGGAGTCTGAGAAGTTAGAAATGCTCTCCTGAACCCTACCTCATCTGAAAAATTCAGAAAAACTAATTTCATATAAAAATGATCCATCGAAAATGATTGAGGTCAAACAGATAAAGAAGTAGAATAACAACCCTCAGAGAATCCCAGGTCCCAAAAAGACAGGAGAAAAATGTAGCCCATTATTTCAAAATGAGCAAATAGAAATAAGAAAATGTATAAAGGGAAAATATACATCAAAAATAGACAATCTCAGAAAGATAATAATAAAGCTCAGTAAAAGGACTAGAAATATTTTTTAAAAACCATCTCAGAAATATAGTTTAAACTATAAGGAACACATAAATAAACATAGGCAATGCTCTAAGAAAAATAAAATATTAAAATTAAAAAGGAAGGGAAAGATAAACTTAGAAGATGACAAATACAGAGACAGGTTTTAAAAATGCAATAAATAATAAGAGCCCTACAGAAGAAAAGTATAGCATGAAAAACAGAGCAAATACTCAAAATCATAATTCAGGAAACTTTCTTTCAGAAAAAGAAAATTTGATGCAACCTATATACTTATAGGGGTATCCCCCAGGCCTGAGAGAACTGACTTTGAATAATCAAGTCAAGTGCAAGATGTTCTTATCTTTCTCCCAGTCCTATTGCAAACCCCCTGTAACTATCCACTCCACCCTATCAGGCTGCTCTCCCTGAGTAGTAATTCCAATCAAAAGGGGAAGACAGGACTCAATACTGTCACCAAACCAGGTCCATTTTGCCTATGGCACAGTATGCCAATGACTGAAATGACAAATTTTGCAAAAAACAAGGAGTTCATTCTCCAGGTACCTGTCATGCCTCCCTGGGGGTAGGCTTAGCAATACTTATGGCTAAAGAAGCAAGGTTGTCTAAGCTGTGGGGAAAATCAATTAGGAGTGAGGTCCACAGTGGCCTGCACACATGTAATTGCATTTCATGGCTCTTCATGGGACACATGTTCAGAAAATGGTGGTGTTACCCTGCTCCAAGCATGGAGTTTTGGCCCTCTTAATATACAGAGTACAATTGGGATTATGGGGCCACTTCCCTCCACTCACCACTGGACCACTCCCCTCCACCTGAATCTGAGCAATGCCCCAGAGCCAACTCCCCAACCCTTGTCCTAGGGCTTGCTTCAAGGAGGCAGAGATAAGAAAACCAAAGATCCCTGAGCCTGCCTTGGAAAATTCCAAAATTCCAAACCAGGTGCACTAGATCTGCTGGCATGATCTGCTGTAAGTTTTCTTGGCCTGGAGCTCACTGAAAGTTCATGCATATGGACTGCATCTCATACATCCAACTATAACAGAGTGAAGTATGGGAAAGGACAGTTGCATTAGATGCAGCTGACATGACTCAGAACCCTGTCAATCACGTTTTCAGTCCTGCTCTGGAAGACCCAATGTGCGGTGCCCTAGACTCAGTGCAACATTTTAAACTGCTACACTTTACAGCCCCAGCCCTAGTGCCATTTTCCTTCTGCAAGGGTGAGCCCACTCTCTCTGAGTGTACTAATGATACAGGGGGAAGAAATGTAACTCCCAAACCTGCTAGGTATCCCAAACTCAAGTTTGAGTTCTCTAAAATCAAAGAATGAATTCTAGTAGCAATGGAGGTTAAGAGTAGGAAAAATTAGGGGCTGGGGATTTAGCTCAGTGATTCTGCCACCTGCCTCGAAAGCACAAGGTTCCGAGTTCAATCACCAGTACCAAAAAAAAAAGAGAGAGAGGGTAGGAAAAATTTATTGAGAGAAAGATAGCTTCTGTCTAAGAGAGACAGAAGAGGGACCAGGAAGTGGTCACTCACCCAATTTCTCAAAGGTGTTTTATGGGACAAAACCTTGAGGTGAGGCAGATTCAAGGTGGGACAAAACTGTAGTCAACTAGTGAGATTAGAAGTATAGTAGCTTAGGTAATATTGATCCAATGAGAAATCACAAGGTGGACAGAACTATGAACGACCAATAAGATTATGACGAGCACAGTCACTTAGGTAATACTGATTAAATGGGGATCCAATAAGATTATGACGAGTATAGTCACTTAGGTAATATTGATTAAATGGGGATCCAGTGGGGAAACCAGTGGTGCAGTGAGCATACAAGGAGGGAGCAAGGACTTTGGGTGGTAAGGGCGGTCAGGGATCTTTCCTGGAAGCCCTTGGCCCCCAGCCAGGTGATTGATACCTGTTTAGAATGTCAGTCACTGCTGTTCTTCCTACATGGGTGTGCTCATTTCTCTCCTTCTACAATGCTGGCCTTCAGGGAATGTGTCTTCACTCTCCTCCATGCTGGCTCCTCCTGGGCCGGCCCTGTCTAACTGCCTACGAGATATCTAATTAACCTACCTATCTACAATGCTATCGCCTTATTAAATTTTGCTGCTTTTTCCTTACTACTGCCTGCCACATCCAATGCTGTTTGTCAAGCACAAGAACCTGAGAACAGTCCTGACCCTAGCACCCGCGGTAACATTGCTACCCAGTGTGTCCCATCCCCTGGGAGACTTGCACTGGCCCAAGTGAAGAGCTCAATGGCTTCCACTGGTTTGAGCTACACAAAGCTATCTCCAAATTCCTGAAAAACATTTTAAACAGTCCTTACCTTAAGGACCCCCCTTCAGAGGTGTTATCTACACCAAAGCTAGGTGCTGTCTATTACTCTATTGTTTATCTAAGTGACTTCTAAAATCAGTGATGAAAACAAGTAACTAGAGGCAAACAAAGGCAGAGAGTTTACTTGGGTTTGCCCTCAGTTTCAGCACTCCTAAAAATCACACCAAATAAATAATTCCTCACCAGCTGCAACAAGCTATCACCCAAGCCAAGGAAAATCAGTATGCCTGTGTGCCAGTGATGTTTCTTAGCCACACATTTCCTATGTCTACCACCAGAAAACATAAACACATTGCCCCTTTATGGGTACAAGTCGATGATTGTCAGAAAACAGAACAAGTTACCTAACAAGGACTGAGGAGGGCCAGAGGGGACAGGCCCTGTGTTGTAACTGACACACAGAGCCAAGTTCTGTTTTCATGACCCCGGGCCCAGATATTGCTCCACAAACCTCGGGCAGAATCAGAATCCCAGCTGGCTGAGGGAAACAGGTTGAGGGTCAGACAAATTGCAGCAAATTCCAAATCCATTGCAGCCCTGGAGTACCTCACCCCTTCATTAGCACATTGGACAGGTAATGAGGTTGGGCCTATTGAGTTTGAGTATTCTGAAATCTCTTCCCTCTCCGTTTATATTTAATCCATTTTCTACAAAGCTGAAAAATTTAAAAAGTGTGTGTGTGTGTGTGTGTGGAGAGAGAGAAAGAGGGAGAGAGAGAGACAAAAGTTGGAGGTCAAAGGTGCTGGAAATAGAGCAGCTGGATGTGTTGTTGCCCACCTGTGATCTCAGCTCTTGGAAGAAGCAGGAGGATTGACATGAGTTTTAGGCCAGCTTGGGGTACATAGTGAGTTCAAGATCAGCCTAAAGTATACAGTGAGATCCTGTCTCAAAAAGAAAGAAGAGGTGGTAGGAATAGTCTTCCTACTGGTTCTAAAATTTGGTTGCACAGTACAATCATTTGGTGAAACCATAAAAATCCCAGTGCCCAGGCTTCAGAAACCCATTTTAAGTTCAGCAGCAGCTCCAGCCGGTGGCAGAGAGCAGCGTTTACAACTCCCCTAGTGAACTGCCTTGTAACTAAGATTGTAAACCCCTGTCCTCTCCAGGGTCACCTAACCCTTGCTCTTGGGTAACCCCAAGACTGCAGACCCAGGCCCTCCGCTCTCCCACATTTCAAACTCCCCCTTTGGCCAGGGCTGAGAATCAGAGTTATAGATTCCATTCCCTGAAATCCACCCTGATATAGGATCTTGCTCTCCTCTCTGCTTATTTTAATATAATGGAGCATCCGACTTAAGAAGGGGCAGGGGGAGAAGGAGACCCGGGGAACTGGGCAGCCTCTGGCACAGCTGGTGGGTCCCACTCATTCTGCGCTTCCGTGTTCAGTCGTCCCGTGTGAACAGCCTCCCCTAAGAGGCTGCAAATTCCCGGAGGTGGGGCCTCACCTCCCAGCGCTTTGCAGGTGACTTGCACCCAGTAGTGCCCTGCTGTCTCCTGATTTTCCCAAGGCCCTTCACGCCCACGGACCAGCAACAGCTCCAGTCCGAAGCACGTTCTAAACCGAGCGTGCTTTCCTGCGGCCTCTGAGACCCTGTCATCCCCCCCACCCTCTCGGGGTGTTTGCCAGGCTTCCGAACTCAGCCTCTCAGCACCGGTCCCTCTAGGTTTGGTTTCCATGGAAACCTGTCTCTGGGGAGAAACGTGTTTGTCAAAGGAGCACCATCGAGGCCCGCTGCCTCCTGGTATAGAAAAGCCACCGACAGAGGTGCAGAGAGCGCCGGGCAGAGTCCTGCCAACTCCGGAGGAGGCTGACGCGGCCTGCGCCCGTCCAATCCGGTGTCGGCAAAGAGGATGTCGAAAAGCTCAAGGCAGAAACCAGTGACAGTCAGCTGGTCACATAGACTCGGGCATACTCCTTTGGCACACTCCTACCCAGGTCACTCCATCTCCAAGGGCTGAGGCCAGGAGGCGCCGGAAGGGGATTACGCCCAAGTTTGGGGTGAAGAACAGGTGACCAGCCCTAGGCACAGCGGCCGCGCTGTTAAGTGACAGAGGTTGGATGCGATCCCCAGGCTTGCCACAAGGGGTCACAGTGATTCGGCATAAGGCCATTTCTCACCGAGAAAAAAAGTGATCCTTTCTAGCTAGCAATATTCAGATTCAAAGGCACCCTCAGAGACGCCAAGAAAGTGGTTAACACAGTTGGCCCCACTGTTTAAGATGTAACACTGTAGAAGTGCTTTCTGTCGGGAGGAGGAATTGGCGAAGACACTGCAACAGCTGTCACAAATTTTAATGTTTCCATCTGTGAGGGGTTTTTTTGTTTGTTTTGCTGCGGTTGTTACTGGTTTGAGACTGGGTTTCACTATGTTCAAGGCTGGCCTCGAACTTATTATGTAGCCTAGGCTGGCCTTGAACTCTCAGCCCTCCTGCCTCCGCTTCCCAGAGTGTCATCTATGTTTTAAAATCTGTCTACAGATTTAATAACTATTCTTAAACTTAATAACTTGCTTTCAACTGGAAAGTCAAGAATATTTGGAAATAAACTGTCAGAGCGTGTGGAGGCAAAAGGACATGATCATCCCAGATCTGAAGCAGAAGAGCCCATCTCTGAGCCGTCCGGCTTCTCTGGCCCCGGTGTCAAAATGTTCCATGCACCAGCCCTGTCACACGGAGGGGCTCTTCTTCTCCCCTGTGATCGGCCATTTAATATGTGCCAGGCTTCCTCTTAACCATACCTGGAATGCAAGACCTTGAGGGGTCCAAGATACACAATACTGGAGACCTTAACCCGAAATCCGGGTGTGGAGATGGTTTATAACTGCACGGGGCAGTGGTTTGGGGACCACCAACTTTTGGGGTGATCTGCCTGTCTGCATGAGTCCTTCTGGGAGTGCTCAGTGCCTTTGAGCACTCAAATTTTCTTCCAAGCAGTCCACAAGGAGTGCCCCTAATTTGGGGGCAGACCCTTAGAAAGAAAGCACACTTGCCTTTAATTGATGCAAAGATTCATAGCTCTGCTCAGACAGGAAGTCTTGCGCTGTTCCCTCCAAGCTGTTGTTATTCTGCCAGCGTCATTACAAGGGTCCATTGAGCAACCCAGGACTTAGCATCAGCAGACACCACATCTGTCAAGCCCCAGCCTTAAGTGCCAGGTACCATTTGAGGCCAAGGCACCTTAGCAAGTGTAGAAATTAAAATGCAATTTATTATGCATTATACTATGTAATCAACCAAAGAGGCCTCAGATTGACTCTAAATCTCTAACGCTCAAATTCCAAATCCTGGCGCTAGATTTTAATGCAACCAATTCTACCTCTTTTCTCAAACGTCTCTTCCTCCTCTCACTGTTGTATTGACATTCCTATTCCAAAGGTAACTGTGACTGTTTGTTTTAGTTTATTAGAATGCTGGCTCTTTCATTACCATCTCAGCACTTCACTGTTGAGATGTCTCCATGGTGATCCTAGGACTCATCCGCTGAGGGATTCGGTTTCAGTAAACTGCTACATTCTCAGCGTGCCACCTGCCGTAGGGCCTATTCTGTCTCCGAGCGCAGTAGGCATAGACAGCGGCCGTGCATCTTTTCATCTCCTACACATGTGTGGCTTATGAGTGAAGAAATGTTGAATCCATAGATTTGAGCTCAGAGCCATACATGGTGTGAGGGATACTAGAAATATTTGAAGATATCCTTGAAGACATTTTTTTATAATGAGCCTGACTGCTTAACATATTCACAATGGCTTCCAGTTATCATGGGGTTGAAAGATAGATAGTTCTTAGAATGACCTTGGGCAGTGTTACTCCAAAAGCCTCCAATTCAACACTTAAGAAAATTTATTGTGTGGGCCAGGGATTTAGCTCAGTGGTGCCGACACCTGCCTCGACGCCTTCCTTTAATTAATTTGCCTGTACCAAATTAATTAAAATTTTTTAAAAACGAAAATTTGTGGGGATTTTGGGGTTTTTTTCTTTTGGTACCGGGGATCGAACTTGGGTCCTTGGGCTTGCGAGGCAGGTGGCAGAACCACTGAACTAAATCCCCGGCCTGAAAATTTGTTTTTGCTGTCAGATGAGGTTGCCCAAAGACAAGAAGAGACTACTATGTGAAACCTGCTCCTGCCAAGAGTTCTGACCTCCTGAGATTCTTAGAAGAATTACACTTCCTAATTTGAAAGCAAAATTTCCTACAAATCATTCCCGTGGTGATAAGTAGAGCGAGTAAATAAGTACAAAGATAACACCATCCAGGCCTGGTGGTGCACACCTATCATCCCAGCCCTCTGGGAGGCTGCAGCAGAAGGATCACAAGTTTGAGCCCAGCCTGGGCAACTCAGTGACTTAGGGAGATACTGTCCTGAATCAAAAAGTTAAAAAGGCTAGGTAGGGAGTGTTGCTCAGTAAGAAGGTCCTGGGTTCAATACTTGTACTGCAAATAGTAATAATAATTACAATCATGCCAGAGCTCTCTCATTTGTCCAATTATGTTTATTGAAGGCCTACTGCACACCAGGCATGGGACAGCTACTGACGGGGGCGTGACTGTCATTTTTGGCTGATGAGAAGGTGGACAGCAGAAAGGCAATGACTGTTCAACCGGAGCACTTTGCAGGCTGCAGAGAGAAACCATAAGCAGAACCAAAGGTAAAAAGAAGGGTGAGAAGGGCTTAGGAAAGCTGTAACCCCATGGAGCATGGTACCATTGTCACCCACGAGTGTGCCCATGTGGCCAGGGGAGATGGGAGAAAACTGGGTAATTACAAAATGGTGGGGCGGGTGCTTACAGAGGCAGGAATAGGATAGTGCAGAAGCACAGAGAAGTTTCTTCCTCATTCTCAAGAAAAAGAAATTAAGATAGGACTGAGCTCTGTACATAATAGTGACTGACCCTGATGGCCCCCTGGAAACCCAGGAGACAAATGAAACGTGTTCTGAAAGCTGCGTAGGAACTGCAGCCTTGTGCAACGGCTGTATCCCTGGCAGAAATGACCCACACTGCCCCACTGAATGAATTAACAGCAAGTAGGAACCAAATTGCACCATAGGATAGGTCTGGGTTGCATCAATGGCCAACACCGGACTGGTAAATAGCCCTACAGAGATCCTCAGGTGAATGCCAGCTGATGGATTCACACTTGTATTGAAATTGCTCTTGCTTATCCAAGAAAGTACTGCCAGGCAAGGAGCATAGAGAGAAATGAACATACAACATGACCTTTCTGGTCTCTGCCACCACCTTTCAGTCATCTAACAAGAAAGGTCATGTTGTGTGCTCATTTCTCTCTATGCTTCTCTACCAGCCTATTCCTCCCTCTATAAATAGCACTCACCCCACCATTTTGTAATTACCTCAGAGCTTTTTGAAACAACACTGTCTCGCTTAGAACAGGGCCCTTCCTTGGGATGAAAATGTCATTAAAGCACCCAGAACAGGAAAGAGAGCTAAAAAGCAATGGGGCTGAAGCTGCTCCACATCTGGGATGGGACCGTGGCCGCACCCAGTCCTCCCTGCTGTGCCTGCCACCAAAAAGTTCTCCTCTGGTCCCAAGCCACCAGCTCCCTACAGAGGAAACTCTTCAGGTTAAATCTGACTAATGAGCCTGCTATCGGATGGGGAATCTTGGGGGAATTGTTCCCAAGTTCTTGGTCCCCTGAAAGAATAACTGAGCAAGACATTCATAAAGAGTAGCAAGAGTAAAATTTATTAAAAAGAGAACAAGAATAGGAGAAAGAAGTGAAGATCCACTGCACAGGGTGGGAGCAGGCCAATGAGAAGAGCCCACATAACAATAGGAGCCAGCTGGGGCTTTAAGGTCCTAGGAATATGGGAATGTCCATAGTTGGGGACTGATCAGAGTCATGGCCCGTGACACCCAATCAGCCTACCCATCCAGAGAGGGAGTTTCTAATCATACAAAATTTTTCCAGGAAGTGTCATGGCACCCAAAGCCCATTGGGTGTTGGGGTTAAAATTCCAATGCAAATAGGCTGGAACACAGGCCAAGACTATGTGTTTTGGGGTTCACGCGTGCCTGGGGGTCTTGCAGGGCAGAATGACTTTATCTGTCGCTGCTCTGATATTTTGACATGGTTGTCCTTGCTCTGTCCGGTTTCTCAATTCTTGTCCCAAGGCTGTCTGTTGTTTACTTGTCCTTGCTCACCATCCTGCTTCAGGTCAGCACCAATCAACTTGCTCTTTAGATTTAAACAATACTTCCAACACTGCAACAGAGCTCCAAGCAGGAATAAGTGAAAATCTTTTGAAAATCTCAAAAGGACTGTGGAAAACAAACTGGATTTGTAATCCCAGCAAAAGTTGGAAAACTAGAAAATCCATGTCTGACGGTGACCTTAGAAACACATAAAATAAGTTACATCCTGTTGTCTGCAGTCAAGGGTAATATTTGTCATATGTGACAACATAGACACCTGCAAACACAGGTAGCAGAGGCAGCAGCTGTGCTGGTGCTCGGCAGTTCTCATCACCGTCCTCTATGAAGGACCCTGCAGAACGGGTCCCAAACTTTGGCCTTGCTACAGGTCATTTTCATCCCCGGAAAGTGATCAGTACGAATGAGTGGATTTGCTAAGCTCAGGGTAAACCGATCTTACCATACGTGATTGTGTCACTAGTAATTAGTCAAATGGTAACAGCCAATACAACTCCTCCAACGTGTGATTTTTGACTTTACGGTCACGTGGAAGTAGAAGCTACATGTGGAACTGTGAATTTTGATCCTTCCCAGGCCAGCAGTGTGCCACACAGTCCTCCCACAGCCATGGGCAGCCACGGGAGCACAGCTCCGTCAGGCCCATAGTTATGGGGAAACAACCCAGCCCGTACGGAGCACTGTGTTGCTAAGCTTGGATGTTCCCTAGGTTAAGGATATTAAATGCATTTTCAACTTACAATATTTTCAACTTATAATGAGTTTACTGGGATGCACTCCTAAGTCAATGAGCATCTGTCATATTATATACAATTTTATTTTTTGACTAGATGTATAATTTAATTATATTTTTTAATTGATAAATCATAAGTATAATTTTTAAACTTTTGTGTTTTATACTTTTATTTATAGAAACAGAATCTTTATAAGATTGTGTAAAATTATTATAGTTTCTTCTTATCCTTATTTACGAGTAGGTAGACCATACCTGGGGAGCACAGAGCTTGGTCAGGAGGACTGGGGGCCAGCTGGGATTTAAACTGCAATGGGCTGTTCCCCCAAACCAGAGTCCCCTACTTTAAGCCAGGCTGCTCTGCAGAAAAAGCACTCAGAGACCATCCCAAAGTTCCAAACTTCTATCTCAGTTTCTTGCTACTCTATGTTCTTTTTTTAATTTGGGAGGCATGTATTGGAGGGAAAATGAAGGAGTGTGGCAAAATGTGTGAAGAGCTCCTAGGGACATGTCTCAGCTTAAATTGTGGCTGCTGTGATTATATCCATCGTGGGAGCTGGTCCTAAAATGATAATTTAGCAGTTAACATCTTAATTATCTGGGTGTGGCTTTTCTTCGGAATTCAGTTCCTCAGCCAAAGCAACTGTGCTACGGGCATCTCCCATAGCCAGGCAGGGCCACTGGTGCCCTGGGACGCTGGGCTCAGAAGAGGGCAAGGACAAGGACCTGGTCTGGACGCACCTGCATCTTAGAACCGAGCCCTGCTACGTGGATTAAATGACCCCAAGCCCATGGGCAAACACCTGAAAGAATAAGTGATTGTCTTCTAAACTTTGCCACTTTGGACAACTTTGGAGTGATCGGTTCTCTAGCTGCAGTGCAAAAGTAGATGACGGATACCAGAGAGAAGACAGCAGAAAGATCTGGACGTGTAAAGGCAGATGGGAAGTTCCACTTTGGTGACAGTGTAAGTCCAGACCAAATGCAAGTTCTAGGCTGAAAAATAAAGCAGCTGACATTTAAAATGCAACACATAGGTAGGAAAGAAGACCACTGAATTGAAAGAGAGGTCAATAGAAAAATATCAAAACCGAAGCAAAGAAAAAAGAAAAATACAGATAGTCCCCAACTGATGATGGTTTCACTGGGTGATTTTTCAACTTCATGATACTGCAAAAGCAACACACACTCAGTAGAAACCACACTTCAAATTTTGAGTGCTGACTTTTTCTCCTGGGCTCGTGCTGAGACAATAAGACGTGCCCTTGCATTACTGGGCGGAGGCAGCAAGCATGGTTCTGGGGAACCACGGATCACGCGGGGAAACGACCCACACCCAACAGCACTGTGCTCCTAAGCCAGGCTGTGTAAGTGCATTTTCCATGTGTGATATTTTTAACTTACAATAGGTTTATCAGGACATAACCCAAGCATAAGTCAAGGTGCATTTGTAAGGGACACGTGTATGAGACATGTGGGACACAGATAAACCGCCTAAAAATAGTGTGATCAAAATCTCGGCTGAAGAGAATAGCAGATGAGCAGAAAACAGATTTGAAGAGAATTTTTGCAAAATGGAACAAAAACATCATCCTCTTATTTAAGACAATCAGGAATGCCAAGCAGGATGAAGTCAAAGAGAAACTGCAAAGAAACACATGGAGATAACATGGCTAAAAACCCAAGAGGAGAGAAATCTAACTGGCAGCTGGGGCGGGGTGAAGCATGGCGGGAGCACATTGCTTTTCAGTCAGACAGTGAGCTAAGGCTTGTTTCTCAACACAAGTGCAGGAAGTAGAAAAAAAAAAGTTTAAAACATTATCTGAAAGTATTTTGAATGAAAACGTTTGCCGAGTTTCAATTCTAAATTTGACTCCCCAAAATCCTTTACAAGTAAAGCAAAATAAACAAACACACATAATTCATCACCAGCTGGCCTGTGCTAAAAGAAAGCCTGAAGGGAATTCTTCATTCCAATGATCTTAGAAATGCAAAGCTGCAGGCAAGAATGGGGAATCCTGGAGATGGTTGGGCTTTTAAAGTATAAATGAATGCGGGCCATGTAAAGCAATGGTGGTTATGACTTTTGAAGTTTAAAATAGAGTAGATTAGCCTGCTAGGGCTAATAACACTGACTGAGTGGCTGAAACAGGACTTTATTTTTTCACAGTGCTAGAGGCTGGACATCCAAGATGAACCTGTCAGCAGGTTCGGTTCTGCCTTTCTGCCCGGTTTGGAGATGAACACCTTCCTGCTGCTTCCTCTCGGGTTCTTGTCTCTGTGCATTTCTCTCCCTGCTGCTTCTGTCTTTTCAGAAGGGCATTGCTCCAGTTGGATTTGGTTCTTTTATGACTTCTTTGAACCTCAGTAACCATTTTAATGGTCCTATCTCCCAGTATAGACACATCAGGGATTGGAAAGTCCAATCTGAATTTGGGGGGTACATAATTTAGTCCATGATACATATCTAGATTTAAAAATCAAAATGAAAGAAGGGCAAGGAATAAGTAGAGTTAAAATATATTCAAGTGCTAGCATAAGCAGGGAAAACATAAAAGTACTTGACTGCAATTAGTCACAAATATTTATTATCAACTAGTACAGCTACTAAAAGATGTATAATTCATAAATAAAAATAAAACAATAGAAAAATTAATTCATCAAAAAAGTAACATCACCATCATTGTCCTCTCCATATCCCAGCCAAGTGTGTATGCTTACGTGTGCTGCTGTGTCCTTACATACATGTGCTGCTGTGCTTTTACATACATGTCCCATTGTACAAGCTAATCCTCAACTTGGACGGATGGGATAGGTAAGTGTGGAAACTGAGGCTCAGAAAGGTTAAGAGCTGCTGTGGGAGCTCCAGTGGTGAACGGCATGGCCCAGGATTCCACTGCAGGTCTGATAACTTCTGTGCTCACCCAGCCACTCTGCTTGTGCCCACTTCCATTGAGAAGGGCAGCCTGGATCTCTGGTGGAAACTAGAGTGAGGTGGGATGGAGACTGTTCTGGGATCGATTGTGGATGTCTGCCATGGACAGGAGAGTGTGGAGCTGGGTTATGTGTGCTGGGCAGATGCCACCCAGTGGGCAGAGCTCTACACAGAGAGTCCAGAGTGTCAGGTAAAAGTGCCGAAGACCAAGACCAGACCAGGCCACAACAAGCCTTTATTAGGGGAATAGATCTGCCGGGCTGTCTCTGAACAAAGGAGAGACAAAAGCAATATGGCTGGGGCAGGGAGAGTCTTTTATGGAGACTGGGGTGGGGCTTGTAGGGGCTGAGGCGGGGTTGAGTGAGGGAGTGACTAGGGAATGGAGGAGCCGGTGACCGTCACTAGGTGGTAGGGGGTGAGCGAGTATTAGGTTACTCTCTAGGTGGGACCAGGGGCATGCTGGGAGGAAGGGTTTATTCTTTGGTGGGAGCAACCATCTTGGCATGACATCACCCAGGGGAGGGGCAAGGCACCATAGGAAGAGGGCAGCTACTATACATAATAGCTGCTGAGGTAGTGGAAGACCTATCACAGAGAGCTGGTTCCAGGCCTGGCTGGGCTCAGCCATCTTTCTGTGAACCAATGGCCTCACTCATAAAACATAAAAAATGAAGAGACTTAAAGTAAAATAAAAAACAAAGAAAGAAATTTTTTAAAATTTAAATTCCTTCTATAGTTCCTGTAAAAAATAATTGAGTTGCTTCTCTCTCCTGAAGAACAATTTATAAATGTGTAAATTTACATATTTTTATACAAAAAAGATATGTATAGGGGAAAAAATCTGAATACTTCCTCTTCCTCCTCCTCCTCTTCCCCCCTTCCCCCTCTTCCTCTTCCTCCTCCTCTTCCTCCTCCTCCTCTTCCTCCTCTTCCCCCTCTTCCTCTTCCTCCTCCTCTTCCTCCTCCTCCTCTTCCTCCTCTTCCCCCTCTTCCTCTTCCTCCTCCTCTTCCTCTTCCTCCTCTTCCTCTTTCTTCTTCTTCTTCCTCTTCTTCTTCCTCTTCTTCTTCCTCCTCTTCCTCTTTCTTCTTCTTCCTCTTCTTCTTCCTCTTCTTCTTCCTCTTCTTCCCCTTCTTCTTCCTCCTCCTCCTCCTCCCCCTCCTCCTCCTCCTTCTCCTTCTTCTTCTTCTTCCATACAGGGAATCAGACTCAGGGCCTTGTGCTTGCAAGGCAGGCATGGCACCACTGAGCTAAATTCCCTGCAAAAATCTGAATACTTCTATCTGAACAGAATTACCTAGAGAGGATGCAGGACCTTTTTCCCAAAAGATGCTGAAGTTTGTCCAATGGTGGGGTCCTAGGCAGGAGCTCTGGGAGCCCCACTGACACCCACCAGCCCCAGCAATGAGCTCTGCCTTCTTCGCTCTTCAGCATGGGGATGGATGGGCCCAGATGGGAAGCTGTCTGTGTTCATCTGAGCCATTCCATGGTGTTCATTTCACAGCGGGGCCACAGGACTGATGACTGTCTGGCCATGTCACAGTGGTGAAGCATTTTGTAATCCTTGAGGAAGACACCAGACACGTGTAAGATCATTGGCAACCTGACATACAACATCATCTCCCTCTCTCTCTCTTTCAGAACCTGCCAAAAAACTCTGAAAGAATTTCAAAGAGAAGCCATGGGAAAATCTCCCAACCTTTCCCCCTGCAATTCACCATCATTCTTATCATGAATGTGTTTTTGTGTCTTTAATGCCCACAGCTTGAGAGCTTTGGCCAGAATCTTGCCACCTGGAAGTCAGCATCTCCCCTACTCAGTGGGCACCTTTTGTTAAAAGGGCCATCACCGAAGGGGGGCAGCTTCTTCCAATCTCCCTCCCATTAGCTCGCTCCAAGCAGACAATAAAGTGCAGGAGGCCCAGAGCTGAAGGAGCAGGAGGGTAGGGGGCCAGTGGCTCCACCTGCTCAGGCTTCTCCTGCATACACCTGAAGGCCAGCACCAGCACTGCAGCCACAGTGACCAACACTGCGCCCTATGGGCACTGACCATGGCAATGAGAGCTACAGAGGGCCAGGTGACTTTGGAAAGGAAGAGCAAAGCTGGAGGATCAGCACCACCTGATCTCAAGACTTTTTCTGAATCTAAAATCATCAACGCCCTGTAAAGATGCACAAATGGAATAGGACAGAAAACTGCAGAGACAGATGTGCATGTAGGTCCTCCAGGGAGTAACTCAGTGGTGGGGCTCAGGCCACCGGTTCAGGCCTCACATGCAACAGCCAGTGGCGGGGGGAACCACTCATCTGTATCTACTCCTCTCTCTGTGTCTCTCTGTCCCTCTCTGTCCCTCCCTCCCTGCCTCTCTCTTTTTCCCCCACTACACACACACACACACACACACACACACAAATTTTTATTCCCAAAGAAATTCAGTGGAGGAGGAATAATCCTTTCCACAAATGGTTCTAGAACAATTACATATTCATATGCAAAAGAGTCAACCTCCACCTTTACCTGACTCCTCATACAAAAACTAACTGGAAATGGATCATAGACCTAAAGATAAGGGTTAACTCTATAAAACTGCTAGACAAAGAACAAAGAGAAAATATTTCTGACCTTGGTTTTGGCAAAAATTTCTTAAATATGAAATGAAAGTACAAAGTACAAAAGAGAAAAAAATTTTGAGTTTATCAAAGCTAAAATTTTTACCCTTCAAAAGAAATGAATATGAAAATTAAAAAGATAGAGATGGTTAAAAAATACTTGAAAACATATGTGCAACAAAGGATTTTTATCTGATTACTTAAAGAACTCTAAGGAACCATTAATATATGTGCTACTGAAGCAAGCACTCTAAGGTTGCTCAGGTAATTGTTATACTATGTTGTTTTGGGAATTGCAACATGTAGTCATCCCTCCACATGTGTGGGCTCCACATCCACAGACTGAAAATACAAGAAAAGATATCATCTGCAGTGAATCTGTGTAGATATTCTTCTTGCACAGTTCTCAAAATGATATGGTATAGCAACTACTTGCATAGTGTTTACATGGTATTCAGCATTATAAGTAATCTAGAGATGATTAAATCTACACTGGAGGGTACAGATATGTTAAGGTTATACGTACAGTTCCATTTTATATATATATATATATATATATATATATATATATATATATATATATGTGTGTGTGGGAGGATGGGGGAATCCCGGAACCGACCCTCTATGATCCTCAGAGCTACATGTATAAATGTCAGTACACAGGTCTGTGTGAATGTTCATAGCAGCTTTATTTATAATAATAGCCCAAATTAAAAGAAACTGCTTTTAGCAGGTAGAAGGATAAAGAAGGGTGTGGCATTCATGTGATAAAAGTTACTCAGCAATAAAAAGCAGGGAACTATTGATACATGCAAAAACACAGGTGAACCTCAAAACCAATGTTGAGTGAGAGAAGCAAAGAAACAGGATGCATGCTGCTTTATTCCATTTACACAAAATTTGAGAAAATGCAAACCCATCCATAGAGACCAAAGGAAGATCAATGGTTGCTGGGGAAGAGCAAGATTTCCCAGTAGCTCAGGAAACGCCTGGGGCCGGTGGATGAGTTCTTTATCTCCATGTGGTGAAGGTTTCACAGGTGTTTACACGCTGGCAAAGCCCATCAGTCTGGACACTATACACATGTACCACTGACGGTACACTGCAGCTTACTGTAATACTCCTTCAGTTTCTTTCTCCCGATCTTCCTCCAACCTCAGCTCATCTTGTCTGAGGTGACATGGTTAAAATAGGCAGTTGTGGGCCAGGTGTGTAGCTAAATGGTAGAGTGCTTGCCTAGTGTGTACAAGGCCCCGGGTTCCACCTCCAGCACCACAAAATAAATAAGTAAACTATTTTTTTAAATAGCCAATTGTAGGACGGGGGATTTAGCTCAGTGGCACTGTACTTGCCTCAAAAGTGCAAGGTCCTGAGTTCGATCCCAGGTACTGAAGGTTAAAAAAAAAAAAAATAGCCAATTGTGCTCAGAAACAAAAACAGATAACAAAATAGGGACTGTAAAGAAGGTGTGGATCCACCCCATCTTTTGTGGAAAGGATGCTGGGGATTAACCCTAGTGTCTCACCCACGCTAGGCCAGATCTCCAGCAGTCAGCTCCACCCCAGCCTCTGTTTTACAGAGAAGGAGAAAGGCCTGGCTCCCCTCAGGCTGAGGACAGGTGGAAACACGGCGGTCAGCTGGAGCCCTGTCCTCAGCTCCTCGGCGTGTGGAGGGAACCTTGTAACTGGAAGTCTCCGAGCCTCACTGAATGGGAAGAGGAGGGCACGATGGACGCCGAGAGCCTCCCCTGCAAAGAACGGGACAGCAGTGAACCGGGGGCAGCAGAACGGAGTCAACAGCAGGGCCGACTGTACACCGCACGTGAATACAGGGCCGCAGTAGCCAGTGGGAATGAGCCTTTTCCCTCGGGCAGATCCGGGCAGCCAGGACTGTGTCCCAGGATGACAAAGGCCCCAAACTCGGCGCCGAGAGAAGGACCTGAGACCCCGCAGCCAGCAGAGCTCTGCAAACCCGGCCGCTCTGGCTCCTCCCTCCCTCGCCTGGGCAGGCAGAACGTCCTCTTTCTCCTGTTCCCTGACCTCACTCCATGCCGTTTCCCCCTGGCCTGCAGACGCTGTCCCCGGACTTGGACTTACCCAGAGGCTGCTCCAACCTAACCGTCTGCTACACCACGAGGCAGGCCCCAGGGCTCTTGTCCATTTCTCAAAAAAATCAATTGTTCAGAAACCGGTCCACCAAATGACTGAATTCGCCAAAAGCTCATGTGCTGCGCCGTTGACGGGGGCTCAGGAGTTGTTGAACGTCCAGCCAGCCCAGGCCGTGGGCTCCTCACAGAGTTGGGGGTGTGGGGAGATTCGGGCTGAACAGTAGATTCAGCCTTGGGCCTCAGGGTCTCCTCCCTGCATAATTCTGCCCGGAAGGCTGTGGATAGAGCTGGCTACTGACCCAGGGGTGCGGGGACCAAGAGTCTCCACTGTGGCCTCTCAGACTGTGGTGACTCTCATGTGATTTGTGGCAGGCCCTGCACCCCAGCACTGGAGACCAGGCCGGGGCTCCAGGCAGTAACCTGCTCTCTTGCGAGTTAACCCCGGGAGAAGCCTGCTCAGCGCCCTGCAGCCCCTAGGGGCCCCCGTCTGTCAGAGGTCTCAGCTCTGTTGCTGTCGCCCTGCACTTTACCCTCTGTCGGTCTAGGTATTGCCAGAGATATGCCTGCGTGCCATATCTTATTGCTTTTTGTACATGTGTGCTCTCCAGGCAGTTTACAGTCATCTTGGGAGTGGGTACTGATAGGTCTTCCACTACCTCAGCAGCTATTATGTATAGTAGCTGCCCTCTTCCTATGGTGCCTTGCCCCTCCCCTGGGTGATGTCATGCCAAGATGGTTGCTCCCACCAAAGAATAA
>NW_004624756.1:20997164-21065572 GCF_000247695.1 Heterocephalus glaber
CAATACATCATTGCCTATTTGCCTCATGGAGAGTTTGTTGTTAGTCACAAACACAGTGACTCCTGTGACCAGAGTAACAATTATAAACATTATGGCAAGAAAAAAATAAAACATGAGGGTACGATGTGTTCCACCCTTTCTTTCCCCCAGCTGGAACTTTCTCAAGCAGCATTGGAGGTCAGTTGGGCTTCGTCAGGTAAAACCACAGGTACTAGAGTATACTAACGATTCCTCATGAGAAATCATAAAGACAGTGGAACAAATCTTTAAAATACTGAAAGAAAAGAAGTGTCAACTCCAAATTCTATGTTCATTGAGAAAGTACTTCAAGAATGAAGGTACAAAAGGGTATTCTCAGGTGAAGGAAAACCAGAAGAATTCACTGCTGATCTACCCATTGATAGATTTTCCTTACCCTAAAATGGCTACTATGTATAATAGCTGCCATTTTCCCATAATGCCCTGTTCTACCTCCTTACCTAAAGCCACCCCAAGATGGCTTCTCCCACCAAAGGACGACCTTCTTCCCAACATGCCTCTCTTCCCACCAAAAGGGTAACCTAATACTTGCTCTCCTTCTAGCAACTGGTGACATCACTGGCTCCTCCAGTCCCTAGCCACTACCTCACTCAACCCCACCCCAGCTCCTATAAGAAGCACCCCCTGTCCTGGCCATATTGTCTTTGTCTCATTTGTTCAGAGACAGCCCGGCAGATCGTCCCTGCAATAAAGGCATGTTGTGGCCTGGTCTGGTCTTGGTTTTCAGCTTTTTTACCTGACATCCATGTTAAGAGAAATTGCTAAAGGAATGTTCGCCCCTCCCACCTCAGGAAGGAAAATTGTGAAGCATGCATGGCTCCCACTGTTCAAATTCACTCTATCACCTCCCTCTCCTTACCTCTCCTGGTTCTCTCCTCTCATATAAATATTTCCCGGGCTCACTTCCCAAATAAACGTCTGCCTCAGGGTCTGCTTCTGGGGGAACCTAAGCTAAGACAGAGACACACAATTAATTTGTATTATTCATGGCAATTAGATTTTCCCAAATAGCGGGAACACTGGAAGTCAACACAGTGAGCCTCCCATACCCGTAAGTCATGTGTGTGCTGACTGAACCAATGTGGATCAAAACTATTCTACAATAAATAAATTAATTAAATAATCACACAATAAAAACTACCGCACATAAAAATAATAGGTCAGGGCCAGGGATTTAGCTCAGTAGCACCACGCCTGCCTCACAAATGCAAGGTCCTGAGTTTGATCTGTGGGACCAGAATGACTCCATTTTGTCCAAAATGGAACAGTCTCCTTTGTTCTCTCAAATTTGTGCTTGATCTGAGACAAAAGACATGATCTGTAACTCAAGATTCCTAAGCTCATTACTCAGCCATCTGTTTGCCCTAGAAACAAGTGTCCCGGGCCCACTATCTATAGGACAATCTGTTAACGGGCTGACTATCCACACAAGGTGGTCATGACCATGAGTCAAGATGTCTGCTGACCATCAGTACGTGACAGTAGACCACTAACCTTTGTCCCCATTTTTCTTGTAAAAACCTATACGTAATCCCCTTCAACCCCCAATGAGCCTAGCCAATCAAAATTCTACACTTCATACTTGCTAAATGTTAACCAATCATATGGCTGCTAATGACCGAAGCTTGCTGTAACCTCTATAAAAACCCTGCTAATTTAAAACTCGGGGCTCTCAATCTTGATCCACTGTGTCGGTGACAATTGAGAGTCCCTGCTTAAGCTTGAATAAACGACCCTCGTGTGCTTACATCGGAAACGGCCTCCTGGTGGTCTTTGAGACTTCATAATCTAGACACAACAGATCCCCGGTGCCAAATAATAATAATAATAATAATAATAGGACATAATGATTTACACAGCATTTTCATATCATTAGATGTCATTATACTTTGAATTTCCTATTAGGACTTGTTCGTAGTACACAGTGATTACATTCATGGTGAAGGGTGGATACCCTTAATTCTCTTCATGTCCCCTTTCTGCCCCTCCCTCTCTTCACCTCTTGGTCCCCTCCCCTTTTGCAAAAGACCTGTCTCGCTGTTTCCTACTATCTACGTATTATTTGGTCTTTAATTTATTTATATATCGGGCTTGTCATGTACGAGAAACTGTGCGATATTGAAGCCTGTACATTTGACTTATTTCACTTAACATTAGGGTATTTTAAGTAATCTAGAATGATTTAAAGTATATGTTGGTGTTCCTAGGTTATATACAAATGCTAGACCACTTTATATAAGAGATTTGAGCATCCTTAGATTTTGGAATTTGCAGTTTTTTCAGAAGGGGAAACACTCTGAGATTTTCAGCCACAGGTAAAAATCAAGGAGGAACGATGAGTACTGTCAAATTTGGAACTCGCCCATAGCATTATATGTCACCCCTGAACAAATTATTTAACAAGCACATTTTCTCCGTGAGGCACATCGCAGTCCTCCTGTGCTTAGGAACACAAGACAGCACTCGGCATTATGCTTGGGGGATATCTTAAACAGCAAAGTCACCAACAAAAGGCACAAACATATGAAACACAGCACCAGCTAAACTGCAAGGACAGCTGTTTATAGCCAGCAGTGGAAATAAGACAGACCTTCACTGTGCTCCACTCAGCTGTGGCTGCCTCCGACTGTGGGTGTGTCTACGAATGGCTGCCACGGCCCTGTGAGTGCCAATTGCGGGTTACAAATACATTTCAAAAGCATGAAGACTCATGACAATAGAATTCACAAATGAGAAACTGCTGTACCTTTGCGATAATTTTTAAACTCTTGAGGTGGTGATTTGTGCATGGGATTCTTAACTTTCTTCTTTCCAGTACACGAGGGAAGGTGAGGTCACCTTTGTTTACCACAAGCATCTCACCTGCTCTCTCCTTCCCTGGGCCCTGTTCTGTAGCATCTCAGTCCTTCGATAAACACAAAGTATATGACGTTGTGCTTGACACGTATTTGGTGATCTCTTTGTGCTTCTCCTGGGCTCTGTTGTAGCCATCATCCTTGTTCTATTCGACGCATTTGGACAGCTTGTAAGTTAATCGTTGGTGTAAACATGAAAAACTGGAGTGGATGGGAAAAAAACCAAGCATTTCTTACAGTCACATCAGTTCCAATCCTTCCCAGAGGAGGATATCTGAGAGAGATTCCTGTACTGCAGAAAAGTAGTTGAAAAACATCAAGTACAAGTTTGGGTGAGTACTTGTGCAACGTACAAAAAGAGTGGATTAACAGGCTCTCCTGAAGGAACAAATCATGCAGGGGGTAGGACTTTAGGCAGAAGTGATAAAATGAGTCAAATGTTTGCTTCTGAAATGTCTTTCTATTCTAAATTATAGCTGGAAATAAAAAAGAACACTCAAACAGGTAGAGTTCCAGCAATATTATTTTTAATATCTGATATCAACATATGCGATTATACGGAAAGGTGATAGAAAACCTAGCTAGGGAAAAGGGAATTCTGTAAAGTAATGACACAGATTTAATCTATCTCAAGTACTGTCATCAAACTAAAGCAGGAAACAGTTATGATACAGAACATATACAGCAGACCCTCGAGTTACAGCCGGCCTGACATACAAAGAACTTGGGTTAATTAGGTTAATGAAAGATTCATCTGCCTCTTGTTATCTATAGCGTGTACTCAGGGAAACATGCAGATCTCAGCTGTACTGACTTACCACCAAAGTGAGTTACAACCAGCCCTCAGGAACTGATCGAGTTTGTTAGTCAAGGGTCTACTGTAGTATATACTAATAATCCTTCATGAGCAATAGAAGACTCTATAATTGATTCCACCTCCTCTGAAATTTATGGAGTTGAATGACACTGGTTTTCCTGGTACCACTTTTCCTAGTCCATCTGAACACAAGACGCTGCCAATGCTCAAATCCTACTGCCTTGAGTTACCACCTACTGACAAAGAAATCCTTCAAAGCACCAAAACACACAAGTTAACACCTTCTGACAATTTAATAAGAGGATAGCAATTCACCCAGAAGCTATTATCACATGTGGAACCACTCAGGCTAGACCAAAATCTTCCAACAGGCACTCGGGGAGTGTTTTCCATCAGTCTGCCAGAGATGGGAAGTGGCCTTTAATATAAGGTGGATGTCTTCCCGGGTGTGCCCTTAGGGGAGTAGTGAGAGAAATTATTAATCATAAGTGAACTCTGTGAGATAAATTCGTGAAGAATACAAGCCTGAGCGAGTATAGGACCTCAGGAGGAGAAAGTGTATCCACCGGGTGGGTCGGTCTTCCTGGGTCCACATGGAACATGGAGATTCTGAGAAGTCGAGCATCCCAAACTCATCTGAGAGGGAAAGTGCTGGTCACCTGGGGTTAGAGAGATGACTGGGCAAGAGGCCGAAGGCCCAATCCCCCAGGCCTTATACGCCAGGCTGAGAGGTTGAGATTTGTTCAGAAGGCAAAGGGAAACTCACTGTGAGATTTTTAGCCATGGGGAAAGATCAAGCAAGAATCACGAGTAGTGCCTGGGTCTCAGTCCATTTTATGTTGCTCTCACAGAATACCACAGACTGAGACAAGAGAAGTCAGCTCTCAGTTCCGGAAGCTGGTGGTCCAATATCAAGGTGCTTGCGTCCTGCCAGGCCCTTCCTAGGGCAGGATAACATGGCAGAGGGCATCACATGGCAGGACAGAGCAGCCAGGCTAGCTCAAGTCTCCTTTCCTCTTCCTACAAACCCACTACCCACCATGAGCCCCTACTCCTGTAACTTCTAATCCTAATCATCTCCAAAGGACTCAAGTCCTAATTGAGGGGTTAGGTATGTCTTTGACACATGCTCCTGTATTTTTTGAAGCTAAACTTTGAGTTAATTTCCCACATCTGAGGTATCTGTGTAGAACATGGTAGCTATGAGAATCCGCTTGCCTTGTGGAAAGCTTTACTAACCAAATATGCTTACCAATAAGGGATTTTAAAAATATTTCTATGAGACACAATTCATTGTCGGGAGAGCAATGAATTTCTCAGTGTGTCCAACTTTCATTCCCTCATAGGGTCACCAAACCCAACTCTGTAGAACCTAACTCAGCTTGGTAGGGTGGTCAGGATCTTTGAGAGGCTGTGCTCAGCCAGCCAACTACCAGATTGTAGACTCTGGAGGAGAAGTGAAGAATAAGTCCAAGTTGTTCTCCTGGGCTTTCCACATCACCCCCACTCACACTATCACCCAGATCTACGTGGCCAACATCAAGCCCCACCCCCATGGAGTGATGAAGTTATGTAAGATTTGCACTCTGCCCATTTGCAGGTGAAATCTTTAGGCCAACGGTCAGGTACAAGAGAACAGCAAAACCTGGGACTGTGAGTAACTTGTTCTGTTAATGTTCTGCAAGATGAGTAAACATTACATTTTATCTTGATTTATGAGCAATGTCTTGCAATAGGAGTGGTAGGTGACACCTAATGTCACCTCTCTCTCTCTCCCTCCCTCCCTCTCTCTCTCTCTCCCAACAGCCAGAGGTTAAGGAGAACTCATCTGCAGAGGTAGAGGAGAAAAAAGTAGAGAAATGCCTCACTTCAAATGATTTTAGGGAGATGTGTAAAAGGTGAGAAACAATGCAAAATTTTACAGAAAAGCACCACCCCAAGAGGCTGTAGCCACGTAAGCAATGAATTTAATGACAAGGCAATGTCACATTTCCACGAAATCCTCAAAAGGAGGCAAAAGCCAGTGTCATTGGACAGGCTTCTTGTTAAAGTTGCATGAAAAGGAAAAGCTTCCATTCAGCCAATAGACAGCAGGGATTCCATTAGTGAGCTGGTGACTTCGAAAGTCCTACACAATAACCCTCCTCCCGTCTCCCTCACACCGGCCAGGCAAGTTTCCAAAGGCAAGTGCAGGTTAATGTGTTTACTTTTCTTTATTCCCTTATTATTTTACATTATATTACAGTATTGTAATCATCCCCATATGAGTATTTTGGGCTGTGGAACGAATCACCTGGGTTTCCATTATATCCTATGGGGAAATTTGCTTTGATATACAAGGGGTTTGGATTACAAGCCTGTTTCCGGAAGGAAGTATGCCGGCAGACCAAGGTTTTACTGTCATTGTCCCTGCAGGGCTGAAAGTATTACAATTAGCCTGGTAGGCTGCGAGTGTCCCTTGTCAACCTCAAATGCAGGCATGCCTGGAGCCCATACCTTCGGCAGCACTTCTAAGGTGCAGAAGTGACCATTCCTTTTTAAGAACTCTTGCCGTAGAAAACACTTTGTAAATTCTTCAGCAGAACTAAAAGTACCCACAGAGGATGACTGACATAAAGGCCCATTAAAATAGTCCAGAGACCACGCCCGGCCCCAGGGGCCTCCTGCCGGTCTGCAAACCTCCAGTCTTTCGGGGTGAATGTGGTGCTCTTTAACCACACATCCGGGACCCGATCGCTCTTCCAGTCCTTCAGACCTCGGGGCTGCCGAGTCACCCCGCCCGGTCTGGAGTTGGGGTCCCGCGTGCTCAGCCCCTCCCGCCCCACGCTCGGCCTCCATCCGCGGCCCCGCCCCGGCCCTGACCACGCCTCCGCTCGCGCCCGTCCCCGCCAATCCGAGTCCTCGGCCGCCGGCGAGGGGTCGGCCACGCCGTGCGTCGTCGGTGCCCAAAGCCGAGGGACCTTCGGGCTCCGGCCGCAGAGGTCGTCGGTCGCCTGCCGCCGTGGCCTGGTAAGGACCCTCCTGTGGGGCCCGCGCCTCGGTCCGCCGGGTGCTTTCCCCGCAGTCCGGGCCTGGGTCCCGGCCGCCGCACAGTCCTCCGCTATCGGGGACGCCGTACTCGCTGCGTACACGGTGCGCGAGAGGCTCCCGCGTGGTCCGGGCCTGCGTGGGAATGGGTCACGGTCCCTCCGCCTAGGAGCGGGGCCCGAAACGGGCGGCCTCGAAGTGGGGGAGTCACCGGGTTTGAACCCGCAGCCTGTCGTGCTGTGGGCGAGCTACCGAACCGCAGGGGCGATGTGCTGGTCAGGGCGGGCCTCGCTTAGTACTCGGGGTGGTCGTGGTGGGGGCGTCCTGTTCGCTGGCTCTCGCGCACCCTCGTCGCCTCCACCCGCCCCCTGCAGGGCCCCGGGCCGCTGCTGCCCTCCGCCCCGGGTGAGGAGGCTGCGCGCGCCGCGATTCTCCCCACCTCCCCCAGTGCCTGGGCCCGGCCACTGCCCCTGTCCCACACGTTTCTGCGTCTCCATCCGCCCTCCTTCCTCCTGTGTGCGCCGGGTCCCGTTTTCCCCCGCAGAGAGGCAAGAATCGCCCTCCGGTAGTTGCGCCTGGTGAAGCTGAGCGCGAGGCTGCGTCAGGACGTGGAACTCGTGACCAAATTCTGTGCGCTTCCATCCCTTCCATCTTGCAGGCCCTTTATTTGCTCTCTGACAGAATTTCCATAGCGAAAATGTCCATGCTGGCTTTTATCTTTCATTTGAATTGCTTGCAAATGCCTCCCTCGATTATAACTTTTCCATTATTTAAAAATTATTACAGTTAGCTACAGTCTTGATTTAGCTAGGACTCTGTAGTGCTGTTCACAGCTGGCTTGCTGGGACAGTATGGAGATAATATTTACAGATAAATGTGACAGTTTGGTAAGGATGGAGAATAGTTAAAATTCAGGCTGCAAGGCAGGTGTGGTGACACATGCCTGTAATCCCAGCACTGCACTCCGGGAGGCTGAGGCAGGAGTTACAGGTTCAAGCCAAGCCTGGGCAACTTAAGTGACCTGGAAAGACTCTGTCTCAAAATAAAAAACAAAAGAGGCTGGAAAGGCAGCTCAATGCAAAGGCCCTTGGTTCAATCCTCATCCTGAAAAAAAAAATTGGGCTGCAGAAATAGAAGTGATTGTACAAATAGAAGTCTGTCTGCTTGTAGTCGTTCAGGTCATTCGTTTCCCAGCGGTTTGGCTGCACACGAGCTGAAGAGGCATGAGAGCCAGTCAGGAGGACTTTGACAGTGCAGTGGATCGGATGAAACTCTTGGAGGATCCAGACAGTGACACAAAGCTAAAACTGTATGCGCTGTATAAGCAGGTAAGAGTCCAAGGTTGTCAGCGACTGGAGTGGGTGCTTGGTTTGCTGATAATAGAGATTAAAACTAAAGTGACAGGACTGCAGCTCCAGAAGCCGCTGCAAGAGGCACCGAGGAGGAGGCTCCAACTGCCCCCCAAAGAGGCAAGGCCACTAGGGATTCGCCAAGGTGCCCGGCGTCTGCTCAGTCATTATCTTAGCCCGACTTTGGTGCTCACAGAGCAATTCTCGTGGCTTGAGGGGCGTTTTGTTCCCATGAAATGATTGCCTGTTGGTGGTGGTCTCAGGACCCAGGTGATTGCCCGTTCAGGATGACCTGGATGTGTAAGGCTGGTGATCCTACGTCCCTCTGAATCCTGGAAATCCTTTTAGTTGTGCTTATCTTGGTGTCTTCCGTCTTGAAGGGGAAATGGGCTAGGGTAGTAAATTTAGGGCTAATCTGAGGGGGACCCCGTCTCAGGGCCCTGTTGGGGGCGCCACCTGTAGGCGACCCACCAGCCAGCTTTGCTCCAGGGAGCTAGACAGCTACTCTGTTCTCCCTGAGCCATGAGTGAACAAGGAAGAATGACAGACACGGAGTCAGCTCAGCATGCGGGCAGCCGGGGATGCTCACCTCTAGTAGGCGGAGAAACCCGAGCCCCTGCCTCACCTGGCTTTTATTCACCCACTCGGGCGTGAGCAATCAGAGTAACACAAGAATCACCTGCTTTCCAGTATCCGCTAGCACATTCTCAGGTAAACAACCTAACCTCAGCTGTCTTAACCTTTCCCTAACGTGCACTATACGGTCCCCCAAGTGCAGCCTTCCTCCTTTGTGCTCACACGGGAGGCCAGTGAGGCCGCACTTCTCCGGTCCTGACGCTAATCAACTCTCTCCTGCAAGCTTTTAGACAGATGTTCTCCAAATGCCTATCATGGCCAAAGCTGAGAAGGGTTTAATCAGATTTAGGAAATGAAGCTTAAGCTGTGTTCTATTTTAGTTACATGTGGGGGATTAGTAGTCTCAAGTGAAGAGTCAAGGGTTTTAGCAAAAACTGGTTTTAAGTCCCTGATGGTCTCAGAAGAAAACTTAGTGTAACAAGGGCTGGCTTAGTCACTTTCTCATGAGTGAGACCAAACACCTGCAGCACAGAGGAGAGGTTTATTCCAGCTCACAGTTTAAGCCCGTGTTCAGCAGCACAACGCAGAAACCGCTCCGTGGAAGGGCCTGGCGGGGTGGGGGGGCCGGGGGAAGGGAGGAGATGGGGCGGGAGATGACCCCTCCCAGCCACGCCCAGTGACCCGGCTGTCACCAGCTCCACCTCCCAATACCAAGGCAGATGTAGCTCCCCCGGAACCCATTCATCTTCCAGGAGGCTTTGGGGGACAACTAGATCTAAACCGGAAGAAGGGCCCAGGAGTGATTTTTCCTTTGTCCCTTCGGTGGCAACTATGTTGTAACTATGTCAAGGTCTAATATTATTTAGAGACATTTTGAGCAAATACTATGTGTCTACTATGAAATACTATGTATCTACTAAAGTGCACCTTCAATATTTTGTATATATTTGCATATATTTGTATATATGCACATTGTGTTTTTGTTTTATATTGGCCTTGACATACTGTGAAGGCACAAAGTAACCCCTCAGGGTCATTCTCAAGTAAAAGAGACTTAAAAGATAATCACATTCAAATGTTTAGACATTGCTAGACTCCTGGTTAGGATAAATCAGTTGAAAAAGTATTCTAGGCAATTGGGAAGATATGAATGGGGGCTGAGTATTAGAAATTAGGAAATATTGTTAACGGTGTCACGCTTATATAGGATGAACTTTAAGAAATTTACACTAAGAATGTTTAAAAATTGTATACTAAGTATGTAGGAGTGAAATATGACATTGGAGTTCATGAGACAGAGAAGAAAAGCATGTTAGGCAGAATTTGGTAATTGTTCGTGTGAGTGACTGGGTATTGGGAACTCATTATAATGTTATACTTTGATGTAAGTTTGAAGTTTTTTATAACAAAATTGGAAACCAGCGCATTTAAGTTGTAATGCCAAAGACTTCCCTGGCACATCTGCCAAGCGGGACTCCTCTACTTTTCTGGTAGCTGAATATCATGAGCCACTCTTACTCTCTTGCGGGTGTATGTGGTAAAGAACTGAGCCTTGCCTGGAAGCCCTCGCCCTCAGGCTCTGTGAGATGAGCTCGCACTCTGGCTGTCTGCTGATAGCACCTGGTTTGCCCCGATCAATCAGATCGGATCGGATCATGGAATGGTGTGATTTATGGGGGCAGTGAGCCTCCTGCCCAGAAACGATGCAGGCTGCACGAGCCCTAGGAAAACCTTGGCCCTGAAGCGGGCGTGGGCTTGTGGGGGGCAGGACTCCCCGCGTCACCTTGTGAATCAGCCCGATTCTGGGAGCCTCACCGGGTCGTGACTCCGTGTGAAGAGGACAACAGCGGTGTCCCCGACTCTGCTTCTCCCTGACCTGTCTGCCCTGTGTGTTCTCTCCCTGGGCCAATTTTAATCTGTGCTCCTCCTATAAGAAACCATGACCCTGAGAAAAGCTTAGGGCTCTCAGTTGGTGGCAGGAGTGGGAGCAGCTGGAAGAAGGGGGAAGCCTGTCTCGTGGGCTGTTAGCGCTTGCCTGTGAGTGTCGGCAGAAAACCACGGTCTCCTTTACTGCCTTGATTTTTTAGAGCCGCCTCTCCTTTTTTCTGTTGGCTGACTGTGTACTACAAAATGCAGACTTTTTTCAGTGGAGTTTTAAATTGTCTTTCCTGAAAAGTGGCTCAGTGAGATATTTTACTCGAGACATCCATTCCACCCGCCCTCTAACAAGGACAGTTTGGTCCTTTTCGCTTTCGCGGACTTGTCCCTTAAATTTCCTGCCACCTGACATCCTAACAGCCCACCTCCTGCCGCTACAGCTGCTGTCCTGTGATCGGGTGACCACAGTCCAACCCCGGAGTAGTGCTGCTTTTCCTACCCGTGGGTCAGCTTTTGGAATCTGCTGTGGGTTTCTACATGTTTGTTAGCTGGTTCCTTTTGAAAACTGTTTGCTTAAATATTTTGATTGTGAAAAATGTGATCATTGATAATTAATGAACTCTTAGAATTTTAGAATGTACTTTTCCGAGCCTTTCTTTGGAGTTATTTCTATATTAAGGCAATTATAACTTATTTTAGCAACTGCTAGCCTATGGCATCCTTTGTCGCTCCAGTCTTTTTCTGTTTGTGCATTTCCAGCAACATCAGAGGACCTGGGAAAAGTTCAGATCATTCTAGGTACCCTGTGAAAGAATTGCCAGAAGGCATTTGTTCTAGTTTTGGATTTTATGGATCTTAAATAGTTAGGGCTTGGTCTGACATGGACATTTGACATTAATCTTAATTCTCTTCTCCACAGGCCACAGAAGGACCTTGTAATGTTCCCAGACCAGAGGTGTTGGACATCATCAGAAAGGCCAAGTGGGGTGCGTGGAATGCCCTTGGCAGTCTGCCCAAGGTCAATTTACTTGTTCCTGTGCTCATCTTTTATTTATTTACTTGCTAGAATTCTAAAGAGCTTGGTGTTTCTCCTCAAGCCCTTATCAGTGGAGCCGTTGAAATCCTGAAGCCTCGACTGAATCAACCCCTCTGTTGTTTTTTGCAAGGTGCTATTTATTAACATGGTGTATTTCTCAGAATGCTTATTCAGTGGTGATCGCTGAAGGTCCTTGTTGGCTGCTCCTCAGGAAGCTGCCCGGCAGAACTATGTGGATTTCGTGTCCAGCTTGACTCCTTCACTGGAATCCTCTAGCCAGGCAGGGCCTGGAGCCGGCAGGAGTCTGCCTGAGTCTGAACACGTGGTGATGACCTCTGAAGACAGCATCACGACGATCATGTTAAACCGACCAGCCAAAAAAAATGCCATCACCATTCAGGTAGTTACCTGTCCTGGGAGTGACTCTGGTTTTTCTTTTCTTTCTCTATTTCACTCCCAAAACTGTACCGTTTCAGCATTGTTCCTATTTTTGTGATACCTCTGGTTTGATTTGTGCAAGATGATTAGTAATCCTGGCCACTTTGTGTAACAATCAGGCATTCCCCATCCTGAATTTGTGAGTTTCAGCTAGGTTCTGCATATCCAAAATGTGCCGTGACTTTCCTACAAAGGAAACAAATCAGTTAATATAAGTGAAGTCTCTGTTAATAATAAGAGAATATGCAGAGAGGCCCTCTAAGATTGATAGAAGCTGTCAGTCACTCTTTTCTGCTCTCATAGTTTTATTTTGTACATGAGAGAAAAAGGAGCTAAGGATTTCATCTTTAATAGCACATAACCCAGCTCTACTTTGAATCAGCTGCTTCACAGTGCAGCATCAAATGAATGATGAAAACATAAGCACTTCCGCCCCTTCCCTTGAAGTGAATTGCAGGGAAATAATCAGAGCTGATGCTGAGCTGGGAGTCGAGTTCAAGATGACAGTGACAGCTGCATTTCTAATCTGGAGTGTAGAGGAAAAAGCGCTGTGACCTGAAATATTCTTAATTCAGAATTGCGTAAAGTCGGATGTGTGCCATCCAATTCGTAAAGCATTTAATTCCCTAGACTCTGTTGCTATTTGCTCTGACCCATTTCTGTATAACTGTGGCAATAATAGCTACCCTTTGTGTCAGGCCTGACTTAAGGGAGTCCTTCACAAACAGGGCAAAGCAATCAGGCTGCTTTCCGCAAACAGCAGCAGCTCCTCAGTAAATAGGACAGATGGACTCCAAAGGAAGTACACAACCCCCGGCGCCGAGAAAGCCCGTGATTTTCTACACACCTGAGCAGACCGTCCTGGGCATCCGAGTCATAAACATTGTACCCCAGATTCCTTGGCCTCTTCAGTACCACAGAAGCCTAATTCCTTTCCCAGTGAGCTGCTGATAGCTCTCTGCTGGTATTAGTCCAGCCACCCTCGGATGAAATCTCTCCCAGCCAGCTGCTATTTCCCAGTGTCAGAGGTGATAAAGGGCTTTTCCCATCCAGCTGCCAAAATCTCCTGATTTTAGTCGCTGATAACTGGAATTAACTTTGCTTTCAAAGGCCTAGTTTTGACAAGTGGATTCTTTATGACACTTCACAGGGTGCCTAATAAATGTCAGTGCTTTCTGCACAGAGGTTTAATTTTTACAAGAACCCTGTTATTATTGTTTAACAGTAAAATAGGTTAAGAAGTAACTGGCTCAAACTCACATAGCAAATAAATTTGAAAACCTAGATCAAAACTCTGACACATCCACTGCTAATCCTGACTCTTGCCAGTCAGCTTGCCATGCTGTATCGTTATTACTGTAATAACAGTGGAATTACATCCTGGATGGAAATGATTACATCTTTATTCATATATTATGTAAAGTCCATACTTTCATTTCCTTACTTTATTTCCTTCTTTACATCCGTACATATCAGCCCTCTTCATCGTTCTTTCCTGCATGGAAATCTCACCCCAAGGTAGGAACTGCCTATTTTAAAAGCATTAAAAGCTGTAGGACATGTCCAAGAGTGTCAGAAGTGTTGCTCATTTAACATTTGGAAGCCTCTACCCCTGAATGTCACCACAGCACTTCGGAAATCCCAGCCTTTGGGCTTAACTCTTCCCAGACTTCCTGGGACACTGCTTCTTTCTTGAGGGCAGACTGAGCTAGATATTGCTTCCTGGAAAGTTTTCCTTGGCCACCTCCTATCCCACCTGCCCTAGAAATCCTCAGCACCTCCCATGATCTCGTGCTGCTTCATGTTTTTTACCCCAGCCCCACATTTGAGCATAATCTCTCTTGTTTCTGAAAGTTCAAAGACCATTTGTTTTTCACTCACTTGTGGAAGAAAGCAGTTACTGCTCCTCTGCTCTTACCAAAGCACCTGGTACGTGATGTGCAGAGTAACTTTAGAGGGAATAAAAGTGCTTTCAGGTGTCTTGAGCTACCATTTGGTTATTTAAGTACAAGTGACATGTTTGCCAGACTGAGGTGACAGTTCTTATTTTCCTTGTTCTTTTCTTTTCTTCCTCTTCCTGTTCATATAGATGTATCAAGACATTATACTTGCACTTAAAGCTGCAGGCAAGGATAACTCAGCCATAACTGTTTTTACAGGTAAGACATTTTTCTTGGATGTCTTCAATTCCTATTTTGGGGATTCTCGTATTAGATAGGGAATTGAGTGGAAAAGTTTGGAGATCTTTTCCAGTATGGCATGCTTTAATTTATAAATGTGCAATAGTATAATAAACACAGAATGGCCACTCTGTGATTATTACCCAAGGTAAAGCGTAAATTCCCAAAGTTAGACTTACACTAGAACAGTCATGGTGGCTTGATTCTTAATAGCCAAAACAGAAAACAAGACAAATGGATGAAGAAAGAAATTGTTGGCTGTTCATGCAGTAGAATACTACTGAGCAATAAAAAGGAACAGCTAACTGATACACACAAGAACGTGGATGAATCTTTAAGACATGGTTCAGCAAAGTAAGTCGAACACAAGGGCTCCATATCGTATGACTCAGTCCGTGTAAAGTTCTGTAATGGGCAAAAGTTCTACTTTGTGGAAGTCTGCAAGTGACGGTCTTGGGGCAGGTAGGGAAATGGCTAGAAGAGAGCCTCGGGTTGTGCCAGGACGGAAGACCTGCTCTGTCCAGGAGCTGCCCTTATCAGGGGTTTGGTTTCAGTTAAAAGTGGGCAACCTTGGTCAGAAAATGTTCAGTGGAAAATTCCAGAAAAGAAACAGTTCGTAAAGTTCTAAATAACTTTTGTCATTGAATAGCTTTTTAAATTTTATTATTGTTGCTCTTACCTGATGTATAAATTAAACTTTGTTAAAGGTGTGTATGAGTAGTTGCCTCTGCGTTCCAGGTCGCCCAGAGACTGAAACCCACTGACGCCCAAGTCTCTTATATAAAAGGGCGTGATATTTGCATGGATATTGCACTGTCGATGTGTCTTGCATAGTTGGGAAATGGTGATAAGGAAAAAAGTTTCTTTAGTACAGATACAATTTTTTTTTTCCAAATATTTTTGGTTTGCTGAGTCCATGAATACAAAACTTAAGGATATAGAGTACCAGCTCTGTAAGAAAACACAGTGTATCCTGAGGCTCTGGGTACTACTCTCAGGTTTCAGGCATCTATGGAAGGTCTTGGTCGGACCCCTCAGGATAAGGGGGACCCCTTGCTCTGGATGGTGATCATGCAGGTGTTTACAGTGATCAGAATTCATTAAAGGGAACATTTAAGAACTGGTAGCTTCATTGCATGTAAATTATCCTTTAATAACCCCCCCCCCATGGCTTCACTGGCTCTTAAAGATATAACATTTTCTTTTGATAGTTCTGTTTTGTTCTGTCTGCTGAGACAGGACCTGGCCAGCTGGTAGGTTGCTGTGTAGCCCAGGCTGGACTCCGGTTCCGTCTGATGGGTGCTGGGGTCGCAGGTGCGCCATCACACCTGATGAAGGCGAAACTTCTTGGTGGGGTCTAGAAAGCCCCATGTGGCCAATGCTTCCCATCCTCATTCTGCACCACCTGGCTTTATGCACCAGCTGTATGGCTCTTCTTTCAGTCAGTCGAACACGCTGGGGGGGTCCCCTCCATGGAACCTTGGTCTGTGCTGTTCTCCTGACACGGATAATTCTTCCCACCTCTCCTTTTCCGGACAGCTGTAGTCCTTCAGCTCTCAGCACAATTGTCCCTTCTTCAGCAGAGTTCATCCCGAGCTTCCAGACTAAACCAGATCCCTGTTATATACCCATACCTTCGTGCACCCCTCTTTTGGGTCACAGTTACATCCTCTACACTGATTGGATGTTTTAAAATCAGTATGAAGTGCTGGGGTATAGCTCAGTGGTAGAGCACTTGCTTAGTATGTGCAAGGCCTTGGGGAGAAAAATAGAAGGTGTTGGGGGGAGACAGGAGGAAGGGGGAGAAGTGGGCGGAGGGGAGGGGAGGAGGAGGGTCACTCCAGGAAATCAGGGTCTAGCTGGCTAATTTGCCGGTCTGTAAGTTAGGCCAAGAGCCATGGTTGATTCACCTGTGTATTTCAGGTGCCCACATAGAGCCGGGCACAGAGCAGACACTTGGTAGTCACAGAATCAGCGAGAACTGAGGAGTGAGTGGTGGATCTGGTCGTTTATTTTTGACAGGAAGCGGTGACTATTATAGCAGTGGGAATGATCTGACTAACTTCGTTAGTTTTGCCTCTGGTGATTTAGAGAAGATATCTGAAGAGAGTGCCAATACACTGAGGTAAGACCGACATTTGTCAGATCCCTGTGGGCTTGTTCTTATGCATCCAGGTCATATTTAGTTGAGCAAAAGTAGAATAGCTGTTCTCTGCATTGATGAAGTTCCTTAGGACCTTGGCCAACCGTATTTCTCCAGACTCCGTCAGTAAGGGGACCTTCGTTTAAGACGCCAGCTTCTATTACTGTTCATCCTGCCACCCTCCGTGAGATCGTGTAGCAGGCATAGGTGAACCAGAGGTGTCAATAAAATCTGTTGAGACAGAGGAAATTCGAAAATTCTCTTCCAGTCAGGAGAACAGATGACCTCAGTGAATGGGGTCATAGGAAATTGAAGTAGTCTTGAAAAACCCAGAAGGACATCGGGAAGGGTCTGCTCTGGTGAGCTTGGTGACCCCACCAAGTCTCTCAATCCCCCTGTACTGTGAGGGCTCTGTCACCCACCCCAGTCTTTGAGGCCGCGGCCGGCGGGCAGCCCTGAACTCACTTCCCAGAAGGCAGGGTACAAACCTTGCCCTGTAGGACTCAGGGCATGGCCTTCCAACCAGGGCCGTTCAGCGGGTGTCGCGGATGGACTGGGTTGAAGGCGGCCAGGACTCCTCGGGTCCGTCCTGACCGCCTTGCACATCAGGGACACAGCTTGGGACAGGTAATGGATTTCTGTTTCCTTTTCTGTAGGAATGTTGTAGACACTTTCATAGATTTCCCTAAGCCTCTGGTTGCGGCAGTGAATGGTCCAGCCGTGGGGATCTCTGTCACCCTCCTTGGGCTGTTTGACACTGTGTATGCGTCTGACAGGGTAAGCTCGCTCCCAGAACCGGAAGAGACCAGGCAAACAGAGTGCAAATGGATTCTCCCTTACTGTTGCTAGGAGTAAATGGACTACATGTGGTTTGTTGTGAAATGGACTCTAGTTAGAGTTTTCTCAAAGAATTAGCCCAATTTGACAGACTTTATTTTTCCTTTCATTGTTAACTAGAATTTTCCTGTACACCAAGACTGTGGATCCTGTCCTAGCTCTGATCATTGTATATTCTAATCAAGGATAGTTGCTCAGTTTTCAGTTTTTACAGTATTCAAAAACACTCAAGAGACACTCGAAAGCTTTTTATGGGAGAGGAGATCGCGTCTTTGCAGGTTATGTAAGTGGATTATTTGATCATTTCTTCCTCAGTCGAGAATAAGGGGCTATGATCATCACCCCCACTGCCTCCTTTGCAGATAAGAAAACTGAAGCTCTGAGAAATTCCTTGCCCACAACACAGTTGCAGCCATATGCTCACCACTGGATTATGTTGATTTTTATTCTTACGGCAGTATGTCTCTTGGCATAGCAGAAAATAAAATTTTGAAAAATATGGAAGACTACAAAGAAAAAAAATTTAAAGATTGCTGCATGGTAGGCTGCAGCTCAGTGTTAGGGGGCTTCCCGCATGTGCAAGGTCTGGGTTCTGACTCCAGCACCACCATCCCCAAAATCACTCCATGGTGAGGGACAGGGTACAGGCAGAGGTGGGTTAGGTGGTACAAAGTAGTAGTATGTGAGTTTGAAGGACCCAGTGTACAGTATGAAGACTGAAGTTACCACTGTGTGGGGTTCAGGGTTTTTAGCAGTGCTTGTAGGGGTCTGATGGTAACTACGCGAGATGATAGATACGTTCAATCCTCCACGATGTCAACTGTTTTATTATATCTTATGTTGTATACTTTAGATGTACAGAGTAAAATGTATCTTTGTAAAATTACTCCTTATTTCAGCACTCAGGGACAACCATTACACTAGTGTTTGGTGTATAGAGCTGCTCTAACTTAGCCAGTGCTGACTGCTGGAACACAAAGCTATTTGCAGTTTTTGTCAACTAGAAGCAAAGTCATGATGAACAAACATTTGTCTTAGAGTTTTGCCCTTAGAACATTTGCCACAGACCTAACAACCACCTCTGGGGTTGTTGGATTCTCCAGGTGACTTTTGTTCAGGTAGTGGTAAAATTTGTTAATCTTCAACCCTCTGAGAAACGTTTGTTTGTTTGTTTGTTTGTTTAACATTGAAGAGATTCCTAGGACTTATCACTATTGATTTCACAAATAAATACCATATTAAATCATAGGTTCATATTTAATCCACATAATGAAAACACTAGTGCATTCTACCCATCCTTTGTTATGAGCTGTGGCTAACAATAGGCATTGTTAGCTTCCTGTCCCGAATGGTACTTTTCTCCATGAGTCTTTACAAGGTAGGAAATATAAACATATATACTCTCATGATTACTGTACACTAGGTCCTGCTAATACATGTCACACACACACACATATTCTCGTAATGCACGCAACAGCCCTACGAGATAGGTACTCAGACCCATTTCACAGATGAGGGTAAGACACTCTCCCCAAGTCCCGAAGGACTGAAGCCAGGGCCTGAACCCACTCACTGCTCGGTTCCTGAAAGTAAATATGTTACGTTCTGCTCCTTGTCATCTTTGTGTATATACCTGTCTGAGGCCTCCGACTATGGTTGACATTCCTTCTTCATTTTCTGGTTATATTCCTTAGGCTTTGTCTTCTCACCATATTTTCCTGAATAAGCTCTCTTTGGGGGGAAAAATATAACATTAATGGGAACATTTTATTTTGTATTTTTATTTACATGCTGCATACATTATATATTTCTACCTTTTAACAAATAGCAGTTTTTGGGCTGGGGATTTAGCTCAGTGGTTCTGCTGCCTGCCTCACAAGCACAAGGTCCCAAGTTCGATCCGCAGTACCAAAAAAAACAAAAAAAAACAAAACAAATAGCAATAACACAATGTCTATAGTAAATGAAATCTGAATAGTGTTTTATGTATTATTAGTGGTAATTGTCTTTCATAAGAATTTATCATTCATCAAAACACACAAAAATATATCTTAAACCAAATGGGAAATTATTATAGCCTAAATAACCAGTATCAAAATTGATTCTAGTATCTCAAGCCAGTCAAAATGTCTTTAGAGCAAAATCAAGCCAAAAGATTGAGGAAACAGTTTTTCAACTCATAGAACATAGGTGAATCTCCCTAAAATATTTTAAAGCATAGCTACAGAGCAATAGATTCACAACCTAATATGGAGGTGAGCAGTGGAGAAGAATACATAGCCTACAGAAAAGAAAGTATAGTAGATCTTAAAACCATGTAAGAAGCCGGGCATGGTGATTGTATTAGTCACTGTCCTGATACTGGGACAAAATACCTGATTCCCACAGTTTAAAAGAGGAGAGCTTTATTTTGGCTCATGGTTTCAGAGGTTCAGGCCGTGGTTGGCCAACTGTAAGGCAGAAGTGGGAGGGTAGGAGGCATGGCAGAGGAAAGCTGCCCACCCATGGCAGCCAGGAGACGGGGAGGAGCTGGGGACAGGGGCGCACCCTCCGGCCACTGTGGAACGGCCACCCCCTCAGGCCGGGCTCCAGCTCTCCACAGCACGTTCGGCTTGAACTCGCCGGTGGCCAGGCCGCTGACTAGCACCCCCATGACCCAGTCACCTTTCCGGAGCGTCATTTCTGAGCACCTGAGACATTGAGGGGGACATCTGAGATCTAAACCATAACGGGTTGCACACCTGTAATCTCAGCACTCAGAAGGCTGAGACAGGAAGACCACAAGTTTGAGGCCAGGCTCAAAAACCCCGAGGGCTAGAGAACGTAGGGTTCCACTTGTAGAACATTCTAGAACAGGTGGACTACAGGGGTGACGAGTCGACAGCTGATAGCACAGGGACGGTGGGAGGGAGGGTTAGCACAGACCGTAAGAGGGGAGCGGCCTGGAGTGATGGGAATGCTCTCCGGGTGCTGGCAGCGGCTGCATAAGCACAGCTGTCAGAACTCAGTGAGTGCACACTTTAAAGGGGGAGCTTTGTACGCATGTTACACCACATAATCTCCATTAAGTGTTGTGGAGTTACCATCAGATGGTGATTTTCACAAACCACACACTGAAATTGGCTTTCTTTTCTTTCCCACCCCAAACAGGCAACGCTTCACACTCCATTTACTAGTCTCGGCCAAACCCCAGAAGGATGCTCCTCTTACACTTTCCCGAAGATAATGGGCCCAGCCAAGGTAACTGACTGGAAGCTGAAAAAGTAAAATGAACACCTCATCTCTCGTTGAAATGCACCCCCATGCCCTCTCTTCCTTGTCCTGCTAAGATGGACGAAAAGAGAAGCTATTTGGTCTCCACACTAAGAGTTTTATGTACGGAGAAACTGGGCCACGGGAAGTGTCTGGTCTGTGGGAAAATTGGAAATTCTGAGTCCCCACACCACAGTGCGGCTCCTTCTGCTGGGTGTCTGGTGCTCCCTGCACTGCGAGAAGCAAGGCCCATGGCTGAGAGGCATGAGTCGCCTAAGTGCAGGTCCTTCGTGGTGAGCCAGAGACTGAAAATGCTGCGCATCTTAGCCCTAGCCCTCACCCCCGTGTGTCCCCCTTTCCCTCCTGTCAGTTACATACTTAAAACCACGGCTGCGGTGGGTGCCAGTCCTGTCTCCTCCCCAGGCTTCCCGTTCTTGCTTTGCCAACATAGACCTGACAGAAGCAGCTGCCCTTCCAGCCCTTCCAAGATGCTGGAGCCTGGGATGGGCTCAGCAGTTTGAAAACAGTTCATTGAGCTCATCAGCTGCTCCTTAGAATGAAATACAAGCAACCTCAAAGACTCCAAGCAGATCTCTCTGTCTCCAGAAAGCAGTCAACTCTGGAATTAACAGAAGCTTTCTTTTGTGCAGTTAATGCCTTAACCCTGCTTTTTCTTTTCAGGCAGCTGAGATGCTTATCTTTGGGAAGAAGATAACAGCAAGAGAGGCCTGTGCTCAAGGCCTTGTTACTGAAGTTTTTCCCGACCGCACTTTCCAGAGAGAGGTTTGGACCAGGTTGAGAGAATATGCCAAGAACTCTCCAAATGTTAGTAGAGTGTTGACCTTTTCCTGTGGAAATAATTTCCTACGGGGCAAGTGTATTCGCCTTAGGAGAATAAGTCATAAAAAGAGACAAGACAAGCTGGACATGGTGGTGCGCACCCATAATCCCAGCACTGGGGGGGCTGAGAGGCAGGAGGATCACCGCGTGAGTTCAAGACCAGCCCAAACTACATAGTGAGACCCTGTCTCAAAAAGATATATTCTAGCACATCTAAATATGAGATTAAAAAGAACCATTATAGTGGCTGGGGATTTAGCTCAGTGGTTTCACCGCCTGCTGCACAAGCGCAAGGACCCGAGTTTGATCCCTGGTACCAAAAAAAATAAAAATAAAGAAAATAACCATGATAACATTGGGAATACTGATAATATAATACTTTTTATAATACTTATAAAACTTATCAAATGGACATTTGTGTCTATCCTAGCAAGGCAGAGGGCAGTGCTTTATGGGGGTAACTTGTAGAGGACAATTGGCAGTGTTTGCCAAGTGTTTGTGCTTTGAAATCAGCTGAAAAGCTCCACGGGTTGGCTGTGCGTGAGAGTCTGTCTGGGTAGCACTTTTGTTTTATATGTGGTCATTAGAGGCTGGTTGCTCTTAGGCACATATCCTTAGTATTCAAAACACGGTCCTGGAGCCAGAAGCCTGGGGGTCACCTGGGATTTTAGAGGTATGTAGTCACAGGTCTGCCCTGCCTATTCTGAGGTGATTCGTATGTACATCAGCGGCCAAGAAGCCCTCTTAAATCACATACATCTTAAGAATTAATGGGTTTGGACTGGGGCTTGTGCCTGCCTGGCAAGTGCAAGGTCCTGAGTTCAATCCCTGGTACTGGGGGGGAAAAAATAAAGAAGAGATCTCAAAGAATTAGCAGGTTAAGTTCTGTGAGCATTGGAGAAACGAGTCAGAATGTGAGGAACCATGCTGCTGTAGAATCACCCTGTTGTTGGTTGTGTCTTGCCAGGCAATGAGAATTGGAAAGCAGTTACTCAGAAGCAGTGAGAAGGAAAAGCTGCATGCTGTCAACGCTGAAGAGTGCAGAGTGGGGCGGGAAAGGTGGCTGTCGGAGGAGTGTGCTGCGGCCGTGCAGAGCTTCCTCTCCAGAAAGGCAAGGCTGTGAGGAAGTGGCAGCCCGAGTGGCCGGTCCTGCTAACTCTGGGCTCCAGCCCTTAGCACGGTCAACCTCACTGTGCCTTTTCAACGCTCCCACACCAATTGTATTCTATCGCACTTACAGTCCTCATGGATACAAACATTTCTGAAAGAATTCGCATAGCTTTTTGGTGAAAGAAAATCTCACATCCTTTGCCATGAATCGATGTTGCCAGGAGCACTGGAGCCCGGTGCCAGGGATGTTGCTATGAAAAGCGCTCACAGCTTTGCAAGCCGAGTTGATGTCACTGAACCCCACGAGGGCACTGTGGCATCCACAAGCGCTGACCGACTGCATCGGGCCGAACACTGACAGCTGATCCGTCACCGACTTGAGATCCTCAGGGGGTTGGAGGTTCTTCGTGAGCCATCTGGCAAAGGAGCAAATGGAAGCAACACATTACTAGGAAGCAATGTTAATTTTTCTTTTTTCACAATTTTAATAAATGTGAAAGGAAAAAGGGTCATTTCATTGGAAAGCCATGTGCCTCGTTACAGAAAGACCTCGTTGTCGTATGATGGGGTATTTTCCAAGAGGCATAACTGCATGCTGCCTTTTCTGTCTGTGACTTCCTGTTCTGATTATTCCCGTAGGTGTCACTTGACAAGAACCAGGATGCAATTCCAAGGGCTATGAAGGTGGTGTGGAATATTTTGCTTTTCTAAATAGTGTTCCTTTTTTCTTTTTTAATAGTGTTGGGTATTGAACTGAGGGCCTTCACATCAGACTACATCCCCACCCTTTATTTTTTAAATTTTGAGACTGGATCTTGCTAAATTGCTGAGGCCGGGTGTGAATTTGTGATCCTCCTGCTTCAGGCTTGCAGAGTGCTTGGACTACAGGCCTGCACCACCACTGCTGGCAAAATGCTGCTGTTTTCTGATTTCACCTTCAAGAATGAGCTTCCAAGTAACTCATCAAACTCTTAGCATTTTAGTTCTTACTTTATTCTGGTAATCGTAATCAAAATAGTCCATCTTACAGGAAATGTATGAATGGAATTAACCATGCAAGTTTATTGAACACTTGCTATTTCTAGGTTAATGCCCATAACTATATTTTTACCCCACAAAATATGCTGCCAGAAATGGCAAATGAGGTAGGTACTGTTGCTTTTACAAGTTGGGATCCTAAGACAAAGAAATTGAAGTGAATCTACAAATGGAAACAGAGACCCCGGAAGAGAGGGGATAGATTAAGTTTAACTTGATTCATGCATTAATAATGTACACGGTGTATTGAAGCCTCACTTGCCGCCCCATTAATATGTACATTCTTGTATATACCAGTTTAAAACAAATTTTATTTTTAAAACCCAGTTTGAGTCCAGCAGGACTCACTTCAGTGACTGGCAAGGATGGGGAGGGCAGTCCCGGCTAGATGACAGGGCCCTCTCAGAGCACCCGAAGGAGCCAGCGGCATCTGCACTCTGAGCTACCTCAGGAAGCAGAACTGTGGAGCACGTAGTGTTGGCTGCGCCCCAAGAGGCCTCCTCTACCCCTGGCCGTCAGGACCTTTTCCTGAAGCACATAACCTGGCCCCAGCTGGAGGCATCATTACAGTGGCAACACATCAAGGTCGCAGAAGCCTGCCCATGACAAAACTTCCTTAATTTTTTGTCCTTCAAATCAAGAAGTCCATCCCCAGTTTTAGTCAACTTCACTGGCTGCAAAAATTGCAAGACATTGGGAGTGTCTAACACCACCACCTTTCAGGGCTGTGTATTTCTTAATATTTATTGGATTTGTAGCCTGTATGATTCGCATCTTCAAGAAATGTCTAATCATGGAGACTAGACCTACCCAGATGGAGGCATCATAAAACAGCTATATAGCTCTGGATAAATGAAAATAAAGACCATTTTGAACAAATGCTTCCATGTTGTGTCGTGCCATGTATTCCTCTCATTTCCAGTTCTAGTCTTCCATGGCCAATATATTTACCTTTGTCAATACCGTGTTTTTAATCTGTTATTTTTTCCCAAGAACAGATGGGAGCAGCTATGCCTAGGCCAGGGCACTGTCCTGGTGGCTGGGTGACTCCCCAGGCTCCCGGGGCTGCAGACCCTTACTAACTAAACTGATCCCACAGCGCAGCAGTTGTGCGTTGTTTTTCCAGTTAGCCTGATCTCTTATGCATAACTAAATGGCAATTCCTCCCTCCCTCCCTCCACCCCCCCAGAAGGCTCTTGTGTCTCCTGAGCTCCTCACCCTCACCCCTGGCCACAGTGCCAACCACAAGGTCAGCTGGCTTCCGGAAGGCAGAGTGTTCAGTAACATTCGGAGAGACAAGATCATCTCCCGGTTTCTCAAAGGAAGCGTTCTCAAGAAAGTGCTCTGATCGCCACGGATGAGGCAGGAAGGTCCTGAGGAGCAGAGAGAGGATCCCGGCCACATCTTTCCTGGCCCCAGAAAGTAAGTTCTGACACTAAAACTTACAGCACATATCAGGCTAAAGAGACCCAGACACAGAGTGTGGGCATCTGAAGCAATGCAAACCCAGAAAATCGAGTCTTGTGGGAAAGTCAGAAAGAAAAGGTACGACTGAGAGTTTATTCAAAAGGCCTAGTGGCAACACATCCAGTAGCACAGTTGACTGGTGTGTGTGTTTATCTTACTTCCTTTTGGAAATATGTTCATATATATCACTATACATTTATTCTAGGAATAAGTAGATTTTAAGCAAGATTTTTATATATTTGCAACAAAATGGTAGCCTTTCAAATAAAATGGTTAAGAGAGCAAAACATTTAAGTTTAATTTTTAAAACAAAATTTTAAAGTAGAAAGGCAGGATAAAACCTTCAAAGTAGAAATACTATCTGTACATTTCTTTAAAAAGAATTATGCAAACACAAGTTAGGATATTTAAGATGAAAGGAGGGCCGGGGATTTAGCTCAGTGGTTCCGCCACCTGCCTCGCAAGTGCAAGGACCCGAGTTCAATCCCCGGCACCAAAAAAAACAAAAAGATGAATGCAGAGTCCGGAATTGCAGTAAATAGACTTGGTTACTACTGAAATACACAGAAATTGCTAGGAATAAAACTAAAAATTAAAAAGAATTAGTAATTTAAACCATATGTTAAGCATAAATTGATTTGAAATGTTTCCCACTGGTTAAGCATTTTATGTGAGAACAAAAATCTGCATATTGTTATTTTAGAAAATATTATTCTGACCTTCTGAAAATGTTTACATAATTACACTGAACAGATTTGTGTTGTAGTTTGTGGACAGCCGCAGTCTCGGTGATTCTAGGGGGAAAAGCAAGGCGGATGGGTGCACTGCGTGGGCAGCATTGACCCATGAAGGGCACTGAAGGAGCCCAGCTGAACAGGAGCATCTCCCTGCAGAATAACCAAGGACCGAGCAGTGGTGCCATTTTGTTTCTTTACATAATCCAGGGCAATGAAAAGGCTCTGCCTCAAGGTGCTGTGCACAGTAGTTACCTGGTGAGCACTACTGTTGCCTTTGCCATAGGAGGGGAGCCGGAGGTGGTAGAAAGGCAAACTGACCAGACCTAGCAAGTGACCATAGCTTGCTTGCCTTCTTTTCCTCTGACTCACACTGACTGCCACCAGTGTACTTAATAGATCCTGCTAAATGCCATGAGGCCGAGAGGGTCTTCTGTCTTCTTCTTCCTTTTTGAAAGAATGGCTTTGCTGTAGGTTAGCTAAACTGGTGCAGCTCTAAGTTAAGAAACACTGGTGGCTGCCACTAAGACCTAAAGCCTGGGCATGGCCTTGAAGGAGGTGCGTTCTCTTGGGCCAAGCATTAGTGCCAAAGCTGGACATGAGCTAAATGGGAAGAATCTCAGTGTCTGACTCCCAAGGCTGGAACCATTCCCCTAGTTCTCTCCCCTGTCTGTGACACTACCATGGACTCACACAGTTTGTGATGATGGAACAGGACAGCCAGGATTTCTGTGCCACTGTCAAGCATGCAGAAGTCTCCAGAGAAAGGAGGAGCAGTCACATGGGGATGATGATAGGAAAGGAAGGCTGAAGACAGCGCATTACAGTGGTCCCTGCACATCCATGTTTACAGTAGCGCAACTCATAACAGCTCAGTCTTGGAAGCAGCCTGTATGCCCATCAACAGATGAGTGGATAAAGAAAATGTGGTATTTACACACAATGGAGTATTATTCTCCCATAAACTTGAGTCATTTGTAGGAAAATAGATGCGGTTTGAGACCATAATCTTTAGTGAAATAAATCAGACACAGAAGCTTAAATACCACATGGTTTCTCTTATGTGAGAAATTCAAATTGTAAATAAAGAGCAAAATAAAAGATAAAAATGAGCACCTACTATATGCCAGGCATTCTGCTAGACAGAAAAAGGGCAGGACACACCTTTGTGGTGGTGAAAAACATGGAGAGATACTGTACGTGAATAAGCATAATGTAAGATAAACAGGGAATTGTAAGCAAATCATTATAACCTAAAGTAGGGACCTTGGAGGAGATAGTAATCTACCTGAGCAGACAGGAAAAATTACTTATAAGCTAGAACTATATGACTGGAATTTAACAGGGAAGATTTTTTTTTAAAGGAGGTGATTTTTAAAAAGCTTTCTTATAGGGAAAGCAACACTGATGTCTGTCCTGAAGGAGAGAGAGCATTTGGGAAAACTGTGAAATATCAGACTGTTTGCTATGCAGCAGGGGAACGCCAAGGAGGTAGCCAGAAATGCCAACCTTATTCCTTCTTCAGTGACTGCTTCTGCTCTGCTCTGGGCTCGGCCTGTGTTGCAGTGTGGGGAGAACTTAATGAGGCTCACAGGCACAGCCCCGCCCTCAGAGTTTCATACTCTACAGGGGAGAGATGGACATTGAAAAGGCGAACAGGTAACAAGATTTGAGGAGCACAGAGTCGAGGACGGGATGAAATAGTCAGGAGGGGGAGGACGGACGTCTCTAAATCGTCTGAGGAGAAAACGGAAATGGAGAGGGAGGAGACACGTGTGGGCTTGGGGTTGGGTGGTGACCAAAGACCCGAGAAGCCTTTGCCGTGCCCTCAATACCTGTATGTGCATTTTTCTGAGAAGACTCTCAAAGGGGCTGAGACTTTGGAAGTATTTTGAGGTTTGAATCTAGAGACCTGGTATTCAACCTGTCAGGACACAGTGATTTCGTTAGTGAGGGGCAGCAGGTTTCTCTTCAAATGCTGCTCCTTTATCGTGAAGAAGTGACAGCACTTTATTTATTATTTATTTATTCTGTGGTGCTGAGGCGTCCTTCCCGGAGTCATGTACTTATTCATACGATTAGCTTTGGTTTACTCAGATTTGTTCTTTGTATCACATTGTCACGGGAAAGGGAATGTGTGTAGTTTTCACCCCCACTTATCTCATGGAGCTATAGGAAGAGATGCATCTGGCTGTACAAAATTGCGCTCTCACAATCTAAATGTATGCCAGCCAGAAAAAAAAATCCACTTTTTCTTCTTTTAATGATGACTGATCTGAACGGGCCGAGGCGGCTTGCTCTCAGCAGGGCCTGCCTCTTCCCCTCCGTTCTTTAACGCCCTCAGAGTTACAGGCAGAGCTAGAACTCCAGCCTACAGGGATGGAGTACTGGGACCTAGGGCGTTGCCGGGCAACAGAGGGGACGTTGCCGGGCGACCAGGAGGCGTTGCCAGGCGACTGGGAGGGGGTGGGGGAGTGCGTGGATCTGCAGCCCGGCCTGGCTGCCCGGCCGCTGCCCGTCAGTTCCCTACCCCGCTGGCAGGGGCTGGGGTGGCTGCACCTTCAGAGAGGACCCGGGAGGACACGTGGGCGGGCGCCCAGGGTAAGCGAGGCCACCACAGGCTGCCCCAGGCCGGGGCCCCCACGGAGCCGAGCCTCCGCCTGGGGGGGGGCAGGCCACGCGCCCCCCAGACCCCTGCCCCTGACACCCTTAACGCGCCCACGGTGGCCTGTCTGCAGGGCCCTCCAGGTGCGGTGGCTGTTTCGGGACAGAGCCCTGGAAGCAGTGGTGGCACGGCAGAGCGCCTACTCAGCAGCCTCTCTCCTCCTGCAGTTTTTACAGAGAAACTGGCAACAAGTTCACCCTAAGTCACTAACTTGCCCAGGCTGGCCATGAATGTGAGACCCTCCTGCTTCAGCCCCTCAGAGTGCTGGGATCACAGGCATGAGCCTGTGTGCCCGCCCGGCTTCCTCTTGCATTTTTCAATCCTTCTGTGAATACGTCTTGGTTCACAAACTCCCTGAACCATGTCTGTACTTCCCATTTCTTCAAAATATGCCTTTCCCTCAAGGAGACCATAAAACGATTGCAAATGGTTAGCAAACATCCTGATGCTTCAGTGGCTTTCATTTGTGAGTCTTTTTGGACAGCTATACCTTAGTCCCATGGTTGCTTGGTTTAAAAATCTTACAGTTCTCCAATATTTTTTACCTTGGACAGTGGCGGGGCTTGTGGACACCAGGTTGGGTTGGTGTGGACAACACTGCCTGACCCAGGGGCCGGGCTGGGTCGCTGGCGCGCTTGGCCTTGTGCCTGAGGCCAGCCCTGCTTGCTGGCAATGCTGCCCCGAGCCAGTGCGATCCCACCGAGCTCTGGAGCCGGCCCTCCTGCCTGCTTCTGTACCAGTGTCGCACCGCACTCACCCTCATATCCTTACAGGGCCTCAGGGACTCAGAGGAGCAGCTGCGGCAGGATGGGGAGGAGAGCCCGCGCGTCTCAGGAGGTAGGCAGGCTTCCCGCGACCCGAGTGGCCCGCTGCAGCCCCTGGCCGGCCGCTGTGTCCCACTGCCCTGTCCTGAGCAGCGTGCATTGAGTTTTCTCCTTGCCACATCTGGGTGAGCAAATGGAAAATTTGCATTTCTTTTAACAAAAGGAGTTAGTTGGCTTCCTTCCAAATCTCAAAACATTGCTAACTGCAACTGAATTTTGTGAAAGACACTAGCTAACCAGGAAATGCCCACCTTTTTTATTTCCTTAAATGTATGTTGTGAAAAATTTTGATAAGGTAGATGACAGGCCAAAAAAAGATAATTCCTAACCCTTGGGAAATTTGCAAACTAGCCAACTTCCTCTTTGGCTGACCCTCCATACCAGTCCACACGTGTGTTTGTGTGGCCTTCCTTGTGTAAATAGTCTTATCATCTTCCCTTTCCTGGTTTAATAGAAAGGTATTTCTCTCACAAGTGCATTTCTCACACTAGTGTCCCAGGATCACAAGACTGAAAGAAGCTTCACATCCATGGGGAGGTTTTTAAAATACAAATATCTAGTGCTAGTTCTCTGAGGTATCTCCATACTGATTTCCACAGTGGTTGCACCAGTCTGCACTCCCACCAGCAGTGGAGCAGGGTTCCTCTTTCCCCACAGCCCCACCAGCATTTGTTATTGGTTGATTTCTTGATAGCAGCCATTCTTTATGGGGTGAGGTGGAATCTCAGTGTTGTTTTCATCTGCACCTCTTGAATGACCAGCGATGTTGAACATTTTTTCATATGTTTATTTGCTGCTTTTACTTCTTTGTCTGAGAAATATCTGTTCATTTCAGATGCCCATTTTTGAATTGGGTCTTTGAATTTGGGGGGTCTAATTTTTTTCAATTCTTTATATATTCTAGATAGTAGTCCTTTGTCTGAGGGACAGCTGCTAAACATTTTTTCCCACATTGTAGGTTGTCTTTTAGCTCTGTTGGTGGTTTCTCTTGCAGTGCAGAAGATTTTTAATAAGATGAGATCCCAGTTGTTGATTCTTTCTGCTAGTTCCCATGCTGCTGAGGTTTTGTTCATGAAGTCTTTTCCTATGCCAATGTCTTCAAGAGTTCTACCTAACTTATCTTCCAGCAAGTTTAATGTTTCTGTCTCAATATTTAGATCTTTAATCCACTTTGATCTTAGTTTAGTGCATGGTGATAGATATGGGTCTAGTTTTAATCTTTGGCAGATTGAAATCCAGTTTTTCCAGCACCATTTATTAAATAGGCTATCTTTCCTCCAGCGAGGGTGTTTGGCTCCTTTATCGAAGATGAGATGGCTGAGTGTGTCTGGCGTTGTTTCTGCATCTTCTAATCTATTCCACTGATCCTCGGGTCTGTTTCTTTGCCAGTACCATGCTGTTTTTATCACAGTAGCTTTGACCCAGCTATTCCCCTGCTGGGGATCTTCCCAAAAGAATTAAAAGAATCATACCACAGCAATATATGTGCACCCATGTTACAGCAGCACAGTTTGTAATAGCTAAAGCTTGGAAACAGCCCAACTGCTCATCAACTGGAAACTGGATAAAGATGATGTGGGGTTTTTTTTAAAATGGAGTACTACTCAGCCATAAAGAATGAGAAATTAGAGACATTTATAGCTAAATGGATGCATATTGAGGCCATGCTCACAAGTGAAATAAACAGGACACACATGTGTAAATACTGAATAGCTTCTCTAGTGTGAGAAACTGCAAGTGTAAATAAGGACTAAAATGATTAAAACAAATAATTGATAATTTGAAATAGGAAGAAAAGGTCCAAAGGGGTAGGGGTGAAGGGAGGGGAAGGGGAAAGGAAAGGAGGGAAAGGAAAAATTATGAGAAAAGAAAAAAATGGAAACAAAGTCTCTGTATATAGGGAAGGGTGGAGGGGGTGAAGGGCGCACAGGTATTGCAGAAAAAAATAGGAACCAGGATACATCAGGTCCAGGTACAAGCACCCAATGATGAATGTAAACGTATTGTATACCTAAAATGGACCAATTAAGAATTTAAGGGAAAAAAAATACAAACATCTAGGGTTCATCCTTCTCCTACTGAAATCAGAACCTGAAGGGTTTTCCTACTATTTTTTCCATAAGTGCTGGGAGCAGAGGGCCCCAGATGCTAAGGAAGCTTTCTACCTCGGAGCCTCACTCTCAACTGTTGTTTTTTAAAAGCTCTCTGAGTGATTCTTATGTGGAGATTAGGCCTCATATATATTATCCCAGAGAGCAGAAAATCAGGCATTTGATTTATCAAAAACCTTCAGAGGAAGATAATCGGCAGCCTCCTTTCCTGCATTCAAACATCATTCCTCTTCATGGATAAATTAAATCCTCATGTCGTAGAGAAGCCTATTTCTCCCCATTCCGCCTTAGTGTGGAGACACTGCTCAATAATACCTATCACTGCACTTTCTTAGAGATTCATTTACGAAGCTATGTTCTCATTTGAGATAGAAAATAACCAAGTTCGTTCCTAAAAAATTACTATCTTCCAAACGAATCACCTTAACACTTTCTCTTCCAGAATAAAGTATTACGAGCATCCCCTGCACATACCCCATAGCACGGAGCAGAAATGCTCAGTATTTATTAGTACCTCTCCCTTTCCTTTTGTTTTAAGCTTCTTTTTGACTATTTCCTGAGCATTTCTCAGCATCTGCTATCCAGGATGAGTAGTAGTAGGCTGGTTAGAGCTGAATATAATGCAAGGATTTGAGGTTTCCTTGGTTGTTGGAAAGATTTTGTAGGGTTTTAGATCTGGTCCTCTGAGACAGAAAACCTGGGTACTGTGCCTCTGTGTGCCAGAGACACACTGAACAGGACATTCTGTTATATGTTAAAATCAGCTTTAGAAGCCTGTGCGTCATTACTTTTAACAAAACAAGAATGGAAAGATGTTACTGTGAAAGCCTGTCCAGTTCCTGAAGGACAGGTGTTACCGTGCTGGTGATGGTTTGTTACAAGGAAACTGCAGGTTCCTCCAAGTGCTGATTATGTCCCTGCAGGACGGCAACGGGTTCGTTAAATTTTGTGCATTTTGTCTTACTTTACCCAAAGAACATGTAAAATTGTGTATTTCAGCTTTTAAATTTTTTTCATGTTAAGTTTATCCTAAAACAATATTGTTTTAGAATTTATCTCACTGGAATTTGGATTCAGAAGTACCTGCTCCTGAGAGTAAAAACCTCCCTCCCGGAAGGAATAGCACTGCAGGTGATAAGAAGCCCTGGATAAGTATACTTCTACTGGACCAACGACTCATACTAAAGGTGATTGTTTTAAATAACAGCTGCTTTGTGTAACTATTAATCATCATTTTTATTCACATCCTTTCAGGCAAAATTGAAAAGGTAATGATATTGTGCTTTAAATAAGTCACCAGAACCTGTTTAAAAATTATATACATGTTCTTTAAATTTTTTCTCCTGCAAACTCAAAATTGTATTTCTGTAGAGTTCATCAAGTCAAAGCCTTAACTATTTCACAAGGCTGCAAATTGGTCATTAATATTTTGCTACATTATTTTTCCATGTAACAATAGTATAATTGAAAAGTGACATTGTAGTAAATACAGTGTTTTCTTGCTTGGGGAAGTAGCCTCAGCCTTTAAGATGTCCTGAAGCAGGTGAAATGGTCACTATCCTGTTTTGAAGTAGTATAAATTTAATGTTTTCACATACCATTTTTGATCAAAATATTAAACACTATAAAGTAAAGGTAATATTAATGATATCTAGCTAAGGTTCATTAGTTAAATGTTTAGTTGTTATTCATAATAGAATTTGCTAATTTCTGCTGAAATCATTAAAAATTATTTCTACATGCCTAAGGAGAGTGCACTGGACTTTGCTATGTATCCTTGGTTAGGACAAGAACTGTACATTCTTAGAACGTGAGGGGGGCACACGGATGTATTTCAAAGTCTTCTGCTGCGTTATAGAACCGTTTGGAGATCCCGGTGGTGCAGCTAGGACTGAGTGTGTCAGCGCGTGCTCCCAGGGCAGCACAGGCGAGATCCTCTTCATCGTATGCAAAGCATTGCTTTCTTGAAAACATTCACACAGCTCCTAAAACATTGTCCGTGGTTTTTCTGTTATTAGAATAGTAAACAAGGGATATTTCAGTTATGGAGTGACCCTTTTAATGAAAGTGGCATGGAGACCAGGTGAGAAATTTTTTGTAATTCTCTAAATTATTGAAATAAAGTTCAATGTAGGTGAGTTAATTACTTGAAATACAAGGACCAAAACTAAGCACACAATAAAAAGTGTTGTGTGTGAATAGTGGGAAACTGAAGTAGCTGCAGACACAAGAGAGCCAGTGTCTGGGGGAGAGGGGGAGTTGACGATCCCCTCACAAGGAAGGCTCTCGGGGTGGGCTTGTACTTCTTGTTGAAAGGAAAAGGAAATCTTAATGTTTGAACATTTAAAAAATTATTACCCTAAAATACACATTGCCGTCAGTCCTCTTCAAAACATTCCCCCGTGCATCGAACACACGTCTCATCATTCTTGCCACTTTCTGCAGCAGCTCTCGAGGTCCTCTTTCATGTGTTATAAGGTGCGACAGAAGATACAGAGGGTGCTGCTACCCAGCGCCACGCAGTGGAAAGGCAGACTCCTAAAAACAGGAGAGTGGGGCCCCATCCACCGTACTCGGCAGTTCTGGCACCACGTGACTTCTGACTCTTCCCCAAGGTCAGAATGGCCATGAAACGTACACGTTTGAATCAGTTCAGTACACCGAGGAAGCCACGACCATGCAATTAAAAACACACATGAAAGAGGACTTCCAGAACCGCTGCAGAAAGTGGCAAGAATAAAAGGATAGATGTGCTAGAGGCAAAGGCGAGTATTTCTGAGGGAGATGGATGTCAGTGTGTCTTTTACTGCAATAATTTTCTTATACCTTCACTGTACTTTTCAATCACATCATATAATAGGAAAAGTACTATTTCACGTGCAGGAACTATTTGAATTCCTTAAATGGGTGAACACATTTAACTCTCTCACCAACCTTACAGTGTAAGTATGGTTGTCAGTAACCCTGCTGTACAGATGAGGACTCCATGACGTGGTGCCAAGTAAGTAACTTGCCCAACTGGGATGCAAAAATAGCTTGGTTTATGCTCATAGTTACCAGCGTATATTGCTTCTCAAACCTTCACTGGGATTGGATCCTTATATTTTGGTTCTTAAATTTCAATTGTACATTAGAGTCAGCTAGACTGTTTAAAAATGCAGGTTACTGGTATTCAGAAATTTCCTTTTACTGAACACTGTGCTGTGTCACTTGTACAGTGAGTTAGTCAATGGACAGCCTCTGTTCCATTCCTTTTTTTCTCCAGTTGTACCAACAAAGTGGTTCGTTTGCTAGCACCTGTGTCCTGGTCAGAGGATTTTACCTCCACAAGGCCCAGAATAAAGCTCCCCTTATGCTGAAATTCAGGGGAAACCAAGAAGTGCTAAAGAGAATTATGGTGAGCCCTCCTGTCCTAAGCGGGTATTGGTGCTGGGGAGACAGGAAACCCTGCTTTTATGAGAAGGAACTTAGCTGGGAACAAGGATTTCAAGGAAAGAGGTCAAAAGAATTCTATCATAGGGCCGGGGATTTAGCTCAGTGGTTCCGCCACCTGGATCACAAGCGGAAGGTCCCGAGTTTGATTCCGGGTACCAAAAAAAAAAAAAAAATTCTATCATAGCAGGGAAGGAGTGAGCATCAATTGAAGCAGGAAAAGGCAGTGGTTGGGATCACAGCCATGAGATGTCACCACCTAGTTCAAGTCCCAGCTCCACCACTAGATTTGTGAGCTCAGGCCACTCTGTACCTCAGTGTCCTTATCTGTAGAAGGTGGAAAATACAAGAGCCCATTTCCTGGGGGTTACTGTGAGGGCTAAGCAGAACTATGTGTTTGATAGGAATTCACCGTTAATACTGGAGAGGCTCCATGATGGTGCAGACATGGAAGTCTGGTATCGGTGAAATATCTTATTAAAAATGTTCTCCTCGATACATGATCAACAAGAGAGTAAAAGTAATGCTAACTTCCATGTAGTGTTGAACACCTCACAAAGTGCACGCACACGACACTGTCCTGTCTCAAAGACCACCGAGTGCTGTGATCATTTCTGGTTCGCTGACTCAGTAGTGGCAGAGGCATTTAGACCTGGGCCTCTCACCCAGATTTCGTGCTCTTTACTCTACCTCATGGGCTTGTGTCTCTTAGAAATTGTAGATATAGCGTTTTTCCTGTGGTCGTCCAAAGACAAGGCAATATCCCTAGTATTTAGCTAAATGAATACATTTATCACTTTCTGTAAAATGAAATATTTTTCAAAACCCTAGATTCCTTTATCTTTATTACAAGGTGGCCTTAAAAGAAGCAAGAGATACTGAAACTACATGCAATTAAATGCACCAAATCTTTCACTTTCTAGTTATCTTAAAAAAAAAAAAAACAACACACTAGAAACTCACTAATCTATGGCCTGCCTTTTTGCATTTTTCAGTATAATTTGTGATTTCAGTATTTAAATATAATACAAGTATTACTCCTAAAATAAAAGATCACTGTTAGAAGAAAATTACCAGTGACTATATCTGGGATTGCTAGACACGGTTTACTATCTTTGTTATAATAATTTTGAAAATGCAAAAGAGTTAACAGAAACCTTGGTTAAGTAACCTAACTACATTCTTTCAAAGTTTCCTTTTATCCAATTCTGGGTCAATAAGCATTTCACTGTAATTTCAGCTTGAGATGGACAGCCTGAGTCTCAGGCACCCTAATCTCATGCACACTATAGGCAAAGAGATGCAATACTGGCCACTTTTGGCCTAGCAGCTATTCATGGAGTGGGCTGTTTTTAAGGCTCATCATCTAGTGAGTTGTTTGTGCAAAGGATGCCCAATTAACATTTTAATCTATATCTGAATTTATATAATTGTATATAATTTAGCATATTTGGAATTTAACATGTCTGTCACAGATCCTATCTATCATCCATCTGTCTACCATTGGGAAGTAAACATTAACCAACTTTGGTAGTTTACTCATTCGTATCATTGAATAGCACCTTAATTCTAGTCTACAAACCACTCATCAATTACATTATTTTTTAAAGGGCATTCAAAAAATCTTCAGTGGAAACTGGCTTTAATGTAACCAGTAATTCCACACAGCTCTGCACTCTGAAACACTCTTTAGCCAGCACCCTAGTTGATGCGCAAGGTGGTTCTCAGGCTGGACCGCCGGTGCCAGGTTTCTGCTGGCCCTATGCTGACAGGGACTTTCTTAAGGGCAGAAACGAGCTTCAGACTAATTCATGTTCCACCACAGAAAACAACAATGAAGAAACTTTACCTGCTCCAGTTTGTAATCTGAGATATGGAAACAGCAGTGTGGAAGAAAATTTAACAGATGGAAGTAATTTATCAGAGAATGAGAAGGCAAATGACACCTTACTCAGCTATTTTAAGAAGATGGACATGAATTTAAAGCCAGAAACAATAGACAACGTTGAGGAATCTTTCACTGAGGAACCCACCGAAGCATTTCTATATCCTGATTTTCTTCCCTCTCCCTTTGATACTCTGGACTTGCACAAATTGGCCCTCTCAAAATGTGAAAATTGGAAAGCAACAGTGGAACCTCTAGACAGCTCCACAGAGCACTTGATCACTTGTCTACTGGAACTGGAAAGATCACAACACACGACTATACAGAAAGAGAGGCAGAGGCTACAGATGCTGCCCTGTGCTTCAGCTGTTTCCGAAGCACTCTCCTCCTCCAAAGCTGTGTTGAGGGTGAGACAGCCAACACGTGCTGACTCTTTGAGTCTTCAGACATCAAGTGTAGATAAAAGTCGAGAAAAGGCAAAAGCCAATTCTGGTTCTGGTAAGCTTGAAATAAATGCTTCAAGATGGAATTGGAGCAATGCCAGCAAATATAAATGGAACCCTAGAACACCATCTCGAAAAAGTCCATCCACCGCAAAACAACTGACTGCAAATTAGGATACTAAGAACCCCAGAAGTCCCATCTTAAACCCATGTCAAGAGCTCTCACCCAAGCCTAGCACCTCCCAAACATGTCAGTCACTGGTTAAAATGGTCTCGAGACAATGCCTGCCACCGAGGTCTCTAATACCAGTTTCATCTATAGCCTTGTCTTTTCTGAAAATCTCAAGGAAAAAACTAAGACTCCAAGGACCAGAAAGAAATTCCACCAAAGAATGGTACTACTGAAGAGACCGTTCTATATTCAGAAGCTAAACTATTTGTCACCTTCCTTTATAGGTATGGGTAAGTGCTCATTCATTGACCAAAAATAACCTTCATACATTGGATGTGAGCAGATCCATTCTAAGAAGCCTAGCTAAAATGTGGTGCATTCTGAGATACAGGCATTAAAGACAAAAACCGCACACACAATTGCTTGGCCTGAGTTCATTCACTGCTGCAACGTCTCTACAGGGGCTTCTACACTGACATTCAGACAACCCTTTGGACCTATGTTTTGCAGAGATGTTTTACTTAGTAAACCAAACTATTCAGATGATTTTCGGTATAATTCCATTGTCAATAAATGGTGTAACTGATTTACTGCTGTTTTATGTTCAATGATACGGTCATATAAGGTTAAAGTCAATTCTATCAGTAACACTCTTCAGTTCTTCACCTTGGACACCTCCCCTTCCCCTCTCCCTCCATCTGCCACCCTGAGCTTTCGACATTTTCTTGTCCCCTAAAAACTTAAAAGTTGCTGTCTCCACAAATGAATACACAAGATCCTCTAAATTCTCTTAAATCCTTTTCCTCAGGCCCTTTGTCAGATACAATGAAACTTCAGTTCTCTTTTGAATCCAACTACAGGTTTTGGCATGAAATAACGTGTTTCCACTCAGACCTAATAGTTTAAAAATGCTGAGGGAGGGCGGGGGATTTAGCTCAGTGGTTCCTTCTGCCTGCCTTGCAAACACAAGGTCCTGAGTTCGATCCCTGGTTTCAAAAAAACAAAAGTTGAGGGAAATACTGAGTCAAGTAAGCACATCCGGAGAGCAGGCAAACCTCATGCTGCTGTTTTTCCCCAAGGCTGTACATTACTGCCTGAATCCTGGTTAACCGAAGGCCAGACAGCTGACTGGTGAAAAGAGAAGACCACACAACTGACAAATTTTATTCCACCTAAGAGGGAAACAAAGGCATGAGTCTTAATTTCCATCAGGCTTACTGAAACAGAATTTTTGGGAGAAATGAAAATAAACACAAATGATTTTAATGCAGGTCGTTCTTTGCTCACACTTTGAAAAATACAATGTAACCAAAGGTTTGAATATTTTGGGGTATATGTGCTTTGGTTTGGGGTGGATGACTGAATTCCAATCACACAATTAGACATTACCCAAGGGACCAAAGGCCTCTCCAACCCAACACGGTGTGACCAAGACTTTCTGTGTCATCCTCCCAGATGAGATGGAGTATCTTGGGTTCGGGAAGTAATTCAAATAAATGTTAAAGCGAGCAAATGTAGCTTGTTTCCTTTTTACCTTTAGTGAGAGAGTAAGACTTAGTTTCCTTTGAAGCAGGGGTCACAGGAAGTGTACTTAGCTTTCAGGTTAACTTCAAAAGAACTTTCTGGAAATGTATCAACACAATAGAAAATAAGGTCAATTGGTCAGGCTCCCTTAAGACAATGAGTCTCAGTCCAAGGTGGTAGACTACCCCTTTCAGAGCTACACTACCAAACTGGACTTGCATTTCCACTCAAGTCCCACAGTGACCTGCTTTGGTTCCTGTCAACCATCTTTTTTTTTTTTTTCCGGTACCAGGGATCGAACCTGGGACCTTGTGTTTGCGAGGCAGGGGGTGGAACCACTGAGCTAAATCCCCGGCTCAACCATCTTTCTTCTCATTCCCACAATTCCCTATAATCTGAGTCCTGAACGCTATTTTTTTTTTTATGATGCTTGTTATAAATAACACACTCTGAATCCAAATTAACTTACCCTCATTTCAAGTTCATACTGGTTACAGCTTCGCGACAGCCTTTTCAGGATGTTGACATAGATACAGAAGATGGACTGCTCAGTGGAATGGTTTTTACCAAGTGAACACTATTTTTGACCAGCCCTATGTATTCACTCTCATTTCTACCTTACCTGAATTTTATTCCCTCAACGTTAGGGTCATACTTATGTAATTTTATAAGAACTCCAGGATGGGGCACGTTTACACCTGGTCTTGCTAGGTAATCGGTACTCTTTGATTGGCAAATGGACTTTTCCATCACTGGGATTATGTGTGTCAATGGTTATACGCACTGACCGAATCTGAATTCAGCTCTTCATTAATAACTCAAACACTGCCCATCATTTCCTTAACTCTGCTTCACTTGCCTGATTTGTAAAGCAGGTGGAATTCTTTTTCCCATGTGATCACAGGAGGATTAAGTGACTGTGGGTAAACAGTGCCCAACCTACAGCAAATATTCGAAAACACAGGGCAGGGAAACGACAATGACGCAGGAGGGAGCACTGGCACCGTGTTAACTGTCAGCGGGGGATGACAGCGCCTGACAGGCCACCTCAGACTCCTACACAGTAGGATGGCTTTGGTCCGTGTGAATGTGCAGAAACCGGATTCTGGGCTTCTCTGGTAAGTTCTGGACATGAATTTGGTTTTCAATGATGCTCCCAAATTGCTTTAAATATGTCAGAACCATACCAGAAGCATTAACATTTTCAATTACTGTGCAAAGGCATTCATTTTTAAGCAAGAATTATTTAGTAAAAATAGTTACCCAGACTTCTGTGTTCCAACTGAGCTCCTAAAATGAGCTGCGAAGGGGCAGGTCTGTGGGAAATGGACGTGTAGCCATCTCATTTGCCCCAAGGACTGGAGGGAAAGGCTTGGTTCAAACAGGCAATTGGCACATGACATGTGAACTGGGCAAACAAAGGGAGCTCACCGCTGGGGGTTAACTGTAGGAATGAACAAACTGTTGGCTATTTTTCAGACCAGTTGGAAGCCGACGTCTAGCACTACTTTTGAGAAACATTTGGCAACCCTGTTCAAGAAAATTTAAGATTTGGGTTGTTCCTGAATACCCGTGTTTGGCTTTCTGTTATCCACTCCTTAGCTCCCTACTAGACCTTACCGAGTTTAACCAGACTTTCTCATCAGGAGAGGCATGTGAAAGGTCTTCAGGTGTGCAGTACTGCACTCCACCTGCCCCGGCAACTGCTCGTGCTCTCCACTGGACCAGAGGCAAGGACTTCAAGGGCCACACGAGGGAGATGATCACAGCCCAGTGGCCCAAGAAGAAAATTACAGCACGGCCACTAGGAGCCACTGCCATCTGACCCATTAAAAAGCCACCGAGACCAGACCGGCCTCCCTCTGCACTTGGCAGCAGTCAATTCTGGCTGGGTGAGGGCCTCCTACATAGCTGCACGCTGAGTCCCGCTTTGTGCACTGGAGCCCCACTCCTCTGTCCCTGTCTTTAACTCAGTTTTAAATGCTGAAGACACTTCCTTCGGAAAACAGAGTGGGCAGGTTGGGGGTAGAAAGCCCAATGTGTGCTCGGTGATAAAGCCGTACACTTGCGCCGGTAAGAAAAGGGAGCCAGCCAATTACTTGTTCTCACTGCCAGGAAAACCCGAGGAGGCACACAGCGCACCCTGTGGTCTGCACTCAGTGCTTTAATGAGGAAAACCAGTCCCACAGGCTGCGGGTTCTATGAGGGCAATCTGGAGTACTCTGGGAAACTCCTCTGCCCACCTTCCCCTGGCTCTAAGACTCACAAGCACAGCCAAGTCCTCTGAGAATGCTACAGGACTCCTACTTATGTTAGTTACCCACCAGTCCTTAACTGTATTTGAGCACATGTACGTCTGCTGTTAGTGAGACAGCAGCCAAGCAATACCAGGTGAGAACCAGCATTTAGAAATGTCTTTTTTTTTTTGGTACCGGGGATCGAACTTGGGTCCTTGCACTTGCGCAGCAGGCGGCGAAACCACTGAGCTAAATCCCTAGTCAAGAAACACCATTTATAACTTAAAAGCAATATGTAAAATGCCAAACTCAAGCAGAAAAACAAAAAAACCAACCCCCCCCCCAAAAATCCCAGCAGCCAATATGGTATCAAGAGGCATATTTTATTGTTTCCCCAGAGTCAAGTGGGAACATGTGCTGCTACAATGCAGTTTATAATTGGAAACGGTAACATGAACAATTAGGATACACACTGAGTATTTTCAGAGATCAGCTTCTGCATCTTGATCACTAAATGGAAAGGTTCTTCAGAAGAACAGTCCCTTACCCTATATATAGAAGGAGAAGAAAAATTAAGGATGCCACAATGACACCTCCTCAAGACAACCGGCAAACATCTTAAAGCCCATTTACTATACATCATTGATATGTAAAAAGCAATGAATTTACTGTAATCATTTCTATAAGGAGGACATTTTATGCAGGAGAGTAAAAACTCATCAATGTATGCTGGAACTAGGTACTACTGAAAACATATTTACGGAGCACAACTGTAGTGATGTCATTACACTAAAGACAGGAGACTACATTTTACATATCTAACTATTCTGCTGCTTTCCTATCTACATTTATATGGACATTCCCTAACTGCTTATTAGCTTACATTATAATTCGATTCTATGTGATTCCTGTTTCTTTTCCGAGATTTTACGGCAAACTACACAGCTAGAGTTCTATGCACAAATGATAAAGTACAGCTAAACAGAATTGGAAGAATGGAGGAAATCTGAGATACTACATTTCTCTCCCCTACCACATACTATTAATCATTATATATCATGTATTGCAAAAATATCCTGAGTATTCATTTTTGTTAGGAAAAAAGTAGTAATTACAACAGTAAGATAAAAACTGCATTATTTTAAAACATAAAATAATTTGAGAAAGTAGAGGGAAATGAGACAGCTGTTGGAGAATGAAGAAAAGAGGGTACTGCTAATAGGGACCTCTAAGGGTGAACAGAGATACAGGGTGTGGTTTATGCTAAGATACTAAACCTGCTCAAACCCTAAAATACCTTAATTTCTGATGACCTCTGAGAATAGTCTACCCACAGGTAGTCTAAACTGTGTGTGCTCTGTAGCTGGCCCCCGATTCTAGAAAGAACGACGGCATCTTTTAGTTATGCTTAAGGCTTTTTCAAAACCTCAAGTCTCACAATCACTTGATATCATTTTTTCCATAAAGTATACAAAAGTCAAAACTTCATGACAGATAACTATCTAAAAACTTAGTTATTCTGAAATATGCATGCAGGTCTGTTAAGTAGGACCATTTGCTAAATGACCCCAATCTAACGTATCTTAAGAGTTCCACATCTCTGCCTCAGTAAAATTACAAGTTCAAATAAAATCACGTATATGTACATAAGAGTTTATAGGGTTCCCTTCAAATGCATAAATCGAGGAAAGCTAAATTTGGTAATAAGAAAAATACATATAACCCTTCTCATTTTCCGTAAGAAAAACTGGCAACAGCTCTGAGTATTTTGTCTATTTTCAGACCATGACCAGAATACTTGTCGAAATTAGGTTACTAAAGGCTAAGTGGGAGAACTGGTATTGAAGGAGCTGAACAGTCTTCTTAAAATGCCAGTTTCTACTCTGTGCATCTGCCTGAAGTTCAAGAGTACCCTGAGAAGTACGTTACACTGGCAGTTGCTACTCTAATGGTCTTTAGGATCCAATTTTGACAGCCACATGCAATGTGGGGCCTTTCCACCCAAGAGTCTTTGATATCACTAAATTTAACTGTTATGTTTATCTTAGAAGAGGGGGAAAGGAAGGAGTCAAGCAGTATGATAAAACAAGCACTTTACAGATGAACACCACAATTAGCACTACTATTCTAAGTACCAAACACTAATGAAACCCAAATTATAGTGCTGAAAACTAAAAAATTAAGACAAAAACTAAAAGGAAAAATTCTTTTTTTTTTAATCTTTTATAGGACAGAAACCTTAGCTCATGTCTTCTGGTTGTCATCATCTTCCACTGAGCTGCACCTAAAACACAAAGAACAAGTAACAAGCAACTTTGTTTTTTAAAGAATAGGTAATAATCTTGACGGTATAAGATGAACTGTTTCTAGTGGAAGTTAACTTATTAAATAATTACATAAATGAAGCCATGAAAATCACCAGAAGCATCAAAATGTTAACTGTTTTTCCAATGTAAAAGACTACTAGACTTGAATATGCAGCATGTGCCACCAAAGTGAGTCATGGTGGGAAGTCACAACCCACACCATTAGGGTGGAAGAGCTGCACCTGTGAGGCCTTGTTTAAAAGGCATCACTCTACCTGCCGATGCGGACAGATCACCTTTACTTATTTAAGGCTAAACATGAAGAGACGGGGTGTGGGCTCGGGCTGGCTCATTACATCATCTATCACCTTCCTGGCGTGCAGTTCATGTCATGTCTTTAAATGGAGCAAAGCCCACCAGGAGAATGCTGCTATTCTGATTTTCCATTCTTGAATGCACCAAAATGTGCATGCTTGTTGTAATTAGGTGCCTGGGTAAATAAAAAAATCCCATTTACAATTTAAAAATATTATTTAAGCCCCTTAAATCGGATTCTTCCTCAGGGAATCAGACATTAATTACCCCCAAATAGAAAAGATTACATATGCTTTTGGAAATTCTCGTCTACCATGTTAAAAATAGGAATTCCTTTGTCGCAAAACCAAGTTGAGTTACATGACTCTGTTTTAAACTGTGGCTAAATGTTTATCTACACATGCTGTCAGAAATAACCTTGTTAGGAAGGTGGAGCTGGTGTCTCAGCAAATCAGACCCCTGGAGAAGGCGGCGAATGGCCTGTGCCCCGTTTTCCTTTTCTCTTTCCGCACCATCAAAAGGAAAAGTGAGAAAATAGCAGAAACATTAGTTAAATCCTGAATTGTATCCCATAACCTATAGGAATATTCTGACTACACTGAAAGCTGACAATAATTGTAGGGTTTTCTGGATGAAATAATTAGCACCCTAAACACTAAAAAAAAGATCAACTTCTGGCTAGACTTACAACTTAATACTATCAATACAGACTTTCAGGAAAAATGATTTAACTATGGTTTACCTGACTTACCAGTACTGAAGACAAAAACTTTTAAAAATGGCTACAAATGCCTTGTTCACAAAAGACTTTATTATCTAGTGATGCATACTTAGAACATACAGAAATCTGCATGGCCCACTTCACATGCAGGAGAACAATCTTCCCTTTACAATAAGTGAGTGTCAACTGTTTTATGCAATAGACAACACTTTAAGGTCACATTCTTAAAGAAAAGCTTCATTTACAAAAGAAATAAAAGGTAAAGAAGCAATTACCGCTTTTAAAAAGCAGCTGCTTTGTTCAAGAGTGGAAGGTTTATGCCTGTATTGAAAGACAACATGATCACAAATAATGAAAACAATGAACAAATGAAAAACATTGTTACCATAAAGCAGTACACTTTCAAAATGACATACAAATAGTTAAAAATTTCATTATGTTGTCTATCTAATCTTAAATATGAGGACTTTCAGAATTAGGCCTCAACATTTGGAATTAGTAAATGAAAACTCTGCATTGTTTCTATGTCACTAGGAACTGTATTTAACAAAATGTATATAAAGTCTATAGCAAGTTGATTTTAAAAAAGTAAAGTTAATAAGAAACAGTACACTGAAGGCGCTCTATCCATCAAGCGCATACTTTTCAAATTTTAAATGTGATGAACAGAACAGAAATTGTAACTATGCCACAGTTGTGATGCCAAAAAATAAAACAAGATCAGTTATCACACATGCAGGGAATTCTGCCACAAAGCTAATATCCCTCATTTGTCAATTATTCCAATAAAAGAACATCTTAAAACATCAGTGATGTTGATGGTAGCTTACCTTCAGTGTACTGAATGTTGTACACAACCTGCTTTAAAAGAGGAGACATCCCTGCAGGCAGGCTCAAGAAGGAACAGACCCCCTTCGGCACTGACTACACCCAGGGCATGCTGCTGTGGCCTGCACACACACACCTAGGAAAACGTGAATATAAACAGCATTTATGCTGGCCATTTCATCTGAAGACCAAAATGAAGCCAAGTCTGCTAAAAATGAATCAACCACCCGGTATTACTACTCATTTTATAACAGATGCTTTTGTCTTTTATGTGAACTGCAACCATGTACATTAGCACTGTAATTATGTGCAGTCTTGGCAATTAAAACAGTTCTACAGTGAAACTTCACATAAGACACAAAACAGATTAACTAACATTTCTAAAAGAAATATCACCCTTGGTGTTAATTCAAATATATCATGCTTCCTCAAATTTGCTGGAGAAATATTTATAAGTTTATATACATTAATAATAAACTGCTGTGAAATTTCTTCAGTCTTTGTATTTAATTACTCAAACCCTTGGAGTTTCTTCATCTCGTTTAAATTTTTTCCTGGATGAATGCATGCTGTAGGGCCTGGTTGATGCTAATTCGTTTAGCTGGGTCCAACATTAGGATCTGGTCCAACAAGTCCTTTAGCTGGTGTACTTTTTTACGTTGGTCTTCAGGAAGTCGCTGGCACCCAATCAAGTCAGCCAATAGGTCCTTAGTTGGATTAATGGTGCTCATGACAGTAACTTTCTCCTAAAAATAATTTTTACAATGTATATCTCTAAATAAGTTACTAAACGTATATAACTTATCAAGCTGTTCTGTGTACCAAAAAATATTAATATACACACAAGAATATGTTCACTAATAACTCTTTTAAAACTTTTTCATGTTTCTATCCTCTACATCTTTTCAAGAAGCAATCAATTAAATGGAAATAGTCTCCACGTTAGCAATGAAAACAGTAAGCATCTACTGCCTGAACTACTTTCCCTGGCCCTATTCTGACGTGGCAAACAGATCGGTACCATGAAGTGTTATTATTCAGTAGTCTGACAAAGCTGGGGAGACATGGTATAATGGGGCAAAAATAAGGAAACCATTACTCCATCCTAGAAGTCTATGTTGGCCAAGTGTGGAAGGGTTGGGAGGAAGGAAACTGCTGTAGAAGGCAGTTTATGTCATGCAGAACTTAAGACTGTCTTCTGAGGAACTTGAACGCTGTTTCACAGGTAACAAGGAGCCAAGCAGGGAAACATGCGATCCGACCTGCCTGCACAGTGATCACCCTGGCAGCAGCACGGAAGTTGGACTGGGAGCCAGATCAAGTATATGGTCCAGGGAGGGGTGGCGAGGGCCTAAATATGACCTTGCATAGAACAAACATTTAAAAGCCCATCATCTTTTTCACAATCTGATATATTTTGAACTGGAGAATTAGTCAGAAAAAGGAATCACATACTTTGTTTAAAAAAAAAAAATTCACAGCTCCATGTACCATCTGGTACTCAATTCATTAACAATAAAATAAGCTTTTGGGCCAAGTATTTAGCTCAGTGGCACCATGCCTGCCTCATAAGCGCAAGGTCCTGGGTTCAATCCTTGGTACCAGGAAAAAAAAAAAGAATTTGTATCACAACAATAAAATAACCATTTAACATAGCACACTGGAAATAGACTTACCCTCTCTGTTACTTTATCAACTTCTATGTACATGAAGTTGAGATTTTGATCAAAATGCTGATCTTTAAATACACCTTTCCGAATCATCTACAAAAAAGAAAAAACAAAAACAAAAAAACCTGGGGTTTTGAACTATTATGAAACAGTCTGGCCTACTAACAATTTAATACATAATAATGCACACAATATCTTATTATTTAGTTTCTTTGGGTTTGACCCCAGATTCCCTTGTTCGCAGAAATTTATTAACATCTATAGAAAAGCTAATCTAAATGCTGGACCTAAAACTACTTAATAATATGAAATTACATTTCTCAGGTAATGACTTAAACCAATTATAATATCAAGTTGTGCTTTCACCATTCAACACTGGGAATTAGACAAACCCTCGAAAAGTGCTTGTTCTTAGGAAAAATATTACTCTTTTCTCTTGGTAGTTAGGAAATATTTTACAAATTATGTTCCAACAGCCTTAATAGGATACACAAGTCAGACTTCATTAACACAGCTAATTTCTGTGTAAATGACTCTGAAAGTCCAGTGCAACAGAATTTGGACATTATCTAAAAACCACAATGGCTTCTGATCTGTGAGGAGAAAAACTTGTAAATTTTTCACGAGTTCAGTAAGCTAAAACTGTTACAAAGTTAAGATCTGGCCCTCGGATATTTCAATAAATGTCTAAAATTCTTCCTGCATGTTAAACAGAAACTGGTTACTATACCTGGAGGATCCAGGGTGACTTTTATGTTCAAAAGACATTTTATAAAGTGAACTTTTTGGATACCTTAAAATAGCCTCCAATCATACGCTGATCATCATCAATACCCAATGTTCAACTATTCACTCGCTGTCCTCTAATTACTTCTTTCAGGATCTGCTTTGTTTCCATCTGATTTCCCAAATGTATCTGCAGTTTCCACCCCAAGGCTGGAAAAACATGACTGCAACTCTCACCAAAACACTCTTCTACCTATCACTGCAAAGGGAGTTCTCTTGCTCATTTGATAGCTCTTGGCTGATTACAACTACTAATCTGAACCCAGGAAATGCGAAAGCAGCTAAGGAATCAAGGTAACCATTTCCCCCTCTAGTGCCTGTTTTACAGCTACAGGGTTGAGTGTCAGCAGTTTATCAGTCGATCAGAAACTAAGCCGTTGAAAACAACAAGCTTGTGGGACTGAGGATTTAGCTCAGTGGTTTCGCTGCCTGCTGCTCAAGCGCAAGGACCTGAGTTCGATCCCCGGTACCACACACACACACAAAAAAACCAGCTCATGCCAATGCCCTACCTTATTTGGCATCTTTCCTTTGAGATCCATGGCAAGCTTCAACATGTGGTTATTGGTTTTACCAGGAAACAAAATTTTTCCAGTATAGAGCTCATACAAGGTACACCCTACAGACCACATATCTATACCATAGTCATAGCTTTTACCTATAACTGGGAAAAAAACAAACAGAAGTTATAATACACAAGTGTAAGAATGACTGACTGCTAGTAATTTTTATTTCCACCAATAGAGACTTAACAGGTTGACCTATAACTGCAACCTGAGTTCCTCGGTTTGGCAATTAGTTTCATGTTCTTTCCCACTAATTCTTAACAGACTTGAAAACCATTAAAGATGGGAATGAGGGAGAGGAATGAAAAGGGGGAAAAGAAAAAAAATATATATATAGCTCTCTCTTTCATTTCACCTTTGGTGGAGATGCTAAACAACCTCAACCAAGGCAAGAGGAAGAGAAAGAAACAAAGTTCTGACACAATCCATAAGGTGACCATCAGACCTTGAGTAACCAAGAGCAGTCTTCTGAAGTCCAGGACTTTGCACAACTGCTCTGCTACGCTCGCTCGACATGACCAAGACTCCTGTCACAACTACCTTCATTCCACCTGAGGAGGATCAACTTGCTACGGTTCCCTTCCTCAGGAGTGACCTCGAGCAGCTGCTGAAGTGTGATGGAAAACAGTGCTCAGACGTTACATCCGCTGTTTCCACTGCAGAGGATGGCCCGGGTCTGGGACACTGTAAGAAACTTACTGATCTCAGGCGCCCGATAAAATCTACTGACAAGGTAAGGTGTTATGTCATTATCCGCAACGTGTGAGGCCGACCCAAAATCACAGAGCTTTAAAATCGTTTTTGATTCATTAACCTGCAAAACATTTAAGGGAATTTAATTCATGCCAGGAATAATAAAGACAAAAAATTAAAATCAGCTTTAAATCATTATTAATCCAACCCTGAGAACACAAATCACTCGTTTTAAAATTCCTTCTCTATTTTACAACTCAATTTCCTAATTATCAAAATTTAAGAGTTCTCAAACATTTTATTACAACTGGAAAAACTTTTCAGTGAGGAAACTCAAGATAATACCAAGTACATTCAATTTTAACAAACAGCATTTTAAAAAGTTGGGTGGTGAGAGAAAAATCTCATTCACAAAGCAAAGCATCTCTTAGAAATCCCTCGAATACCTGAATAAAGTCAAATTCCTCTCTAACGGAACATAAGACATTCATTAATAAAGGAATCAGAGTTAAGTTAGCTTTCAGTTGCCTGAAAATTACAATGAAAGCAGGACAACTCAGAATAAATTTGGAGGGAAAAAAAGGTTCATTTGAAGCTGGTCTAGACCATCCTAAATTAGCAATCATTTCAAGTCTAAAAACTACTAAATCGCTTAAATCCAGTTAAGAAAAGGTTAACTGACACACACGGCTCTGTGGCAGTCAGTGCCCCGAGCCCCTGGCAGCTACTTCCACACGCAGCCACAGTGACCTCTGCCGGGAGAGGCTGGCACTGCGCTGAGACTGCTGCTCCCGAGTCAGGGGCAGGCTCAGGATGACAAGGGAAGGGGGTTCCCCATCCCAAAGAGCACAGCACTTTAAAGAGCCCTGGCACACTCTAGGGGGTATCGGAGCCAGCCGGAGGGTGTTACGGGCTGGGCTACCGTAACAACAGCCAGAGAACAAATGACTGCTTTTAACCTGCACATCACTATGAGCTTCTTCACTGGGGGACTGAGAAAACAGGTATATTAAGATGGAAACAAAGAACAGAAACAAAAAGCAGAAACTGGTTTTTTGGGTGGTAGTACTTGGTATTGAACCCAGGACCTTCACTCTGAGCGAAGTCCCCAGCCCTTTCGTTACTTTGAGACAGGGTCTTACTAAGTCACTACATCGCCCAGGCTGGGCTCAGTTATGATCCTCCTGCCTCAGCTTACCCATGTTGGAATTACAGATGTGCACACCACTACACTCAGCTTGGAAAAATTCTTTAAAGCTGATTCAGCTATGTGGGAATATAGTTCCAATACCTAAAGAAAACCCCAGAACCATTTTAAAATTAGAATCGATCAGTGGTACACTTCAGATGGGTACAGTGCCTTCAAGACAGCAGGCACCACACTCCTATGCACATTACCATGCCTCTGTTTCGTCTGAGTTAAGGGTCCAACCCAGGCCTCATGCATTCTGGTGCTGGCTACACCCACAGCCCGGCATGCCCTGTAATAAGCCGCACAACTTCCACCCGCTCCACGCAGAATGCGCGATCTTTACCACACTCACTGCTCGTTGAAACCTTGGCCAGAAAGCTTTGGGATTTCATGTATAAATATTAGCTCCATGTTCTCTAATGTTTATTTTCTTCTTCCTCAGGAAGAAGTGAAAACATTCAGTTTCTAAAATCCATGTGAGGGCCAGGGACTTAGCTCAGTGGTTCTGGCCCCTGCCTTGCAAGCGCAAGGTCCCGAGTTCAATCCCCAGTACCAAAAAAACAAAACAAAACAGAACAAAACAAAACAATCCATGTGAAAGCCCATACTAGTTTACCGTTAATTCAAGGAAAAGTGAGGTATTAAAAACAATAGCTTCTGGGGCCGGGGATGCAGCTCAGTGGTTCCACTGCCTGCCTCGCAAGCGCAAGGTCCCAAGTTTGATCCCCGGTACCAAAAAACTAAAAAACCAAAAAAACAATAGCTTCTAAGATACTAGAGTTCATGTCTTATTCTTAACCGCTGCTCACTGTACAACTATCTTCTAAACTGCTTGCTTTACATGGTTTGATATGGATGCTATATTTCACAATTCAAAGAAAGAAAATTCTGAGGTTAATAAAAACTATCAAGTTGCCTACACAATTCTACCATCCATTTATAACGCACCTACCATTTCCCTGCAATTACTCAGCAACCCCAACCCCAAATTATGCTATATTCAATGTCAATTCAGAGTTACCATGACATTTATTCTGGTGGTCTGGAATGAATTTTTTAAAAAAGAAAAAGAAATTTGAACCAAACATATTTGGAGTCCTTACACTTTAATGCAACCTCAATGCTTTTATTCTCCAGGCTGTGAGTAGGGGGAAGCAGCGGGGCAGGCAGGGGGAGGCTGTGCACATCAGCCATACAGATGTGCTCTAAATCTCAGCCACGGCACCAGTGTGACTGACGTCTGTCCTGACTACAGCAGACGTCATGACAGGCCAGGACTCTAACGGGACGTGTTCATCCCGTGACCTGACCACATCTCAGCCCACTCCGAGCACCTTTTAAACTCAACTCCAATCACGTGCTGACGAGGGCACAATTCCCTTGGCAGTCTCCAACAGTCCATACAATGCAGAACCAGGCGTGTGAACATCAAACAGTAACAGGCGCACCATTTTTTAAATATACCGGAAGAAACCCCTGATCACTACACAAAAGCAGTCTTGGAGTTTGTGCACGTTCTGAATCCATCTAGCAAAAGAGAAAATATGGGACAACAACCCGTTTCTTTCTTCATCTCTCTTAAAATTTCATGGCCCAGTTTCCACAAAAGGTAGATTGGTGGAATCACTCATGAAGGGTTATCAGTATTGTAAGTTATGCTTCTAAGATGTCATTTCTGAAATACTATAGTAATGCCCATATTGCTGTCAAAGACAGGGATGCACAAGGTGGCGGAGCTGTTGACTTACCAGGATATTGTCTGGCTTGATATCTGCGTGCAGGATGTTGCATCTTTTCAGGAGTTTCAATGCCAGGAACAACTGCTGGCTGTACGATCTTACAGCTTTAATATGAAGACCGACATCTTTGCCATATTTTTTTAATACCTCTCGTAAATTCATACTTTTAGGAGACAAAAATAAAAACAAAATAGGGGTTAAAATGCAAAATGAAGTTTTATAAAAGGCAAAAAAAAAAAAAAAAATCACACATGAAGTGAAATCAAGTGCAAAATTCAATTTATAATGAAAATCTTGTTTAAGAATTCCCTCCCCAATGCCGATAAATTACCAGAAAGCTAACTCCTGACCCAAAATTAAGTTATAAAACAAAAATTAAGAGCCGACTGAAAAAAAACTCAAATACCCAGATAATTTGCCACAGCATTTATCCAAAATGAGGTTGGCAGAGACGCAGCAGCTACACTTTCAGTTTAAGGTACAGGCTCTGACACTGTACCTGAGAGGCTCAAATACGAGACAGAGATGTTGCTTGTGATAAAAGTGTCTGAAGAGGCGCAGACAATGGAATTTGTCATCGGGATCAGCATCATTAAGTTTTTTCAAGAACTCCAGTTCTTTTAAACCAGTCTTTTGCCTGCAAGGAAAAAGATTAGGTCTAAACTAAACACACACGGCATTTCAGAGAGCAGGATCTGCTAGACCTCGTCTGATGGATCCGAGTATATACTTTAAATACTGATAAACCTGCTGAGGAGTAAGTCTATAGTAGTTTATTCTCAGCCCAGTATTTCCAGGACAGAATCAACCTCCGAGATTACCAATGAATGCACAAACACTGAGCCACACGCCAACAGTGCTTTGAGGGAGATCAAGCCCGCACACTTTACCTCTACGTGTCTTTGTGCACTGGTTTCTAACAAGCGTGGAATCACATCATAAAACCAGTCTTCTAGTTCCTTTAAGAATGTAGTAGTGGATATGTTTTATTAAGTTTAAACATTTGGTTATCTTACTATAATATCTGGCTAGAATTTGTTAACAAGCTGCATTGTAAACAGAGTGTCTATGGAAGAAATTTCTCAAACTTTCTAAGCCTAGGCAACCTAATACTTCAGTAAAAATTTACAACATTTCTTTCTAGCATTTCGAAACCAGCGAGGAGACTTAAACACCAGCTCTGTATGTGGTATATACAATGCATTAAAACCTAAGTCCAGCAACTATTTATTCTATCAAAGTAAAAAGGTAAGAGATAAGATACAAATAATTCCTATGATTAGTTAATAAATGAGTTCTTAGTTTCTGCAGGCCACTGTATGTTCATGATCTTTCCATTTCTCACCACTGGTCTTAAAACATTCTGCAAGGGCTGGGGATTTAGCTCAGTGGTTCCGCTGCCTGCCTCACAAGCACAAGGACTCGAGTTCGATCCCCAATACCAAAAACAAAACAAAACAAAACAAACAAAAACATTACAGCAAAAGATGGCATAAAATTAGCAGTAGAAGGTAAGCGTCTAAGTTTATACTAGGTTTATCCTAGCGCATGAGGTACTAAACTGAATTAAATATAATCAGCCTATGATTCCTGTACTTTACACATAACACATCTGCAAATTAAAAACACAAAGAGAACTGTTTCTGTCACTTTATAAATGCAACGCTTGTTTTACACTTTTAAAAAAAGTTCATTTGTGAATATTTGTGTTACTAAGGTTCCAACTCATTTGTCCCCTGATCTTACATGAGCTCATTATTCCTGATGATCTTCACAGCCACTTCTTGGTTGGCTCGTGCATTATCTCTGGCTCGCACAACATTGCTGAACACACCTTGCCCAGTGTAGCCATACACATTGTAACGCTTATCAAGGACTTCACCTATGTTCACACCTAGAACAACCAATAAAAAGTCAGAAAGCTGACTGATGAACAGAATCAGAAAAAAAAGGAAACAGTGCAGCCACTTAAATATGGTGTCAGATCTCTAGGATGGTTTTCTAGAATGGCCAATCACAGCCATGGCCCACCGGTTACTGTTTCAGAAAGTAGTGAGAGTTCCATGTCCACTTCAGATGACTACAAGGAATTCTTAGTGTCCTACCAACTGCTGACGACTTTCACACTGACCAGGGAAGAAACGGGCTCCCTGAAGTGCATCCTGTTGTAGGTAGTACTTCCTGAATAAATAGCGCATGACTGGCACCCAAAGTCCTTGGCATTTATCTTGGAGTCACACTAAGATGAACAAGTAACATTATCATTTCCTTCTGGAGGATTCTCTCAGGGCTGAAAGTAACTCTGAGTAGACTCAGGGTGTAACTGAGTCTTTACCTCCCCTCAATCCGGAGCCTGCAGGCTGTTTAGCAGAATACTAAGTAGGCTCCTGTCTTGGCTGGATGGGCCATGCTCGTTAACTCATGAAACTGTGATGATTTTTCAGAATTCTCCATCCACATACATCTGAACCGCAGGATGTGATCTTTACAAAGTGTTACAAGGCGCTCTAAATCTAAAGTGAGTCAGAAATGCAAACTTACGGTAATAGCCTTCTGCATCAGTCCAGTTATCTCTGAGGTTGGGATTCTCTTTGAAATCTTTTCCAATGCCAGCAGCCCGAAGACGAGCACTCTGAAATTAAGGAGGCCAACTGAGTCGCTTGACCACTAATCAGACATTTAAAGAGCTACCTTTATAACAAAGGCAACAAAATATTTTATTCCAAATTAAATGATCACTATGAATTATGTAAATGCAACATAGCTGAAACATGATTACCAAAGTTTCATACATTGCAGTTAACACTTGGGAAACAAATCCTGAAGTATCTTCAAAACCCTTTATGATTATGATTAGGATATTATAAATGAAAATAAAAACTCAAAATGAGATCTACTTTTCTTTAGCTGATGAAACAGACTGGGACCAAACAACTGGACCGGCACTGAGTTAATAACCTTTCTGTTCCTCTCATTTACCGATTCTCACCATTTCTGTTTTTCCCCCCTCTGTACTGGGGATTGAACTCAGGACCTTGAGCTTGCCAGACAGGTGTGGCGCCACGGAGCTGCCTCCCTGGCCCTCACCATTTCTCGTACTGCTCTGAGCCACACAGACATCCGTGCTCTTGCCAAATATGCATAAAATGTAGTGACATTCACTGGCTCCCCTCCTTGTGCATGTGTGGAAAGCTAATCAGTAACACCTAGGACCTGGCAAAAATATTGCAGATCACAGTCCACGACATCCTCAAGATCCGTCCGCACTGCTGTAGCTTGGATGGTAAATGTCCTCCAAAGGTCCGTGTGTGAAAGCTTGGTCTCCACGGTGGCACTACTGGAGGATGACGGGAACTGTGTAAGAGGGGGCTGCCGAGAAGTCTTCAGGTCACTAGCAATGTGCTCGTGAAGAGGACTGTGGGCCCCCTTTACCTTTTCTACCCTTTCCTGGTCCTAGAGGAAGAAGTTGGGCTTTGCCACACACTTCTGCCTGCCATGAGGTGGTGCCTTCCCACAGGCCCAGAGCCATGGGCCCAACTGGTCATGGACTGCACCTCTGAGACTGAGCCACAAAGAGCCTCTACTCAAGATCAGTTCACTGTCTCAGGTATTTTGTCAGTGACAGAAAGCCGAGTAACACAAATACCCGGCAAATGATTGATGGGTGCCGACACATCAACTGCTGCAATACTCATTTCTTCCTCGGAACTCATCTATTTTTTGGTGCTTCTGCTGCAGGCTACGTAACATGCCACAGATTACTTGGGCCAATTTCCAATGTCCTCAAGGATGGGGGCACCATTTATTTTACCTCATTTTTATTTTCCACTGTTTCCCCTTCGCAAGGCCCCATGTCTTACGGCCTTTTAAATTTATGTTAAAAATGGCCTCACTTCTGAACAAAAGGCACCAATAAATTTCTCAGTCCACTTTTTTGTAACATTTTCAACTCTTCAGTGAGTACTATTAGGTCCCAATCAATTACCTACCACAAAGCAGCTTAAAGTGGACTCTGTTCTAAAGGTCTGGAAAATACTGATACTGCCTTATCTTAACTACCGCGTGTATCTGTTTACACGTATGCTGAAATATATACATATTACAGTACACATTTAAGTCACTTGGCATGTGACTTCCACAAAGCTCTGGAACTGTTCTGCAATACATGTGTGTATGTATTTTTTTTTTCAGTGCTACAGCAGATCAAACTCAAGGCTTGCCTGGCACATGCCAAGCAAGCACTCTAGTGCTGAGCTGCACCCTCAGCCCAATCTGCACTACATGTTTGAAGATTTTTGACATTATTTCAGACTTAGGGGAAAGGTGCAAAATTAACAGTTTCCAGACATCCCTGACCCAGACGGTCCAAATGCTAACATCCCCCCAAAAAAGCAACCTAATATCTTTTACATGAGCTGTATCTTTATTTCTATACTTACGTGTATTTGTTATTATACTTTTTCTTTTTCATCAGTTAATTTAAAATTACTTACATCAAAATAGGCAGCAAACATATCATCAGATTCTGTAAACATATCAGGTGCCAACAGCTTCTTCTGAGATGAACCTTAAAGGAAACGAACATTAATATTTGAAAAACAAAGACATAAAGCAAAGGCCAATGGAAAGTCACAGTAATTCAAACATTTTTTTTCCCTTCTTGCACATTAGTTTTTAATTAGTAATTTAGAATCACTTCTTTATACTTAATATACAGAAAACTATCCATTTTACTAAAAAGTTGTATTCCAGAAAGACCTAACATTAACTTCCACCACTGTTTAAGCTAGTAAGTTAAACAATGACTTTAAAGAAACCCATTTTTAACTTGGACCTTAAACTCCTCACTACAGACAAAGATTGATACTAATCTGTATACATTCTTCCTCTAAAAAGTCTAAATAATCCCACAGAAAACTGGGCAAAAAACTAAAAATAATGCAATTCTTTAAGCATACACATATACCCAATCTCAATTATAGTAAAGGAAATTCGGATGAAAGTACATTACCCAAAATATAGAGGCCACACATTAAAAATGGCACCGGGCTATTAAAGTAGTAGTCCACAAAGAGCCAACAACTGAACGAAATCTAGATATCCACTGTCAAAAGATTCTGAACAGCATATGTGTTAGTAGCAAATGAGGAAGATCATACTTCTACAAGTATGTATAGTACACTGTTTTTGTGTGTGCAGACAGAATTTAAAACACACAAAGATCTCTTAATAATTTAAAAGATATTCCTAAAAATCAAAAGCAAAGGGAAAAAATAAAAATGCTAAACCTACTAAATTGGTGGTATAACTATATAAAAAGAGTCAAATGCTTTTAAAACAGAATTATGACTATACATTATACCTACAAATGTATCCTGAGGCCAGAAAGAACCACTGAAATGTCAAGTTGCGTTGAGTATACTTATTTAATAATAATAGTATGTGTGTAAAAGATTGAATATAGCACTACTAGAACTAAGTTTTTCATTCTGAGAAAAGAAAAATATAAAATCAAAGAAGTTACTGTATACAGGCTGGGCCTTTTCCTGCAGCACTTGGGATTGAACCCAGGGTCTTACTCAAGGCAGGCAAGCTCTCTACCACTGAGCTACATCTCCAGTCCTTCTCAAATTTTATTTTGAGACAGTGTTGCTGAACTGCCCAGGTGAGCCCTGAACTCGTCACCCCTCTGTCTTAGCCTCCCAAATCACTGGGATTTCAGGTGTACACCAGGGTACCTGCCTGCACTACCTATTTCTATACAGCCTGTCTTATAAGTGTGTGTGTAGGGGAAGAACCGTGCTTTGTGACAAAATACTACCTAACCCTTCATACAGAGTGCTGGCTGGCCCTCTACTACGAGAAAGAGCAATTTTACACATGCAAGGAGTTGGTTCAAAAGGACATTAGAAACCTACTTAAAAGGGCTCCTTTCACCTCTGGTTGAAGAGAAAGTAATTTGTGCTACAAAAAGAAATGTAACAGCAATGGATTGAAAACATAATGGTACTAAACAATAAAAACCCATCAAAAAGTCCAAAGTCTCTGTAGTTCTATGAAGGTTTTTTTGGGTACCAACTGTTTTATTCTAAAAAAGGGGCAGTGAAGGAAAATAATCACATATTTATCCTGCCAAGGACCAGGCATTTAGCTCAGTGGTTCTGCTGCCTGCCTCGAAAGTGCAAGGTCCCGAGTTTGATCAACAGTACCAAAAAACCCCCCAAAAGCCCACCAACTTTAGGTGTCCTGCCTTCCCTGTATAAAGTACATTAAATTACAGATTAACCAAGAGGTGGAAACTTATTTCATAGAAAAATTAAAACTATGACTTAAAAGAATGATAGAATGGGGCCAGGGATTTAGCTCAGTGGTTTCGCCGCCTGCTGCGCAAGTGCAAGGACCTGAGTTCGATCCCCGGTACCAAAAAAAAAAAGATAGAAATCAAAAAACTATTTCAAAATAGTAGAATCCCCAACACAACAATGATCATCAAGAAGTGTTAAAAATCATCAGGTAAACAGCTAGCGGAAAACTACACAGGATAGACTGGTCCATTCTAACTTCAGTGTCAGTAAAACCAGGACAACCACAGACCACACAATGGGATCCAAGTGCACGCCACCACTTAGGAAGTATTCTCGGCAAAACCTGAATTTATTTGCCTCCAACACTAACTTCTAGTTTTCTAGAAATACCAGGCCCAGAGGAAACAAGTTAAACACGTGAGAATCCAGCCAGTCAAAAACCAGAGTGGAGAATTCTATAGGAGCCACTGCTCAGTACCCTCATGAATAAGCAGCAAGAGGAGAAAACACAAAAGGAACATAATATAAAGATGAATAGAGGCTTAAATGATACAAAAGGGGTGGATGAAAAATACAGTGCATGTTTAAATTAAAGACCCACTGGGAATTAATCCCTCTCAACGTACTCCCCACTACCTTCAAACACACTTATCCCATTGTTCTTGCCACTTTCTGAAGCAGTTCTGGGAGTCCTCTTTGCATCTCTACAAGTGTGGTGAAAAATACAGTGAATGCTGCTGCTGAGTGCCACCCACCCAACAGAAGGCAGGCTGGTAACAGTGTGGTGTGCCTTCACCTCCCAATTCACCGGATTGGGTACCTTGTTCCCCTCCGGCTCTTCCCCCAAATCACAAAAATACCACAAAACTTCCACAAGCTTCTTCTTAAGACTGGCAAGAAGGATGGGATAATGTGTTCAAAGTAGAGGGATTAATGGCAATGTCTCTTTTTCTGCAATAAATATTTTTTTATTTAGTGACACACTGTATTTTTCCATCACACCTCATATATACTAAAGGTATACATCTTGTTTGGATTTAGATTCAAACCAACTAACTGGAAATAGATATTGACGATATTAAACAAGTATTTACAAGCTGAATGGAATCACGGCTGGGATTTGCTTTACAATACGCCAGCATGCAGAACACAAGGTAATGAAAACATGAGGGAGTTCAGTCACCTGACTAGTAAAGCCACGTTTACACATGGAACATTCAGGATGACACTTCACGTACTCATGTTTAGCAGAAGCTACATGCCTTTTCCCTTTCACTTTTTTCCCTACCCCAAATCTCACCTCAAGTAAGGTCTCTCATTATAGTCACATAGCTAAAAATTCAGGGAAAAGCGTGGCCAGAACAAAAATCTACCTCACGCACCATTATTCTGTTCAACTGTCATGAGATTATGCTTGGCTTTTACTGAGGCCTCAAACGTGTCAACGTTTTCCCGCTCGTACTCTTTGACGTCGGCGGCCACCCGCTCCAGGATGTCGTCTGGAGAAGGTGATCGTGTTCGAGTACTGCTCTGGGGGCTGCTGGGTTCCGATGGCACAGACATATTGCTGTCTTCAGCCAGGTACTTATATTTCTGTAACAATACAACAGATCATTTTCATAAAATCTTATGCTATCTACATACATTAATTTACTAGAAGTTGCTAACTGAAAAGTTAAGAGTCTCGCTGTGAAATAACAACAAAAAAGGTACTGATCTCTTTCTTGGTTGAATCAGATCCAGAATCCCCAACCTCACAGATTTCTTGACCAAGTTTTTCTGTGTTTGGTGCACACTAATTAGGCGGAAAACTCTGAGCTGACCAGATGAGATGCTGTTCACTGTCTTACACCCCAGTGTGACAATTTGTGCGTCTCACTGTAGAATGTGTTGATTATGGGGTTGATGATGTGTTGATTACGGGGTCTGCTTCAGACCCCACAGATGGCGCTACGTGATATACATAGATGCACCATATTACCTTTCTAAAATTCAAAACTTTCTGAGTTCTGAAGCACATCTGGCCCCAAGGATTGGAGATAAGGGATTGTGGACCTGGGCAAGAACAAAAAAAGATTCAACCAAGTTTTCAGGGGTTCCAGTTTAATAACAATTTCACCAGTGTCCCTGAAACACCTTCCAATCTGGCCCTGCTGCTCTTGTGATTCAAGTTTGCCTTCCTTTCCTCGACATCCCAGGGACCTGCTTTAGGCATGCACAGGTGAGCTGCCCTGGCTGTTCCTGCCTGTGTTTGTTTCTGTCTTTGCAGAGAAGGCACTGTACCTGGGACAGCCACCACAAGGATCTAGTGGGCCAGTATGGTTTTGTCTCAGGACAGCCAAAGAGGCGATGACCATCTATCTTCCAAGGCAGCAAACCAAAGCAAGAGAAGTAACTTTACCGAGATTGGGTATGACACCGGCCCGGCTCCTCGTTTTCATCATCTGGTTCTAAACTAGTCTCAAACTGTTTTTCCAATGTTTCACTGCAATGTTTGCTTTTTTCCACACAGTGAAACACACAATTTTTTTTTTTTTGGTACCGGGGATCAACTCAGGTCCTTGCGCTTGTGCAGCAGGCGGTGAAACCACTGAGCTAAATCCCCGGCCCAAAACACACAATTTTTGCTAAGTGAAATTTTTAAACTTTATACAGATGAGAATTTTCGTATTCATTAAAAGTCAAACTTCAAATTCTTACAATTTACAGGTTTTATATATAACAAAAAAAGGGTAATATCGCAGTTCTGATAACTAATGAAACTATCAAATCTCACAAATTTTATATATACGCTCTTTTCCTAAAGACTTGCTCAGATATCACTACTGTCACTTACTAGTATTCTACAAGTGATTACTCAAAAGAGAATTCATTAAAATTTTTTTTTGCAAAAACCACACACCTGAACAATTGCTTGCCTCTGTATTCTTCTCTGTTCTATTAGTGCTTCTTCATCCTCTTCCTCTACATCAAAATCCTCGAGGCTTTAAAACAAAATTTCAAACATCCTTAGAGATTCTAAAACTGTAACTCTTACATTTTAAAAAGTAAAGGCCGAATACTGTAGGTCATCATTAAGATTGAGTAAAAGTCTTACACTGCAATAGTCATTTCTAAACTATCTCAATTACCTGGTTTGGAAGCCTAGTAAGTAATTTACCACTCTGTCTCAATTTCCTCCTCACCGATTTTCATGGCACAATAACTGGTAACAATAGGACTGGGGATTTAGCTCAGTGGTGCCAGCGCCTGCCTTGAAAGTACAAGGTCCTGAGTTCAATCCCCAGTACCAAAAAAACCCCAATCGAACAAAAAAACCTGGTAACAATAAAGATCTCTAAGTTTTAAAAAAAGTCATCTCTGGCTCGTTATAACCTTGGCAGTGCTATTTTCTTTCTCTGACCTCAGTTTTCTCACCTATAAAACAAGGGCTGGGACAGGTAAACAAGCTGTTACTTTTTCTGGGTCACAGCACCTTTTGAAAACTCATGAGAACTACTGGTTCCTTCTGTATTAGTAACACACATGCAAGCACTTGCATTAATCTAAGGGTGACGTGGCTCAACCCACATACTGCCCCAGCCCTTTCCCATGCATCCCCCAAAGACCGCTTCCTCCTCAGTCTTATGATCCCTCTCAGTGTAACCTGTTTTTATATCCAGACTGTTCAAAGCAGAAATGTAAGTTGACAACACTCTGACTAGATCAACATCTCTACTGAACACATTCTTCACCTTTCTTAATCACCAAACTTTAATCAGGGTTTCTCAGCCTATTAGGACTATTAGTTTTTTGGTATGGATATTTAGGCTTATGTTCTGAGAAGGGTGTTAGCTTGTGCACTGTAGGAAACAACTGCCTTCTGCTACTAGAAGACAACCAAGAATGTCTTTAACACACTGCGCCAAAGGGTCCCCAGGGAGGCAGTATCCCCATGTTGACAACTACCACACTAAATTCTTTATTTTTGTGATATTCCATTTAGACAACCAAGTTTGTAATTTAAAACTTTTTCTAGTATTTTATTAGGTGCTGTAATGTTTCTCTATTTTTCCATTACAATAATCACACCTGCCACCAGCTAGCCTCAAGTGTAAGGCATGCAACATGGGACATGAACTGAAAAGTCGAAACTTTGTACAAAAATTCATTCCCCTAAAGGGGCAGCTCAGCCTGGCTGGACTAAGTAATGTATCCATTTTTCCAAATAAAACATAACAGGCTCCTAATAAAATGATAGCCCAGTATGTACTCCAGCTAAAAGGGGACCTTTAAATCCAGAAAACCACTATCTCTGGCCACAAACCTACCTGGAAATCACACAAGAGTAACTCTTGAATTCACGGCTAAATGACCAGATTCACTTATATTCTGGTGGAAATCATCCAAGATTCCCAGTCAGTGGCGGTTTCTCTAAACTGAAGCAACTGAACTATGGGAAAGGTCCGTTCTTACTTATCATCAGATGAAGACTCTTGCTCAGCTTTCATCCCTTCCGAAAGACTTCCTTTGAATCTGTCTTCCTTTACTTTGCTTCTGCTCCTCCGCCTGCGACCTCCCCGTGACCGAGACCTCCTCCGCAAGCGTGACCTGCTCCTGCGGCCTCGGTCTCTATTTGAAGGAAGGAAGAAAAGATATGAGGTAGGGCAGGGGCATAAGGGAAGCCTATACTTACTGTAAACTCAAAACTGCTTTAAAAAATAACATTTAACATTTTAAATTAAATACGTCTAAGAAAGGCCTGAATAATAAGGTTAACTAAAATAAGTGAGACATAGCTAAGGTTCTTACCACATTTTAAACTAAAAAATTGGTAATGGAAAATACTGATCAGGGGCCGGGGATGTAGCCAGCAGCATGGCGCCTGCCTGGCAAGCACAAGGTCCTGAGTTCAATCCCCGGCACCAAAAAAAGAGAATATTTATGAATATTGACTTAAATGTAACTGCCATGGGAGTAAATGGATATGGTTTCTTTGTGTGCCTTTTCTTCTTCAGTACCAGGGTTGAACTCAGGGCCAGGAATCCTCCCTGGGCTCCACGACAGTCCTTCCTCATCCTCACGGCACCGAGGGTGGGCTACAGAAAGATACCGGGGAGTTCAGCCTTCTCAGGTAATGTAGAAATACCAGGGTTCTTTGTGGACTCAGCAGTTGAATCACACGATTACCAAGCATGTACACACTGCTCTCTACGCTCCGTTTTCATTCCATCAGTAATCATGAAAACTTATGAAGTGTTAGAACAAGGTTTCCTATGCGAAGTGAAGCTGGAGCTCCAGGGACAGAACACAGGGGAGGCTCCACGGGCTGCAGTGCAGGGAGAGGACAGCCGTGGACCCAGAGGCACAGGTGCTCTCTGTCGCGACTGTGGCGATCAAGGGACGGACGGCTTGTCCTTGCCAAACCCAAAACTTCACACTGTGAAAGGCTGCATTTGACCTTATGTCACTTAGCTGAAAGATGCATGGTTAAGATACAGTTAAGACAGATGTGACAAAAATCTCAGACCCAATGGCCCTCAGACATTTTTTTCAATGCCGCAAGGGGTCGGCCCACTTAACACAGAGGTGAAGTTTGTGTTAGAAAAGGTGGAGCTCCACACAGAAAAGGCGGGAGGTCTCCATCAAAGGATCTACTGGCCCCTGTTCATGTCACATCCGACCACCAGGCTTAGCGCAGACTTCTGAAACCTTCTAAAATGATGGCAGTAAAGGAAGAATTATTATTATTACTATTATTACTATTATGGACTAAAAGGTATAATAATGGGAAACAGGGGCTGGGGATTTAGCTCAGTGGTTCCGGTGCCTGCTTCGCAAGCGTAAGGTCCCGAGTTTGATCCCCAGTACAAAAAAAAAAAAAAAAAAAAAAAGGTGAAACAGGAAGCAAAGGGGCAAAGGGGAGGGGGAAGTGGGAGGGGGAGGGGAAAGGACAGAAGGGAATAGAATTCATATGAGAAAATGGAAAAAGTAAACAAAGTCTTTGTAAATAGGGAGGGATGGAGGGGTTGAAGGGAGGGCTGGGGAAGGGGGAAAAAATAAGAACCAAGAGAGACTATGTAAAGGTGCAAATTTCCAATGATGAATGTCATTATATTGTACACCTGAAATGTACCAATAAAATAAAATTAAAAATAGAATAAAATTAAAATAAAAAAGAAATCCACAGGTAAAGAGAATACAAACACATGTGATGGCAGAGACAACAAACAAAAATGTGCAAACTGGATGGAAGAGTAGCAACAGATGGAAATTGAGCTGAGTATTAAAACAGGAACAAACAAGGTACAGGTTGGTGCCTGTCCTACCCCCAGGAAGCCTGGGAACTAGAGAAGCCGTATGCCCCACAGCAGTGATGGTGAACTGTTATAAGGAGCCCGCTGCAGTGCGCGCGCCCTAAGTCCCCACCACATCCCTAAAGGATGGAGGATGAAATCAAAGCTGGAAATAACTCAAGTCCTTAGACTTGTATTGCCCCTCCCGACTCGGCTGAAAATGCCGAACACTCTTCACAGTGTGACTAAGGCTTACTTTCTTTCTTTTTTTTTTTTGGTGCTGGGGATTGAACTCAGGACCTTGCGCTTGCAAGGCAGGCGTAGTATCACTGCGCTAAAACCCTGGCCCAGGCTTACTTTCTTGAAGGGTATTGGTTATTTTAAGAACTGGAACAAAGTCCTTCATGGCACTGTACCAAAACATGAAAGATTCAGGATAAGTTTACACTGTGAAGAAAAAGTCAGGACTCTACTGGGAGCCACACCACAGCACAGGAGAGATTTCTGGAAAACTTTATAGCCGAGAGAAAGGAGCTATAGTCACTGATACTTGAAAGTCTCTTCCTAATTACTCTGAAGTGGAAGCTGTGAGTAGACATTCTACGTTGCCAGAATGGAAGAAAGCTTCCATTTAGCTTTCTCGGTGCCTATTAAATCAGAGCAGGCAAAAATGAAAGATCAGCTTTCTGAGGAAAAGTCTCCAAAAGAAAAGGTAAACAAGTAGCAAAAGGATCCTGGAAAGAAACAAAGTAGAGAAGAAAACTATAAAAAACAAAAGCCTCACAAAATAAGTGGTATTCTCTGAAAGGTAAAAACAATTAAAACACTAAAAAAAAAAAGAATCAATAGAAGGGTAAGAAGGTAGAATGAGAAATTCTAAAAGTAGGACAAAATGATAGAAAAGATGAATGAGGAAAAAAATTAGAACAAGATTGAAGGTCCAATTTGAAAAACAGCAGACAACAAGGAAGAAAGCAAAAAGGAGACCTAACTTCCCAGAATGGAAAGCCAGGATCTTGCTATAAAAAAGCTTATCTAGGTGTCCAGCAAAAAAGATATGGCCAGCGGAGGAGGAGATCCACCCACCAAGGCATATTATAATGAAGTTCCAAGCACAGGACATTTATTATTATCAACAAGTGGACCAAAGGAAAAAGAGCAAGTCTTTTAAAAACGTCAATGAATCCAAATAGGACACTCAAGGCAATACTGTAAACTAGAAATCAATGGACCAGTGTAAAAATTTTCAAAAACAAATGATTTCAACCTAGAATGCTATTCCTTGCCAAATCAGCAATAAAAATAAAAGGCATGCCACCCACTTGCCACCAGGAGACTGTGAGGACCCCCCAACCGGCATGCCCACCAGCCACCAGCCTAGCTGAGCGGGCAGCAGAGCAGTCGAGGGCTGACTGTGACCTGACCTGCTCCATCCAGCTTGCTCCACCCACTTGAGACCAGGAGACGAGGCACAGAGGGGCATAAAGGCCATTGTCCTGACCTGCAGAAGTGAGCAACAGAGAGAGAGCCTCTCTCAGGCTCCCTGATGAAAACTGAAGCCCACTGGAAAGGTGAGAAGAATCTCTGCAATAAAGGCAAACCAGACCACTGTGCTTGGTAATTTGGAGGGATCATCACCTCCCATTGGAACCTGGACTATCTTCAGGGGAAGGGGAACTGGAACATGCAGTAGAGCCTTGCAGAGTTCAACCCTGCAGGAGGACAGGGAGCTCAACTTGGGACTTGCAGCCAGAAATCTGCCTGAATCTTGTGGGTCTGTGACTGGCTTGCTGAGACTCACTGACTTATATCTGCACACTGCTGCCCACATTGTCTATTGTGACAGCAGAGACATACCCTGATGGACGCCCTTCATTTTTATCTTTTATTTGTTATTTTCAAAATTAACACTATTTTTTTTTGCTTTATTTTTCATTTTTTTCTTTTCTACTCTTTTAAAATTTTTATTTTTCTCTTTTTTCTTTTTCTTTTCTCTTTTCTTTCTTTCTCTCTCTGCCTCGCTCCCTTGCTGTCCCACATTTGTTTTCATCTCCCCTTTCTGTTCGTGTTCTGGCCCTAATTCGTATTTCTTCTTTATTTGTCTTTTCTTCTCTTGCCTGTGCCCTCTGGCCTCACTGCTAACCTTCCCCTATCCTTCTACCTACCTATTTCTCCCTCCCCAACTCCTTCTAACTCCCCATCCCAAAGGGTAAAGTTGCTATACTGAAAAGTTTATTCACTATAAACATATGCTGGGTTGGTCCTTGCTTTTGATTTAATTCACACAGTTAAAGGTGATAGGTTAATAACTTTCGCAAATTCTCATTTTCTAAGATGTACTTGATGCTATGGTGTTGCTGATTGTATCACTTGGGCTAAGGTGTTGTGCTTGATCTAGTCAGTTGCCCTTCCTGTTATAATGAAAATGAGATAGCCTCAGAGCCATTAGAGACTCAAAACCTAAAGACCAGCTATATCTGGAAGACACCTCTGAGAAGCAATCATTCCATAAGTGTTCTAAATACATCAACAAAGATACTTACAATAAACAACTTCAAAGTATCAACCCAGGAACTAAACCGAGGACAGTACCAAAAACAAAAATGAGAAGACATTTAAGCAAGTCACAAACTTAGACTTCACCACACAAAAGGCAAATTCTGGGGCAAATGAGGTGGAAAAGTCTGATAATCAACCATTTGGACACTCTGAACTGATAAGAGGAAGTAAAGAAACAGATGAATGAGGCTCTAGAAAAATTCAAAGCAGAAATAATCGCCCAGATAACTACAGAGATGGTGAGCAGAGTGAAAGACATGATTAGAGGCTCTAGAACAGAAACAGATGAAAAAATAGATGAGCTCAGAAACATGCTGGAAGCCATGAATGCCCAGCATAAGAAATGGAAACCATGAAACAGATTCAAACAGATATTCAGGAGATTAAAAACTCCACTGAAAGCATGCAGAACAGATTAAAGGACTCTGAAGATAGAATATCAGATATAGAAGACAGGATTGTGGTTAAGGACCATGAAAACAGAGATCTCTTCAAAATAGTAAAGGACCACGAGAAATCAATCCAGCAGCAGCTAGATGATGCAAAGAATAACATAAGACTGACAGGGGTCCAAGAAAAAAACAGGAGAAAGTACAATTGACATAAAAAAACTGTTCACAGAAGCAATAGCAGAAAACTTCCCAGACAGAGGTGGAGAATTGGACATACAGATAAGTGAGGCATACAGAATTGCAACTAGCCCTGATCAAAAAAAATCTACACCTAGACACATAATAGTCAAGATCCAAGAAACCCAACAGAAGAACAAAATCCTACAAGCAGTTAGAGAAAAGAAACAAATCACCTACAAAGGAAAGCCCATCAGAATCACAGCACACTTCTCAACACAAACCCTCAAATCAAGGAGAGCCTGGAGCGAAGTATTTCAAGCCCTAAAAGAAAATAACTTCCAACCTAGACTATTGTATTCTGCAAAATTATCTTTCAAAATCAATGGGGATATTAGATACCTCCATGACAAAGAACACCTGAGAAATTTCATGAACACCAAACCAGCACTCTAAACAATTTTATGCAATATCCTAGAAAAAGACAATGAAGGTCACTACTCCATGAGGCCCAAAACAGGGAAGCCACCAGGCAAGGTAAGAAACTAAAGGGAAAAGGGGAAAAAAATAAGAAATAAAAGAGCCAGCAACATTAAAACATCATGACAAGGATGAGTCAATATTTATCAATTATAACTATCAATGTTAATGGCCTCAATTCACCAATCAAAAGAAATAGACTGGCAGAATGGATTAAGAAGCAAAATCCAGCAAAATGCTGTATACAAGAAACACACCTAACTCAAAAAGAAATTCATAGGCTGAAAGTAAAAGGATGGAAAACAGTTTTCCACATGACAGGAACCCAGAAAAAAGCAGGGGTAGCAATATTATTTGCAGACAAAGTAGATTTCAAACCAAAACTAATTAAGAGAGACAAAGATGATCACTACATCCTTGTGAAGGGAACAATCCAAGAGGAAGAGATGACAATCCTAAATATATATGCACCAAATACGAATGTCCCCAACTATA
>NW_004624756.1:21068887-21085455 GCF_000247695.1 Heterocephalus glaber
TACAGACATTTATAGCTAAATGGATGCCTACTGAGGCCATACTCTTAAGTGAAATAAATAGGATCCATATGTGTAAATACCAAATAGTTTCTCTAGTATGAGAAACTGAAAGTGTAAGTAAGGATTAAAACGGATAACTGATAATTTGAAATAGGAAGAAAAGGTCCAAAGGGGTAGGGGAAGTGGGAGGGGAAGGGGAAAGAAAGGAAAGGAAAAATTATGAGAAAAGAAAAAAATGTAAACAAAGTCTCTGTAAATAGGGAAGGCTAGAGGGGGTGGAGGGTGCACAGGGAATGCAGAAATAAATAGGAACCAAGATACATCAGGTACAGGTACAAGCACTCAATGATGAATGTAAACGTATTGTATACCTAAAATGGACCAATAAAAGAATTTAAGGAAAAAAAAAAAAGCGTTTTTTAGAAGAACAAGGTTCCAAAAATATGCTTTCCATGTGATTTCCTTGGGAAGCTAATGAAGATGTGTTACCAAAACACAGAGTAGATCATCAAAGAATGTCACTGGACACAGAGAGAAGCACGAGGAGGCCAACGGTACCAGCATCTCTGGAGAACAGGGTGAGCAGCTGAAGAGTGGAAGGCGCGCCCCTCACACTACACAGGAAACACACACACACACACACACACACACACACACACACGGGACACACTCATGAATAGAATACAACGCGGCAGAAGAGAAACACGGTGAAGTGTCATTCTTTTTGATTGACCAAAGAACTTCATGGGCTCCAGACAAACAGGTTTTTGCCAGAGATTCTCCAGGAAGAAGTAGTTTAGAATAACTACAGTCATAAAATGAGAACAAACTGGGCCACATATTTACTAACCCACAAAATTTGCTAGTTAAAACAAAAAAACAAAACAAAAACAAAAAAACCCCACTTTTAGTATTTATCTTGGAAAAAAAAGAAAAAAGAAAGTCCTATTTTTGAAAGACTGAGTTTTTCTGTGAGGAAACATTTGTGTAAATTTGAAGGGACTGTGCTGAAGAACAATGTGTGTGAAATATCACGGGCTGGCAAAAGGACAAAAGGAAACCCCTGGGTCACAGCTAAATGGGAACAGCACTCAGAGCTCCAGCTCAGAGAGTCAGCAGGAACTGGGCTCTACCTTCTCCGGGGGGACCTGCTTCTCCTCCGGGGGGACCTGCTGCGCCTGAGTGGAGAGCGGGAGCGCCTTCTGATGGGAGACCGGCTTCTCCTTCTGGTGGGAGACCACCTGCTGACCGGGCTGGCATCCTTGGACCGCTCCCGTCTGCTGAGGAGGTCATCTCGAGGGCGTGTTCTAGGGCAAAAGCAAGTTAATAGAAAAATCACATGCAATCAATTTGTTCAAGCAGATTCCAAGAAGAAATACACTAACACAATGATAGTAAACACTGAGTAGTGTATTTCGTATCAAAATAAATTTTTCTTTTTGGTGCCAGGGATTGAACTCAGGACTTTGCGCTTGCGAGGCAGGCACTGGAACCACTGAGCTAAATCCCCAGAACTTCGTATCAAAATTTAAACTCAGATGACCACAGAGACATTTTGTGTTACAGTAGACAAACGGTAAGTCTATTTCCAACAGCCTCAGTTTGAAGAATTATTAAAGGGTCCTGATAAAGCCACAGATTTTAATTTCAGCTCAAGCAAAAGGGGCCAAGTAATATTCTATTTCCTCAAATCAACATTTTTTCCTTATCTTGATATTTCTGCAGTTGCAAATTTTATTTTTAATGTAAATTAAGTATAATGGTATCTTATAAAAATCAACATTATCCTACGAACTGAGGAACTAGCTCATAGCTCAGCCTCCTATTCAAACTCAACTTTTCAACAGTCTCCCAAAGCCCTTCCAATGAGTTTTACTCTCTTAATGTGCTGTATTACCATAAGCACAGGTCTTTGTATAACTAGGTTTTCAACATTTCTTAACGGTGTTTCAAAGTTGGATACGAATATTGGACCTGAACAGGTAAGACACCTTGTAAATAGTTCTATGTAAAGTTTAATAGTAATAACATAAAAATTGTAACACTTTCCCTATTGGTAAAAATACAACCTGCCTTACACGCTTGGAGATGGTACACAGAGCCTCAGACTCTTTTGGAGATCTAGCAAGATGAGCAAGGCAGACTGTGGCTCAGATCTGTAGCGGTCACACATAATCTGCGTTTATAGACACGCTTCTCAAAGACTGGTTAAAACTTGTAAACAGGATAAATAAGAGTGGACAAGGGAGGAATGAAGTGTTATTTGCTTAAATGCAATGAAAATAAAAATGCTTAATCTAATGATCTAAAATACTTGGCTTAAAAGTTTCTTTTTTCTTTTTTTTTAAGAGTGCTCAAATGGTATCAGATTGACCCTGCTTAATGAGAGTTCCAATAAAAGAACAGCTCACATAGTAATAAGGTGGTCTATCTTTTCTGGAAGCAAATTTGGTAGTAATTTTCTAAAATGTGACTATACACACCAGGGCTACTTCCAAGTCTGGTTCTATAAATCTATTCTACAGAGAAACTGCACACATAACCAATAGACATCTTTGTATACAATACTGAAAACCTGAAAATAGATCTAAATTTTCATCAGGTTTCAACAAAGGAATGATTATTACGGTACATGTATGAAATATACTTTGCTGTTACACTTGGATGGAGAGACAGAAAATTTAATTCTGCATTACGTAGACTTGTTTTTATTTAGTATATACTTCTGTAATTAGAAAACATTTTCATTTGTTTCAAATACTCAGGTCCAGAACTAAGCTCAGAATTTGTCTTCAAACTGAAAGATGATCAGGATAATTACAAAACACTTTATCAAGAACCATTAAACCAACAACTGCTTCAATGCAGAGAGCTAAAAGGGGCTGTTTCATTCAAATGCCACTTGGTACAGTAAAAGTAAGAAATTTTCTCTTTAGAGCACTTTGGAAACAGTCTTGCAATTTCTGAGAATGTGATGATTTAAATTTCAAAGTCTATTTATGTTATAAGTATACAAGGAAAATCTCATGTATACAGTGAATGACTAGGAATTCATAACATTTTACACGCCAACATTCTTTTAATAAGGAAAACTTGGCCAATAATTCCAAAATACACAATTACTCAATATACAAGATATTATTACATCAATTTCTAAAGTGGTTTAGAATGACTTGACTCTAAACAGTCCTCATTCTACCCCTATGAGCCAGGTAAATCACTAACTGCTGACTACATCCTTTGATCCGCATCACCTTGTGAGTTAAGAAAACACCAGCAAGACTTATCAGTTAACAAGCTCTGGTGGGCTACCACTGGTAGTAGAAGCCACCCGATGGGACAATTGTGATGTGCTGTCCCGTCATGAAAGTGTTGTCACTTGGATTTAAAGGAGTAATGTAGCAAATTAAATCAAGAACTTGAAAGGAAAAATAACTCTGTAATCAAGCTCAGTATCTGTAAAACACTCATAAGTGTAAATGTTAACTTAATGGAATGGATTATACTTGAAATGATCAAACTCATGACTTCATCTTTGTTCTCAAATTTTACTTTTCCCTTTAAAATATGGTGCATAGTAAAAGTATTCATATTTTGTAAACATGTTACCTTGGAGAAGAAAGTCGTCTCCTCTCTGGCTCCCTACGTTTTCTTTCTAAAGATCGGCTCTTGGCTCTTCTACCCGGAGACAGAGTTCGAGAAGGTGATTTGCTCTGCTTAGATCTTCTATCATTCAAGAGTGGAGATCTACTTCTCCTCGACTTATCACGTTGTTTAGGAGACAGACTCCTTCTCTTAGGGCTACGACCAGGTCTTCTACTAGGTGACCTGTTTTCCTTCCCAGAGGAAGCATCCTTAGAGGGAGACTTAATAGGCTTTTTTTCTTTATCAACTTCAGACCTTTTGGATTTTCTCTCTTTGGACCGCGATCTTCTGTCTTTGGATTTACCTTGTAGGTCAACCGGGGATCTAGATTTTTTACCTCGATCTCGACTTCTACTTTCATTTATAATTGGGGATTTTTTCCTATCTTTTGTCTTACTTTTATCTTCAATTTTAACCTTCTCATCAGTAGGAGATCTGGCCTTGCCAATTTTCTCTTGAGATCGCCTCCTAAGGATAGGGGACTTTGATTTTCTTGCTTGGTCTTGGGACTTGCTTCTTTTGGATGGACTTTTGGACTTCTTCCTCTCCTTTGACTTGCTCCTAGTTGTTTTCTCTTTAACTGTTTCAATACCTCCCTTACTTTTCTTTTTATCCAACCTATGTCTAGTCCGTTCTTTGGATCTGCTTTTACTCCGTTTTTTTGTACTATTTTTATTGTCCACAACTTCGAGTTTCCCCTTTGTACTCGAGGATCTGGTACCAGACCTATTTCCATTTCTCACCTTTTCATGAATCTCCCCTTCTTCTTCAGAGCCAGACTCATAACCTTGTAAAATGAGTCCCATCCCAGACTGGACCTTGCCGTCCATGAGCTCGTTATCGAGCTCGACTTTAATCAAGGCCCTCTGCTTCTCCAAGTCTTCTAGCAAAGCCAAAGCATCAAGCTTAGCTCTTTTTGCGGGAGACATACCTTCTTTGTCAGAAGCGTCAATCATCTCTTTTCTTTTGTGTTTCTTATGTTTATGCTTATGTTTATGTTTTTTATCCTTGTCTTCTTCTGAGGAATGTTTATGTTTCTTGTGTTTACTTCTGTGTTTATGTTTCTTTTTTTTGTGACGACTATGTTTATTTTGGGACTGGTCTTCTGATACTTCTCCATTTTCTTCATTTACACTTTTTTCAGAATTATCAGCATCTTCCATCCTATAAATGTACAAAACACATTTTAAACTCACAGTATTTATCCAGTTTGAGCCACAACAAAGTTAACAGTAACAATAAAATACATTTCAATGTAATGCATTAAGCCGGTCACTAAAGTTTTTTTAAGAACACCTCCAGTTATTTTATTTCAAAAAAGGTGTGTGGTAAGAACTGGATTGGGTGGTGCCACAACTTCAATTTGTTTCTAATGGTTAAACTTGTAAATCAAAAGCATTAGAAGAAAAACTATAGGGTAAGGTTAAAAAATTACTAAAAGGGACTGTAAACCAGGCATAGTAAAATCTTAATACTGATTTAGATAAGTCACTAAGTAATCTGACTTTTTAAACCTGCACTTCTCAGATATATTTAAGACTTTTTTTCATAAAACATAAACTGAGGGACTAATCTCCTTTTCCAATTGAAATTCAGAAAACCTGACATTTGAAGAAATGTACCGGGTCATTTCTTTTGAGTATTTCTGACCTAATCACTTGCAATTCCAAAGTCTGTAGAGTCAATATTGAGCTGTATTCAAAATAAGCAATCGATGTGCTCTGGGAGCTGAGGCTGATGATGTGGAGAATCCCCAAGGATTAAGACTTTAAGCTAAACCACAAGGAGGGATACTTGTATGTCAACAACAGTCTAAAACCAGCACTTTCATATGGTTCAACCCACTATTTGTTCATCAAATTACTTAATCCTTCTGAATTATAAATGAAAAACTTGATCCCCAAAATATGTTCATACTAAAAGTGCTATGCAAAAATAAAACCAGACTAAGGGAGCTTCTATGCCTAACTCTGGATTATGTTGAGTTAAAGAGTTTATGGTTCTAAATTCAGTAAGCTTGCAGTGTACAGTCGTCCTGGATTAAATACAGGTTCAATATTATTACAGATACTCCCTGACTTATGACAGAGTTATGTTCCAGTAAGTCCACTGTAAACTGAAAATATTTCAAGTGTAAAATATATTTAATATATCAAACCTATCAAATATCATAGCTTAGCAATACAGTGTACTAACGCTTCCCTTTAAAATCACCATACTATAACACAGCATCCCACCTAAAATAAGATCAGAACCAAATTTTAAAGTGGACTCTGGTCACCATACTATTTTTGGAGGAAGATATGGTTCATTTTGTCAGGGCTTCAAATAATGTACCTGCATACTTCAACCAAGTTTATTACTCACACCATCTACCACAAATAGTTCCTTGGGAGGTAAGAATTCATGGACCTATTCATCAATCTCTGAATATATGTTTTAGAATCACTTATCTCTGTAAGCATTAAGCCAGGTGGCAGGAAAACAATGTACATGATCAGTAACTACCTCCTTCAAGGAAATGATAGACCAGCAGAAAAGAAAGTCACAACCACAACACACTGGAGAAGGGCATGACAGAGACAGGAACAGACCCTGAAGGGTCATCACAACTCAACTTGCGCTGTTAGGGGAGGTATCTTGTAGATCACAGAAAAACCTACCTACCAGTTAAGCAGGGATGCCAGGGGAGAGACGTTTATGGGAAGAAAGGCGGGTTAAAAAATAAAAGCTGAGTAACACTGTCCTAAAGAATAAGCAAAGAATTCTGAAAGGGTTAAAGGGGAATTTTTGAGCTAGAAAGCAGGTGACAAAGATTAGGTTATATGGCAAAATAAATATATCAGTGCGGCCAAGGCACCAAACTTGTGGGAAAAACTTTTCTAAGAGGTAAGAGTCCAAGTGGGCCAATTCCAGGAAATGACAAGAAGTGTGTGATCTGGGGAGTGAGTGGCTGAGACACAACTAAAGGCTCACTGTAGTCGCAGAGGCCCAGAACTGCAGGGTCTGACTGCTGGCTGGGTTCTCTATAAGGCACCGACAGTTGTGAGGACTATGGTGGAGACAGAGGCAGAGAGTTTAGTTCTCCAGCCAGGTTTGTCTCCAGTAAATATGGAGCGCTCACGTGTGTGTGGAATGTTCAGAATGGAGGCCTGATTGACAAGTTATTAGCTGACAACAAGGGTGAGGGAAGGGGAGGAGTGGACAACACATAGCCATACATGGCATCAAACACAAAACTGTTTGATTTTTGTTACTCTCTAGCATCTCTAGCATGGAGTATGAGAAAGGACGAAATACTGAAGAGAGGAGCAGAGGAAACTGCCTCTGGTGAGAATCGGGGATTGGACTAGGCCCACTTCTCTCCAACACAGTATAAAAAGAAAGAGCAGTATCTTTGTAAAACAAAGCAAACCAACAACCCTACCGCTCTACTGCAGAGGGAAACAGAATCACACAGATTTAAGCAGAAGATCCAGATGCTGCTAACTGCTGCCAACACTGGGTATATAGGCAACCACATCCCCTTCCTGGAAATACCTCGTCCTGTAATTCAGAAGATCGGGTGCGTGTCTTTTTTTCCCTGACCCCTGACTTATGGGGTGGGGAGAGGTTAGGTTAATTTAAGTTATGGAGAACTTTTTAAAGAACTAAGAATGATTTTTAGGTATATAAAATCTAGAGCCCAAAGCACAAAGTTCCAGTCATTAAGGCAGAAGTTGAACTACCCCCTACAGACTCTACAAGCCCCCTCAGAACTAAGCGAACTTGAATGGTTAAAGGCTCTCCAAGCTGCCTGGGCTAAATCCGTGGTTGTGAGGCTCGGCAAGTTCAAGTTCCCTGGACCCTAGGTTCCCTCACACACGAGATGGAGGAAGTGAGAGCACCCACCAGGGAGGCTGCGTGAAGCCCACACCGGTTAACAGATGCTACATGCTGACAACAGAGCTTAGCGTGAACCGAGTGCCCCAAAAGTAAGCTGCCACCGTACAGACTGGGTAACTACATTCGCTCACGGGCACTGTGCAGCCGACCGCCAGGGACAGTGCTGTAAGGGGCGCTGCCAAAGAGCATGGGTTCTGGAGTCAAACTACCTTCAAGAGCAGGCAGCTCTTGTAACCTCAGGCAAGCTGCTCCTTCCTCTCTGCCTCGCTTCTCTCCACTGGAAAAGCTGGGGAAATGATAGTACAGATAAATCATGGTACCAACAATCAATTCACCCATGAACAGCCGGCTGCCACGCTAAGTGTTAATGTCATGCTGCTGGACAGGCTAAGGTTCCAGGAGGTTTAAGGGCCTCGGCCAAGGTCACATATGCATCAAAGCTGTGGAAAGGCTGGTGATACACTCCACGTCAGCCCAAAGCTCCTCCATCTGACAGAAGACACTTTCGAAATGTCAGACTGTGTCACCAGTCCCTGTGAAACTTGATGATTCCTCCCTACACTTCAGTGAGGAGAAGCTAAAACCCTTTACCGGGCCCCATGCTTACTGCCCAAACACTCCTACGGAGCCCGCTGTGCCCCACACCCAGGCTGCCCCAGCCCAACACCCCAGCACTCTCCTCGGCCTCGGGCCTTGGTCCCTGCACCTGCACTCTCTCCTTTCCACAACCGATCCAGGCATTACCGGTTCCTTTAGCTCTTGCTCAAACGTTACTTTCTCAGGCAAGTTTTCTGGATCCCACTTTAGTTGAAACACACAAGGCACACATATTTCCTTTCTGTGCTTAACTATTTTTCTTTTTTTTTTTTTCTAATTTTATTGGTTCATTTCAGGTGTACAATATAATGACATTCATCATTGGAAATTTGCACCTTTACATAATCACTCTTGGTTCTTATTTCTTCCCCATTCCCCTGCCCTCCCTTCAACCCCTTCATCCCTCCCCATTTACAAAGACTTTGTTTCCATTTATCCATTTTCTCATATTAATTCCATTCCCTTCTTTCCTTTCCCCTACCCCTCCCACTTCCTTCCCCTTTGTCCCTTTTCTTCCTATTTCACATTATCTATTATACTTTTTAGTCCTTATTTACACTTTCAGTTTCTCACACTAGAGAAACTATTCAGTATTTACACATATGTGTCCTATTCATTTGACTTAACAGTATTGCCTCAATGTGCATCCATTTAGCTCTAAATGTCTCTAATTTCTCATTCTTTATGGCTGAGCAGTACTCCATTTTATTAAAAAACCACCTTTTCTTTATCCAGTCTCCAGCTGATGGGCAACTGGGCTGCTTCCAAGTTTTAGCTATTACAAATTGTGCTGCTATGAACATGGGCACACATATATCACTGTGGTATGATTCTTTTAATTCTTTGGGGAAGATCCCCAGCAGGGGAATAGCTGGGTCAAATGGGACTTCCAGTCCTAGTTCTATGAGGTATCTCCATACTGATTTCCACAGAGCTTGCACCAGTCTACACTCCCACCAGCAGTGGAGCAGGGTTCCTCTTTCCCCACAGCCCCACCAGCATTTGTTATTGGTTGATTTCATGATAGCAGCCATTCTTTCTGGAGTGAGGTGGAATCTCAGCATTGTTTTCATTTGCATCTCTCGAATGACCAGTGATGTCGAACATTTTTTCAAATTTTTTTTCCCTTGTATTAAATTCTTTTATTGGTACATTGTAGGTATACAACACAATTACATTTCTCATTGGGAATTGTACCTTTATATAATGCATCTTGGTTCTTATTTTTTCCCCATTCCTAGGCCTCCCTTCATGCCCTCCAACCTTCCCTACTTACAAAGACTTTATTTCCATTTTTTCCATTTCTCATCATTTTTTCCTTTCCCTTCTTTCCTTTCCCCGCTTAACTATTTTTCAAAGCACCACCACCTAGTATAATTCCTGAGGTCTCTACTATAACACAAGCACTTTGAGAAGAGAACTTTTATCTTTAATTCATTACTCTACCCCAAGGGCCTACAACTTTATCTAACCTAGCTGGGCATGGTGGTGCACACCCTCCTGAGTCCTGAGGTAGGAGGATTGCTGCCAGCTTGAGGCCAGCCTGAACTACAGAGTGAGACCCTGTCTCAAAAAAAAAAAAACACCCTAGTAGATACTCAGTTGATACTTTCTTGAGCCAATGAAATGATGTACCTAGAATAACATATAAAAGCTGTACTCATGAGACTAAAGTTGTTTTTCACTATTATAGACTTTTAGCTCTTCAAATGTTGTTTTTGCTTAGTTATATCTACAGGACCTCAGAGTACACATAGTAGGTGACCATTATTTCATGTGCAGTAACAAAAACAATGCAATCAAAGAAAAATCTGTTTTTTGAACTTTTGTCTTTTCTAATCCTTCCTATAGGTAATTTATAAAAGTCTTAGTAGTTTCAACTCACAATTCCTAAAAACCCACAGAGAGGGAAAACCCTAACTCCTTGCACTCTGAGAATCAGAATTTGCATCAGGACACCCAAGGTTTCTGCTAAGAGTCATCCTCGTGAGTGACCTCAGTTCCTACTGCAGCCTGATGAGTATTTCTAGGAATGACTTGGTTCTGGACAGAACTGCCACATGCCAACCACAACCATCCTAGGCTTCTCTCATACAGGGCTACACATGGCAAACCTTAAGTCTCCTCAGTGGAGCTCTCAAAGAAAGTGAGAGCTGTAGCCTGTGGTTAGTTAGGGGCATACAGTTCAGCAGAAGAGTGCTTGCCTGCCACGGCCAGGGCCTGATTCTAGAACCAGCATCAAGAGAAAAGAGTGAGAGCCAGAGGGATTGGTTTGTTTTGGTCTGGGGTGCAGCTCAGTGGTCCACCACTTCTCTAAGCCCCCATGATGCCTTGAGTCCCATCCCCAATGCTGGGTGAAAAAGCCTGTTCTGGGACACAGGAAAACTGAATTACGTACAATGAGCCCATGCAAAGGCAGATGAATTAGGTTCATCATTAACAACTTTCTCCTAAAGCTTCAGAAAAAGGATCCCTGTTAAAAACAAGGAACTGTTGGTTCTACTGGGTAGTTTCCAATAACAACACAGGCTGTATATAAATTTCACATATAAATATATACACTTTATATTTACATTTTACACAGCAGGTGGATGTGTATACCTACCCATCTACAGCATGTTTATTATAAAACAAGCATTTACTGAACCTATTTAATTCTTGGTAGTAGCCTGAATGGCATGATTTGGGAACAAAGCTGAAATAGAAGGACAGGCAATATTGGGACAATGAACAGTAACTGTTCATTTGTTTCAAATGTTAGCCTTTCAATGACTTAGGTCTTGGGGCATCTGGCACAGTGAAAATAGTTACAGAACAACCGCAAAGTAACAGAATGACAAACTACCAACCACTGGAGTTATTTTAGCTTCATCCTTCACATGTTTTTCTCTAAAGAACAGCCTTAAATTATTTGGGAAGCATTCAATTTATGCTTTGGAGACACAGAAAGCTCATTAAATTTGTTTATGAATGGGAGTTTTCAAGCTAAACAGTTCTTAAAAATGTTTTTTAGGGTAAGCTAAGTGAATGTCACTGCTTCTTTATGAGGAAAGCAATGAAGCATGTTTCTCTGACAAATCACACATACTTTCAATACAGAATTAATGTAGATGTGAGTTAGAATGGGTCCCAAAGACTAACTGGACCAACTTTCCTTCTGCCTCACCTCTTGCAAACCAATGAATTAAAAATGTCACATTAAAAAATGGATCTCTGGGCCAGGGATTTACCTCAGTGGTTCCACTGCCTGCCTCGAATCCCCTGTACCAAAACAACAACAACAAAAAAAGAGATCTCTGACTGGGATCCAGCTCAGTGCTAAAGTATCTGCAAGGCCTCATGTTCATGCCTTCCACAGCATTTACAGGACACTGGCAATAGGTAAAACTTTAAACACAAATTTAAAAGGAGCTACAATGTATAGTTAAGGCCCACAGTACAATAGCCAGGAAGAGTTTAAAGGAGTCCTTTACTTAGTGCAACCTCAGGCAAGTTACTATCTTTCTGTGCTTCAGTTTCATCTGTAAAATACACAAAACAACAGTGTCTATCCCGTATAGTTGTTATGCAAGCTAACATTTGTTCAGTGCTTTGAAGAATGCCTGGTCTTCAGTAAATGCAAATTAGTTCAAAAAGGCTTAAGTACAGAGACTGACATATAAAAGCCACTAAAGTCTTCGGGGAGCTTAAAAACTAGTTTCTAAAATTTCTCCTTTGAATAAATTCCTTACCCTTAAAATCAATCAGTGTCCTCACTATGATCGGCCTGCATAGAACCTGCTTTCACATCACCATTATTTTAACTATTTTCAAATTAGTCAAAGGACAAATACAGAGCAAATATTCCATTCATACCACGGGTTCCTAGGTAAGGAAGGGAAAATGAAAGACTATCTCCTTGCCACAGCATAGGACCTAATCAAGTGTGTATTTATAATCAGGTCTGGTATTATTTGGATAAGTGAATGAAATAGGACTGACCCACCCCTCAAAATGAATCTGAACTGTCCCTAAAATCAAATGAATGGACATAATTGAATAAAATTCTCAGATTACCAGAAAATTCAGCTGTGTATCATTAGATTTGTACTGCATGCCATAAATACAGCAACTACGCCACACGCTGAACTCCGTGAGAAAGATGGTCAGTCTAGTTAAAATCTTACAGCCCGGTGTGGTGGTGCACGCCTGTAATCCCAAGACTTGGGAGGCTGAGGCAGGATGATCGCCACGAGTTCAAGGCCAGCCTGGGCCACCTAGTGAGTTCATGGTCAGCCTGAACTACACAGTGAAACCCCCACTCAAAAAACAAACACAAAAACAAAACTTACAACACAATTTCTAATTGTGAAATTAATAAGGCAACTTTCCAAAATCCCTTAATAAAAAAGGGTCATAATTGTCTAGCTAAGAGCCAAGAACTGGATCCAAAGCAATGAATTGTCAAGTCGCCTGGTGGCAAAGAATTTTTCTATCTCTCAGTAACAAGTTGCTGTGAGACTATTATCTAATCTACTTCTTTTCACTACAGGAATACTGTTTAAAAACCCACACTCCTGTAGGTTCTTGTTTGAATTTTCCTAGCACAAACATACATATACAAAACAGCTTTCAGATAAGCAGCCGCTAGCTTTTGCTTACACAGAATGTGCACGCTTGGTTACAGCGATTCCTACACTAGCTTAATTACAGATACAAAGTGGTTTAGGGTGGGAAACAGCTAGCAATTCCCAGTCTTACTCCATCCGTCCTCCTAAAAAAAAAGCTACAAACTCAGGCAGGGAAAAAAAAAACCCAGGCCTGAAAACCACGGCCTTTCTTACTTTCCTTCAAGTTTGCTGGTTGGCGAAAAAGATGCTAAAAGACAAAGTGGGGAAACTACCGGGTGGGTGCTGGTGTAAAAGTACGGGGCGGGAGGCGCAGCACCGACCCGCCGCAGACTAGTTCTGGGACGATCGGAGCGCGACCCCGGCGCCTCTTCTCTGCTCGGGTTCTCAAGTGGACAGCGGTAAGGAGCAGGCGACAGGGGGACCGGATGCGGAAGGCGGGACTCAGGACTCGCCCCGCGGACACCGCCGCCACCAGCTCTCCCGGTGCCCGGAGAAGCAGGAAGCGGCGACCTCGGAGCCCGCAGCCGCCGCGCACTGGACAGACCTGTAGAGGCCGCTGGCACCCGCGCCTCCCGGGCAAAGCGGCGCGCAGGCTCAGCCCCGGGACTGCGAGGCTCCAGGCCCGCGCGCCCGCCCTCCACGCCTCCCACCCACAACGCAGCGCGCGGGGAGAAGCAAAGTTTGGCTCCCGCCGTTAGGCCCGAACTTTCCCGCCCGTCCGTGCAGGTTTCCGCCGTTTCCCACTCGCCAGGCCCCAGGCTCAGGCCCACCGACAGGAATGACTTACTCCGGCTGCTCCCGCAGCGCCTGGGGCTCCGCGGCGGCCATCTTGAACTTCCTGACTCCGCGACGGCGGTAGCGGCGGCTGCCCGGACCGTAGAGCCTAGTGGAAGTGGAGGAAGGAGGAAAAGAAGCCGTCGCGCATGTGCACAGCGCGCAGGAAGAGTGGTGGTCTGAGTCCGCGCCGAACCCGGAAGTAATAAATCCGGAAGTAAAACATTACTTCCGGGGACAGGACGCAGAGCGTCGTGACGTACTTCCGGGGCGGTGGGTGGTACCTGCCGCTGTTAAGGGCAAGTGTCCCTCCTGGTGAATGTTAGGATTGAGCGTGTAAAAGCAACAACAACAACAACAACAACAAAAATCGAGCACTTAAGAGTACAGAGCTTGCCAGGGAGGGTAATAAAGGCAAAGGGATGTACATATCGTGGGCAGTTTCGAGGGCTAATTCGCTATGGGGGCCAGAATGTAGGGGAAAATGGATATTCCTGCGTCTCTTCGTTGTTGCTGGTTTGGTTCGTGGAGAGCTCATAGGCCGGTCTTAATGTCTCCCACCGTGGTATTAATTATCTCCAGATCCCTTTGGCCTACCGCTCCTTGTAGTAAACTTTATGGGGAAGTTATGCGTCCTAATTGTGGAAAGGAGTGAGGTGGAGGAGAATAGGCACTCATTATTCAGGTTTGATGTCAGATTGTGACTGAAGGCCAAGAAAATACTTGAACAACACACGTTTGAAAAAAGCATAGTAAACTACGGTAGCGGCACACGCCTGTAATCCCAGCATTGTGGGGGCTGAGGCAGGAGGATCGCAAGTTCGAGCCCACATTGGGTAATTTAGCAATTTGGCTAGACCCTGTCTCAAAGAGGGGGCTGAGATATAGCTCAGGGCGAAATCCTTGATTTTAATCCTCGGTATCGTCAAAAAAAAAAAAACTTAAAAAATTCCTCACCAAGTTCATTTGCGCAGTATTCCCAGTTTGGAAAGTGAAATACGAAGTTTTCAGAGATTACTCAAAATTATGTTGTTGTTGTAATTTTGAGAGAGTGGGGTTTCTTGAAGGAGGAGTTAAAAGGAAGACAAACACCAACTTCATGAGTTAAATCATTAACCAAATGTTTACGGAGTGAACTTCATTTTATGGCTCTTGCTCCACTCGGGAACCTTTGTACCGGAACCTCGCCCTAGAGAGGAGCGGCTCGGGGGACCTGCGCGGAAGGGACTCCGCGGGGGCGGAGCTACTCCCGGAAGTCCGGGAGGTACGCGCGCGCCTGCGTACTCAGGAAGGCCCAGTCCGGTTTGGGCAGCTGGCTTTTTCTCGTGCTGTCTTCGTGCCCCGCCGCCTGGCCGGGGCGTCTCCGGCCGGCCTCGCGCCCCGAGACCGCCTTCCTCGGTCCTGAGCGCCGCCCTTCCAGTGAGACTGTTTCCGGAGCTGCACTCTCGGCGGAGGAGCAAGGAGAGGCGAGAGCCAGGCCCGCGCGTCGCCGCTCCGCCCTGCCCTGGCGGCGGCCCGGATTGGACCCCGCGGACTCCGCGATCGGTGCGGGCCGGGTCGCCGGGTGTGAGGACCGAGACCGCTGGAACCCGGCCCCTGGCGCCCCGCCGGCGGCAAATCAAAAATGTACGGCCCGGAGATAAGGTTTTGGAGACAAGCATGCATTTTCGAAACACCTCGATTTTTTGAAATACCATCTTTGTTTTTAGTCATCATTCCAGCCAATTTACAGACGCGTTCCAGAAATACTTGTATTTTTAAATTCTGTTCCTCCCCTGGGGAGGAATTAGAGTTGGGCCTGATAAAGCTGTACTGCCAGCGTCGGTCTCACTGACCTCTCAATAGACTCCTTGTAGCAGACACAAAAGTAATGAGGGTCAAAATCCAGTATTGGCCCAGGCAGTATCCCGATGTCAAAAATGTACATAGATCACTCTTTAGATAATACTGAAAGCTTCATCTAGCTTAAGACCTAGACTTGAAATTAGGAGGTATTTGGGGGAAATAATGCTAGACTGTTTTTATTACAAAACATTAACGTTTTCTTTTATTCCATAAAAGTATAGTTTATTGTGCGTTTTTGAAAATCTGGTAACTAAAGCAAAAGAAAGCAAAAGCCACACTCCATTATTCACACAACCCAACTTAGTATGTCGGCTTCTTTTGGCCTTTTCCCACATAAAATACTACATTTCCTTATTCTTACACGTAGACTGTGATTGTTGGCTTTTTAATATAACGTCTCAAATTTTTACATGATTGTAGTTTCAGTAACCTTTTTTTTTTTTTTTTTTTTTTTTATTTTTTTTTTTTTTTTTTTTGGTGCCAGAGATTGAACTCAGGACCTTGGGCTTGCAAAGCAGGCAGCAGAACCACTGAGCTAAATCCCCAGCTCACTGTTCTCAGGTTCTAAAGGGCAAGGAGCAGCTTCAGGCTTAGAGGTACTAAATGCTTTAAGGGTGAGGTGTCTCTCATTTTTCTGTGGCCCACATTTACATTTGAACACAAGCAAGGATTACTTCTTGGTGTAAAGAAAATCTCAACATAAGATGATTTTGACCATTTTCTCTTTTACAGTATAATTCTAATTGTGAGATAGCATCATAGTACTTTCCTCTGTGTATCTGTCTTTAGGAGATAAGCACACCATGCCTGGGTGTAGAAAAATACTAAATTGCTCCTTAATATATTCCAAAGGAGTAAGAGGTTCAGCTATGGAGTTCCTAATCTGAAACAATAGAAACAAATATGGTGTCCCATAAGTCTCTGCTTGATACCTGCACCCCCTAGGGCATCCCCAGGGTATCCTCCAAGGTTTATACCACTCCAGGGTAGGTAGTAACCATCTGGAGAAAGAACCAGAAAATAAAACCAGACTGGACTATCTACTGTTTACCAGTGTTCAATCTTATCTTCCTCAGGTAACTCATATCCTTACTCCAGTAGGTACTTTCAAAGCACAAGTTACAATTGACTTTAGCCATAACAATCATGTTTAGAGAAGGAAGTATTGCTAGCAAACCAAGAAATTTAAACCACTGCTTTCTAGTTCCTTGA
>NW_004624756.1:21085555-21115529 GCF_000247695.1 Heterocephalus glaber
TTTTTTTTTTTTTTTTTTTTGGTTTCTTGAGACAAAGTCTGGCTTTGTAGTTCAGGCTGGCCCTGACCTCACTGTGTGGCCCAGGCTGGCCTCAAACTCGCAGTGACCTTCAGCCTCTGCCTCCCGAGTGCTGGGATTACATGTGTGCGCCGCTACACCGGGCCTTCAGTAAACGTTTTTATAACTACGTTGTATCCTTTCCCTTATTTCTAGATGTCTAGATTGTTTCAGTTCTGCACTGTTGTATGCCAGTTTGGGACTGTCCTTTCTCACTTGTGTGTGTAGTGTTTTTTTAAATACTGGATTATATTACAAATAAATTTAGTTTGATAACTTGCTAAAGATAGCAGAGCCTAGTGTGAATTAGGGGAGCTAGGAAATGAAGCTAGAAAGGGAGCACAGAGGGTTTGGATTTCATTCAAAATTTACTGGAAAGAGTAAGTTGAGTGTGGGGAGCTTTAATTTGTGTTGGAAGATTCACTGGGCACTTTATGGAGCTATACTGCAGGGGCCAGGGAGGAAAGAAATCCAGTTAGGAGACTTTCCATAATCCAGTGAAAGGCAGTAGTGGCTGTAGTGGCTTAGAACAGTGTGTAAGAGGGGAAAAGTGGTTGGATACTGATATATTTTGAAGAGAGAGGTTATGAGGTTGGTTGATTTATAGCCTGTGGGGTGCCAGAGAAAGCAACTGAAAAGTTTTTGGCTTGAACAATCGAACTCATGGAATTGCATTGTAACACATAAAGGAGGAGTGGGGTTTTCTTTTTTTGGCGGGGGCGGACTTTGGAGTTCTCCAGTCACACAGCTTGCAGAATCTATAGATGTCTGGTCGATTTGGTCTTGAAGACTTGAATTATTGCCCTTGACCTCTCTCTTTTTTTTTTTTTTTTTTTTTTTTTTTTAAGCTCTTGGTATCAAGTATTTTGGTTCTGTTATTATGTACATACATGCTTTTAAGTTTTGTGTTCCTAGTGGATTCTTTTATCATTATGAAACATTCCTAGGTTTCTCTAGTAACTTTTTATTTAAAACCTACTTTGTCTAATATTAGTACGGCCATTTCAGCTTTCTTGTAGTTACTGTTTGCATGATTTACACCATTGGATCTAAAGTATTTCTACTTTAGACATATTGTTGGATTTATAGTCTGGTAGTCTGCCTTTTGATTTAATCCAATCATTTTATTGATATTTCTATAGTTGGATATACAAGGTATCTAATTTTTGTTTTCTATATGTCATTGTCCTTTTGGTTCTCTTAGCCCTCTCTTACTGCTTCATTTTGCATTCCATAACTTTTCTAATGTAGCATTTTGATTTGTTTAGTGATTTTCTTTACCTCTCCCCTTCCCTTCCTCCTCCTCTTTTTTGTTATTTCCCTAGTGGTTGCTGTAGAGCTCATGATGTACTTCTTCACTTACTAGAATCAGCTTCAGATTTATACTAACTTAATTCCAGTGAGATACAGAAATCTTGCTCCAGTACAATTTTGTTGTATTTCCTAATTTGGAGGATTATGAATGTTACAAACCAAACAATACATTTATTACTTTATGTCTTTTAAAGATGAAAGAACAAAAGAAAACAAGTATATTTCTATAGCTTTTGTTGAAGTAACCTTAGTTATCATTTCTGACTGTTCATTTATCCTTGTTGTGGATGCAAGTTTTTTTTGGATGGATACAGCTAAGATCTGCTTTCTTAGCAAATTGCAAGTGTTGCAGTTGACATTTGCAAAACATTGCAGTATACATTGTTATACTGCAAGTTTGTACCCTTTATCCAACTTGTCTGCATTTACACCACCACCACCACCCGCTCCCAGACCCTGGTAACCATCATTCTCTGTTACTGTGAGTTCTTTTTGGATTCCACATGTGAAATCATGTGGTATTTGTCTCTCTTTGTCTGGCTTATTTTTGGCAGCTTCATGTCTTCTGGGTTCATCCCATTACCACAAATGACAAGGTTTCCTTTTTAGGGCCAATATTCTAGTGTGTACATATATTGTGTTTTCCTTATTCATCCATCTATTGATGGGCAATTAGGTTGAGTCCACATCTTAGCTGTTGTGAATAATGCTGCAGTGAACATGGAAGTGCTCTTTGCTATACTGATTTTATTTCATTTGAATATATGCCCAGAAGTGCAATTGCTGGATCATAAAGTAGTTCTATTTTTAATTTTTTGAGTAATCTCCACGTGTCTTTCCATAATGGCTATCCAATTTCATGTATCCACCGACAGTGTAAAAGAGTTACCTCACTAACACTGGTGTTTTCACTTTTTGATAAAAGCCATCCACACAGGTGTGAGGTGCTGCCTCTCTGTGGATTTGGTTAACATTCCCCTGTGATCAGTAATTTTGAAAACCTTTTGATATATCATGTGATCATTTATATGTCATCATTGGGGAAAAGTCTGTTCAGGTCCTCTGCCCATTTTTAATTCAGTTATGTACTTATTTCTGTATTTTAGATATTAACCCCTTACTGTGTATATGGTTTGCCAGTATTTTCTCCTGTGGGTTGTATTTTTATTTTCTTGATTGTTCCCTTGCTGCACAGCAGCTTTTTAGTTTGGTGCAGTCCCATCTGTCTATTTTTGCTTTTGCCTTATCAAAAAAAATTTGCCAAGACCAATGTCATGGAGCTTTCTTCATGTTTTCTTTGAGGAATTTTATGGTTTCATATCTAGTCCAGTTTGAATTGATATTGTGTATAAGGATCCAGTTTCCCTTTTTTCCATATGGATATCCAACCTCCCAACACCATGTATCGAAGAGATTGTTCTTTTTCCAGTGTATGTTGTGGGCAACTTTGTGGAGGTTTAGCCGGCCAGGTAAGGTTGGACTTGTTTCTAGAGTTTCTGTTTTTTCCTGCTGGCCTATGTTTGTTATTATGCAGGTACTGTAATATTTTATTACTATAGCTTTGAATATAAATTGAAATCAGGACGTGTGACGCCTTCAATATTGTACTTGTTCAAGATTCCTGGGTCTTCCGTGACTCCATATGAATTTGAGGATTTTTTTTCTATTTCTGTGAAAAATCTCATTAGAATTTTAATAGTGATTGTATTAAATCTATAGTTCCTTTGAATAGTATAGGCTTTTTGACAATACTGATCTTTCTAATCCTGAACATGAGCTATCTTTCCATTTATTGATATCTTCAATTAGTTTCATCAATATATTAGAATTTTTAGTGTACAGATCTTTCTCCTCTTTGGTTAAAGTTATTCCTAAGTATCTTATTCTTTGTGATGCTATAGCAAGTGGGATTTGTCTCAGAGTTTATCTTTTAGGTTTTTTATTGTTAGTGTGTACCAGCTGGTTTTTGTATGTTTATTTTCTATCCTGCAACTTTACTGAATTCATGTATCAGTTCTAACACCTTTTTTGGGTGGAGTCTTAGGGTTTCCTGTGTATAAGATCTTGTCACATGCATACAGAAACACTTTTCCTTTTTCCTTTCTGACTCAGATGCTTTTATTTCTTTTCCTTGCCTAACTGCTCCCTTGGCTAGAGTTTCCAGTGCTGTGGTGAAGGGGCTCATGTGGGTATCATCATCTTGCCTGTCCTCACATCCAGGTGTGTATATGTGAGCGGTGGGGACCATCCAGCTCATTACGCACATCCTCTTTGTGCAGCCTTGAGTACAGTCACACCATCTGTGCACATCATGGTACTGCGTGAAGTCTAGGGGACCCTTGAAAGTTTCTGGAGCTCTTTTCTGTCTACCTCTCTTCTCTCCACAATCCTACTCTTTTTTTTTTTTTTTTTTTGGTACCGGGGATTGAACACGGGTCCTTGCGTTTGCGCAGCAGGTGTCCAAACCACTGAGCTAAATCCCTGGCCCTCCACAATCCTACTCTTAAACTTCAGTTGTGTAGGACTCAGAACACTAGCCTCTGATACCCATAGGACTGCCATGATCTGCGTGAGCCATCTTGCCTCTTATGCAGTTTATGTGCGTTTAGTCCATAAAAATTGTGGTAATTTTAGCATTCTCGTTTGATTCTCTCTTCTCTGAGGAATCGTAGTTTTGTGCACAGAAAATAGTCCTATATTTGGTCCAGTTTTCTAGTTCTTAAGATAGCAGGCTAAACTTTATCTTTAACAAAGGAGCCAGACACCCTTCCTGGAGGAAAGACAGCCTCTTTAATAAATGATGCTGGAATAACTGGCTTTCCACATGCTGAAGATTAAAACGAGAGCTATATCTTTCACCATGCACTAAAGTCAAAATGTAACAAAAACCTAAATATTAAAACAGAAACACTAAATCTGCTGGAATAGAGACTAGGTAGAACTCTTAAAGACGTTGGTGTAGGCAAAGACTTTATGAACAAAACTGATCACACAGGAGATATCACAAAGAATCAACAACTAGGATCTTATTGGAAAGCTTTTGAACACCAAAAAAACGACCACCAGGCTGAAGACACAACCCACAGAGTGGGAAAAAATTTTTGCGAGGTGTTCTACAGACAAAGGACTACAATTTATAATATATAAAAAACTAAAAAAAAAAATCATATTCCCCCAATTTTAAAGACACAATCCATAAATGGGCATCTGAAATGAACAGACATTTCTCAGATGAAGAAATAGAAATAGTAAATACATGAAAAAAATGTTCAACATCACTGGTTATTCGAGAGATGCAAAGTAAAACAATGGTGAGATTCCATCTCACTCCAGAAAGAATTCTGTTATGAAGAAATAAACCAATAATGAGTGCTGGCGGGGCTGTGGGTAGGAAGGAACCCTTCTCCACTGCTGGTGGGAGTGCAGACTGGTGCAACCACTGTGGAAATCAGTGTAGAGATTCCTCAAAAAACAAACTAGAAGTTCCATTTGACCCAGGTATTCCCCTTCTCAGTGTCTTCCTGAAAGAATTAAAAGCATCATACCACAGTACCGTATATACCGTATATGCGCACCCGTGTTTATAGTGGCACAGTTTGTAATAGCTAAATCTTGGAAACAGCCCAAATGCCCATCAACTGACAAATGAATAAAGAATTTTTTTTTTTGATAGAACACAGTACTGGTCTGCTGTAAAGAAGGATAAGCTTGAGACATTTCCAGCTAAATGGACGCACTTGAGACCATACTCAAGTCAGATAAATCAGACACACATGTTCAAACACCACACTGTTTCTCCGGTGTGAGAAACCAAAAGTGGAAATAAAGACCAAAATGTATAATAGATACTGGGAAATGGGGAAAAAAAATGTTCAAATGAGAAAGAGAACAAAAGGGGGGAGGGGCAAAGAAAGGGTCAAGGAAATGGGAGCAAAAGCTTTTGTAAATGAGGAGGGGTTGGGTAGTGGGAAAAACAGCAAGATGTGTCATGTATGGGTGCAAATTCCCTATGATGAGTATTATCATTATGTATATCTAAAATGGACCAATAAAGGTTTTACTTCAAAAAAAAGATGACACGCTAAATGCAGTTCTTGTTATTTTGCATAGCAAGAAGCAGAGGTTCTCTGAATTTTTAACGTAGTATAGCAGGGTTCTGGGAATCTGTCCATCATGTATGCATTCTGTGGAGGTGACGATTGTATCTGTTCTTTCGTATGTCACTGCTATGGTTTGCCTACGGTTTGAATATCTGCCTGGGGTCTGTGTGCTAAAGGCCTGGCCCCCCTGGTGGCAGTCCTGGAAGATGGTGTCACTTTTCAGACAAGGCTGAGTGAGAGGCCCTGGGTCGTTTCTGGCAGGCTCCTGAAAGGGACGAAGGTGGGGTGGTTATCGAGGAGCAGGCCCGGCCCCTCCCTCCTGTGCTTGCTGTTTCCAGATGTACTGCCTCTTACCTGGAGGCCCTGGGGCCCTCACCAGAGCCGCCTTTTGCTTTTGGACTTCTCGGCCTCTAGAACTGTAAGAAACAAATCTCTGTTATCTCCAGACTACCCAACCTGTGGAATTCTGTTATAGTAGCACAGACTGGACTAAGATAGCTGCTAATATTCTTAATCCATGTTATCTGAGATGTAATCTTTTCCTGCTATAGTCATCATACTAAATCAGGCATTCATACTTGCAAAGCCATCTTAACTGATGCAGCTATTTTCAGTCCCTTCCTGAACCAGTGACAGTGGTTCTCAAACATTTTGGTTTGAGGGAACATTTTAAAAAATCCTTCAAAATCATTGAAATCCCCTGAGGATAATATTGAAAGCCCAAGTCAAATGCAGTTTCTCCTGCACTCACAACTTCTGACACAAGACATGCATAGACTTGTGTGTTCTGCAGTAGACACCATGGGGGTGTCCTCAGTTCGCTCCGTCTATCTGGCGACAGCACTGACTCTCAAGCATGAGGCTTCGTCCTCAGGATTCCCCCTTCCCATGCCAGGCAAGAGGTCCAGGTTGCTCGACCTGTGCTTCTGAAGGAGGAGTTACAGGCTTCCCACAACCCTTCCGCCAGGTTCTATTAGTTTGCACAAGTGGCTCACAGAACTCCAGGAGACCCTGGCATATTCAGAGGAGATTAAACAGGATACAAAGGAAGAGATGCTTTGGGGGAAGCACGTGGGATGGCACTGAACTTGGCGTGCCAGCCTCCCGGAAATGCCGTGTGTTTGGCTGTCTGCATCCCTGTCCCTGTGGGGCTTCTGAGGACTTTGTTGTCTGAGCAGGATTAAAACACGGGCAGCTACGGAAATGTGACTGGACAGGAAGTGCTTAATCTAACCCTAACAGACTGAGTGGGAGACCCAGGCGCCATGCCTCTCTGCAGTGTTCTCTCTTCCCAAGCGTGGGGCAGATCCCCTCTGAAATGGGGTCTTATGATCTACTACTAGACAGGGTAGGTCAAAGAATTTCTGTATGGCCAGCTCCAGAAAGCAGATGTAAATAAGAGTTCCTGTGACCCACTGCCTTGGGGAGGGAGTTATGAGCCAGGAACTGTGGACAAAGTCCAAAAAACACATTACAAGCACTTTTATTTATATGAGTTATATCTTGATAGTTGCTGTGATAGAGATTAAAAGAGGAAAATTTTTAATTTTCAATTTTGAGTCATTTAGGATATAACAAGTAAACCTATTATTTGTTAATGTAAATCATACATTTTTCTGAAAGTACACTTATTTTTCACTGTGTGCCTCTGTATTCTGAAAGTATATAGTTGACTACCTCAAATGGAATATGTATTTGGGAAATGTTTTCTGGTCCTTTTCTGTGTGTATGGTGAAGAGGTGTTTTCTGAATAAATGTATCAATTTTTAAAATTCTAACTATGGAGAAATACATTGGTTTTTTTTCCCCTAACAATATCATGGTTGCTGTCTTAGTTATTTTTGTCTGGGACACAGTATCTGACACCTACAGCTTCTTTCCCCCCAGTACAGGGGATCGAACTCAGGACCTTGCTCTTGAGAGGCAGGCGTGGCGCCACTGAACAATCCCAGACCCCCGACACCTACATTTTAAAGGAGGAAATGTTTATTTTGGTTCATGGTTTGTGGAAGTTTCAGTCCTCAGTCGGGGGGGGGGGGGAGGGCTCCAAGGCAGAGGGACGTGCCAGGGAAGAGCTGCTCCTTGCTTGGCAGACCGGAAGCAGAGGGGGTCGAGGGAGGACTGGAGAAGGAAGATGCGCACTCCCAGGCCACGCCCCCAGTGGGCGTCTCTTTCGTCCAGACCCCGCCTCCTGACCGCAAGACAGCTGTTTGTCCACGCGATCCAGCCATCTTCCAAAAGCCCCCTATGGCCACAGGAGGCTTTGGGGACATTCTAGCTCTAAACCCTAACTGCTGCCAATTCTGCTTACTAGGATTTGCTCTGGAAAACAGGTTGTTTTCCTTCACTAAGTGATGCATCAGTTAGTAAATAAAAGATGGTGAACGTAGCCTTTTGTTAATCCATGGCGAGTCGGGGGTTCTTGGTGCAGTACTAGCCACGACTGTGGGTAGAGAGGTGGTAGCTTAGTTTCACGTTTGGTGTCAAACTAGGCAAGGGTTGGGCCCAGGACCTGCCAGGCCTCAGTGGGGGAGGAAGTGGTATTGCCCAGGGTGACCCCAGGGCAGGAAGTGGGGGGGGTGCGGTATGAAAGCACCTTACATTGAACACGTCTCAGATGGAATTCTTGGAACCCTCTCCCCGCCGCTGCACTGGCTTCTCTGTCTCCCCTACCTTAGCACCTGCTGCTTTCATTCACTGGGTGCTCGACTTGATCTCCAAGTTCCCATCACCAAGCCCTGAATCCCACCACTGAAGCATACTTTGAATTCAGTCTTTTCTTTCTAATTCCATTGTCACTGCCTTAACCAAGGCTCTGTCTCGCTGAAACTCCTGAAGTTGCCTCTTTGATGATCTCTAATTCTGCTTTTGCCCTGCTCCAAGTAGTTCTCCACTGAGAAACTGGAGTGAGCTTTTAAAAAAAAGCATTTAATGGAACTGTAGCACTTCAAATAAAGTCACACTTGTTAATGTGGCTTGTGAGGTCTGGTGATGTAAGCCCTGCTTATTTTCCAGTCTCATCTTAACCCTGAGACACACCATGCTTTTTCTTCAAGGGTTAGGGTTTTTGGTGTTTCTGCTGCCTGGAGAGCGCTCTCTCTCTCTCTCTCTCTCTCTCTCTCTCTCTCTCTCTCTCTCTCTCTCTCTCTCTCTCTCTCTTTCTCTCTCTCAAAGTATTTTTGGCCCTACACATGGTACTTGTTTTATCTATTTTATTTTACTTTGGGTACCGGGGATCGAACTCGGGACCTTGTGCTTGCGAGGCAGGTGCCGGAACCACTGAGCTAAATCCCTGGCCCCTCTTTCTTTTTTTTTGGCAAGGTCTCACTATGTAGCCCAGGCTGGTCTTGAACTCACAGTGATCCTCCTGCCTCAGCCTCCCAAGTGCTGGGTTTACAGGCATGGACCACCAACCCCAGCTTTCTGCTTGGATTTCTCTTCCCATTCTTCACCTTGATTATAACAATTTAGTCTTCAGGTGGGGTAAACGTTAGTTCCACCAAATGGCAGCCTTCCCTCTAGTCCTAATGTAAATTAGGGCCTATCTTTGCGATAGCTCTCTTAAAGCAACCTTATTTTCCCTAATGAAGCCTTTTGGACTGCTTGTCAGTGCATTTGCTCTAAACTACATGAGATTAGACCACGTCACTCTCTAGCCATTCTATACGTAGGGCCTAATGCTGTGCTTGCACATGGTAGTCTATGCTCAAGAAATACAGTATTTGATGAATGAATGTTTGGAAGAGCCTGAACTAGTGTGATATCATTGCAAATGGGAAGGAAGATGTGAATAGCAAAGCCTTGAAGAACTAGGCACAGTTGTTGGAACAGAGCTACTGGAGGGATCCAGGAAATATTTTTGGTGAATGTACCAGCGACGGTTTTTGTGTTTGTGTGGCACCTACCCAGTGTTCAGGAATGACACACAGCACCCTGCTCGGTGATGCCACAGTGTGTCCTCGCTCTGGTGAAGAGAGCCCGGCGAGGCCCAGTCCCAAGGACCCAACACTGCATCCCTGGAGAGCCTGAACTTTCCTCACAAGATCATCCACAGAAGATGGCTTACAAAGGAGTTGGTGGAACCAACACTCCTACTGTTCAGCCAGAAAAGCCACTCACCCTTTTGAGTTCATAAGACGTGGGCTTTAATATTTAATCGCTAACAGCCTTGTCAGACCCAACTTAGGAAGATGACATGAAAACTTTAAGCAATGTTACTCTTCACAGATTTTGTTGGGAATTGTTCAGGCCCTGTCTGTGGTGGAGTTCAAGTCACTTCGTTTCTCTGAGAGATGATGGTCACAGCCAAGAAAGACTACGAAGGGCAGGAAATTAGAAGAAACTTGGAACTTTCATTTTGACTATTTGTTAGATTTCAGCTTTTAAAAGGCAGAGGTAATTGAAAGAGGAGATTAAACAAAATTTTAGATGATGATACAAATTTATACATTTATTGTAAATAAATACATGATGCAGTTTTATAATTTTAAATTAATGTGATATACCCAAATCTGTACACCACAGACTACATTAGAGAGTGATTATTCATTGAGTTAAATAATCCTAGGATTCTTATAAGATCAACTTTAGTACGTATCAAAGATTCAGTAGATCAAAATTCCAATTCTCTGCTAGAAACATCCATTTTGTACCACTTATGTACTAATTATGTTATTCTAGAAACTCATCTATCCTGTAAAACTCGCTACACCTGAAATAATTCGGTTGTGGCAAAGAGACTAGTTATTGGCTGGAGAATTTTGTGTACCTAAGTACATCTTCCATAAGAGGGCACCAAAGGACCAGCGTGATTTTGTTCTTATCATGTAATTTTACAGCGGAGACTAGAGCATCTTGTAAACCTAACAGAAATCTTCCAAGAGTAAGGCCCAAAACAACGGGCATAGTTACCGCTTTACTTTGTTTTGAAGTTATATGGTTTAAAATGGTTTTTGTTCTACCTAGTAGATGATCTCACATGGACTGAGGTATTAGTGGTAACCTGCTGGGCCGGGGTCATTTCTCAGAATTTGAATCCTGACATGGTTTGGCATGGTTTGCCAGTTTTGTAACTTGGAAAGACTACTTAAATCTTTCCAAGACTCAGTTTTCTCATCTATTAAAAAAAAAAAAAGCTAGACATGGTGGCACACACCTGTGACCCCAGCACTTGGGAGGCTGAGGCAGGAGGATTCCTGAGACTTTAAGGCCAGCCTGGGCTGCATAGTGAGTTCAAGGCCAGCCTGAACTACACAGCAAGATTCTGTCTCCAAAACAAAAAGAAAGATGATGGTGGTGATTTGAGAAGAATACTAATGTCTATTTTGTAGGGTTTAAATAATAATAGAAAAAAGAATTTCCATATTCTGAGGGGACTAAGACCAGTTAAAAGATGGAGCTAGAAAAAACTAATTTGATCACCTACGAGTCTTGGATGTACACTATTCACTGAAACAAAATTCCTTTTATGGCCTGGTAAAGGAAAGTGTAGGTTATTACTCTGTGGCTACTATAGTTTTAGTTAAATAACATACAGAGTCCACCAAAAATGTATACACGTGGCAGGAAAAGAAAAACTTGCATAAATATTTTAATACTGAATGTACTGAGACATCATGAGACTAACATGTTACCTTTGGCCTCTGCAATCACAAGAGCTGCTCAAAGTGGTGGCCATCGGCTTCCAGACATCTATTATTAGTATGGTGAACTGCTGCTTGGGTGACCTTGGTCACTGAGATTTCTGCACATGCATGTTCCATTTCTTCCCTAAGGCCCGGCAGTGTAGTGGCTTTTCTGGGATATATAACATCCTCCATGGTCCCCCATTTGGGGGCAACACCATTTGTCAAAAGAATCACGCTATTTTTCTTTTCCTGAAGTGTGTATACAGTTTTTTGGGGGGCACACTTTGTACTTTTACTTACTGACCAATTATTTTTTCATATAATTTCTGTATCTAATTAAATGTATGTGAATGCTGTATTGAAATCTTACTATCGCAAATAGCATCTCTTTATTTGATCGCTAATTTTTTATTTTTAAGTAAATAATATTTAAGGCATTCAATTAGTTTCATTCTCTTAATTCTCACAGATTTACTATAATTGGTATATTTCTTTTTCTGATGTGCTTTTTTATTTGATAAAATTTCTTGATTATTTCCCCTTTACCCATAAAACTTTATTATGATTCTCTTTTTTAATCTCTTGTGCTCATATTTTTGCTAGCTATATTTCAAATGTACCTTCCTATTAATTGTGAGAATTAAATGGCATTTAATCTGCCCCAACTTTCAACTAAGACATTTAATTTAGCTTTATTTCTTTTTTCCATTCTTCTCTTGTGATGAACTTGTATTTGAAGAAATAAAACTTTAGTCCTAACATTATTGTTGGTTTTTATTTGTGCCTTTAAAAAATATGCTTCAAGGGGTGCACAGAAATAGGGAAATTGTCATCTCTACTTCCTGCCACATTCTCCCTAAATGATGGCCACACAAGGCTTTCATTTACTTTTTACTTATTTTTTTTTCTGGTCATTTCTCCCATTTTATATGCCTCAATTCCTTTTTATTTTTTTTATTTTATTAGTACATGTTTGCAGTACATAATGATTATATTCATCATGATGTATATCACATATCTTGTTTTTCATTCCCTTCCTCCCCCTTACTTTTTTTTTTTTTTTGGTACCAGGGATCAAACTCGGATCCTTGCGCTTGCGCAGCAGTTGGTGAAACCACTGAGCTAAATCCTTGGCCCCACCCTTACTTATTTTTAATAAAAATCCATGAAGCTACTATCCAATTCAACAGGACCATGCTATTAACCCACATCTAGCTATGTGGTGTAGTCCCTATGTTCTGTTGTACTTAGGCCTCAATTTATCTTGGGATTGATGCAAGGGATAGAATTGCTATGAATGTTCAACTCGGTGAGTAACTATAAATATTACCAAATATTTTCCAGCAATGTTTGTAACAATTTCAAATCCCACTGAATGGATGAGAAGTTCTGCATCAACATCCTTTCTAACCCTTGATAATCTCATGAGTGAAGGTAAAAGTTACTCTGGTATAGTCACGATTTGCACATCTTTTGCAATTGACATAGTTTGGTGTCTCTTCTTATGTTTATTGTCATATATATCATCTCGTCTTGAAATGCCTCTTCATGTCTTTTGCCTGTTTTTCTTTTTTGTTTGTTCCTTATTAATTTAGAGTTCTTGGTATATTATTGATCCAAATTATCAGTTGTGTGAATTCATAATATGTTCTCATATTTAACTGGTTTTTTTGCTATCTCATAAAAATATTTTGGTGAACAAAGAGTTCCTAATTTTATTAGTCAAGTTTGTCATTCTTATATTTTAGGGTTAGTGCTGCAAGATCATGGAAGTAATATCTATAGCTGGAAGTTGAAACCCAGGTTATCTGTGCCTAAATCCCCCATGCTACACTGTATGACCTTTTCCCAAGGTACAAAACAGAAGCAGAAGGTCCCCCATGCCCCCACTCTTCTAGTGACAGCCAGAGCTGTTATTTAGCAGAAAAGTGTCTGATACTTTCTCCCATGTACATACCAGCATTCATTTTTATAAAGATAGTGCTATGCTACACAACACATACTACATTACGACTTCTGTTTCTCACTTAACTTACGCGTACCTTGGGTCACAGACACAGGCTAGTTTTCCAAATGCAGGCACAGGGTCTGGAGTATAATACTGGTTTTAAGGATCAACATCTTTAAAAAGAGGGCCTAGGAGGTGGGGCCCAAGAAGTGGGGCCATGATGCTGGCCCATCACTCTTTCTCTGGTCAGACTGCTTGTCATTCTTGTCCCATGTCAGGCCAGTGTGGCCAGGCCTTTAAGCCACTCCTGGTCCATTAGCTGGTTTGGGCTTGCTCGGGTAAGGTGGCCCTCAGGTGAGGGAGCACTGGCGTCGTGAAGGCTGAGCTCTCCCTGCAGCTGGGCGGCAGGGCCTTTGGTGAGGGGGGATTGGAACAGGTCTGCTTGTGCTGCTCGGACAGGACACCACCGACTGGGTGATTCATGAAGAACAGAGATTTACTTCCCATAGTTCTAGAGGCTGGGAAGTCCGAGGTCAAAGGCCTTCACCCCATGGTTGAGGCACCGCAGGAAGTTTTGAAGGCAGAAGAGAGCAGCAGAGGGAGTTTGCAGCCTGCAGCCCAAACCCATCCCGGAGGGTGAAGCCCTCAGGACTGCGCTACAGCACTTCCCGTTTGGCCACTTCCCTTTTGCGGGGGATGTGGCTTCAATACTGCTGTGGGGGGGGGGTGCGGTCAGCTTGCAGCAGCGTGTGTGTGTGTGTGTGTGTGTGTGTGTGTGTGCCGCAGTCCCTTCCTGCAGTCCCTTCCTGCAGTCCCTTCCTGCTTCGTTGAGAAGCCCTTCTCCATTTTCATTCTTTTCCTTCTTAATGTTCTCAAGCCTTTCATCTAAAATCACTGAAGAAGTTCTTAAAACCACCCCAAGTATAAAACCGTCTTATCTATAAAACGGAGAAGATAGAGTTCATCTAAATTTCATCATAATATTAGGAATGCATTATAATTCAAAAAAGGATCCTGATTAATAAATTTTTGTCGTAACTTTTGTTCAATGATGTTGGGCCAAGTTTTTAAACACCCAGCAGGCCTGGCTTTTGTTCACCTGTATGAAATAATTACAGTCCTTGTGCAAACTGCTGGTCTCAGATGACTCAGAGACACCCAGCCGTGTGTCAGCGCCACATCGAGCATAATTGAGCAGAGCGGCAACGTGCGAGCCTCATTGCCTCCGATTCCATTTAGATTTGACTATGAGCGTGAAATGTAGAGAGAGCATTTTGGGGGGCCCATTGAGTGCTGGAACCTGTGCTTCATCAGGAAGGAAAGAGGAAAGGGAGGCAGGGAGGGAAGAAAAGAAGGGAGGAAGGGATGAAGGGAGGGAGGCAGAAGAAGAAATGGATCTGGTTTATTTTTCTTTGCCACCTTGAGCTTTCCAGTGGCAAAAACTCCAGGAAAGAGACCTGTCCAGGCTGGGGATGTAGCTCAGTGGTTCTGCAGCCTGCCTCGCAAGTTCAAGGTCCTGAGTTCGATCCCCAGTACCAAAAAAAAAAAAAAGAAAGACCGTGTTAAAATGCATCAGCACTTTAGTTGTGATTGTTATTTCTTTATATGACAAAACAGCTCTTTATTTTATACATGTAAGATAGTAAAATTTGTTGATTTGGCCAGTTCTGTCATAAACAGGAAACAATAAAATGATAATAATAAAAGATTTTTTTTCCTCTGGTCATTTTCATGTTGTTTGTAGCTCATAGTATAAATCTATTTCCTTCACTTATGTCTGTCATTTATGAGAGAGAGGATCAACTCTCCATTTTCCGAACTTTCAGCACTTTCTTTGTCTCTATTTGCATCTGCAGTAAATCTTTATGTCCCACCACCCCAATCCCTTTTGACTATTAGGGAGGCCTGAAAGAAATTGAAAGTTACCTCCAAGTGTAGTGACTGAAATAAGGTTTCTTAGTTCCCCTGACTTTTTCAAAAATGTGAGTGAACATTGGGTAATGGAAAGCAGCCTTACTTTTTTTTTTTTGGCAACAAGGTTTCTCTGTGTCAAGCCTGACCTCCATGATTCTGTGGAATTGAAATATAATTCAGGTTTACAGAATTCCAGGCTTCAGACTAGAGAATGGCATAAGACTTGGTATAGGAATACAGTGCTATATTCTATGACTATGTTGCTATGTGTACTAAAAAAATAGAATAATCATAGATTGCTACTTTCTTGGAGTAGATCAGAGCTTTTTGAACTTGTTTGTTTTAGTGTAAGAACTTTAGAAAATACACAGTAAGGAAAAAATCACCTACACTCCTGCTGGAGGGTATAACATCTCTCAGCTCTGTTCCCCACACATGCCGACCCCTAAAGGGTCAGAGCTTGCACTGTTATGTTCACTCAGGCACCAGAGTGCTGTGGGGTGACTCTGGATGTGATCAAGTGTAACAGACACAGTGGCTGCAGGAGACGCCATTATGTGCTGTGCTCAGGACTGAGGCACCGTCCCCACTGCTGGATCACCTGTCCTGATCCTCAGACTAAGCCCTCCCTACTGGTGCATAAATGGTGCTGCGCCGAGCCCTCTGAATGCCTTTCTGCCAGACAACCAGGATGAACAGCAGGGCCTGCGTGTTCCAGTCCAGCACTGTGTCTGACTCCTGACTGATCCATGCCCACATGAGTGGTTAACGATGTGGGGAGATCACCCTTGAATGTATCCTAGTTTATCTCCTTGTGGTCATATTTTATCTGCTTATTAGAAAGTGTTCTCTCTCTATATATATACATATATATATGTCTTCTGACAGACTTCTTTGAAATTTTAGGATATCTCGAGGAGGCTGTAGATTTCCATGGAAAACAGATCTCTGAGATCATCACTGTAATTAATGTGAAAATGTCTACTTATTGGAGCAGTCTATGAACACGGAAGTCTCATTTATACACAAAGCATAACTGCACACGAACTCTCCTTCTCCATAGACCTAAAGCCATGGCTGCTAGGTGGAATCCATTGGTTTTTATCTCTTTAACATTCATTGGATTTCTATTTTGAACACGAAAAATATTTTACTGTAATCGTATATTAGACCTCACTACCTGGCCTCATTATAGTCTTTCCTCACTTATCCTTCTAAAACACTCACATATGTTTTCAGCTATGTCTCATATTTTCTCAGTCTTGACTAGAATTTCATTTCTCACATTAAGTGGTTAATTTTTTTATAATCTGACACTCTGCTTTTTTTTTTGAGACAGGGTCTCACTCTGAGTCCAAGTTAGCCATAAACTCCCCTTGTAGCCCAGGCTGGCCTTGAACCTGAAGGGAGCTTCCTCCCCCCTCAGCCTCCCACAGGCTGGGATTACAGGTGTGTGCCACCACGCCCAGTGTGACATTCTGCTTTTGACCTCATACTAGGTACCAGGTCTGTACAAGTAGTTTTGTTGCAAAGTTTATTAAACAAATAGAAATGAAAAACTCTTTCAAATTTTTACTTACCCAGAACTTCAGAATGTGTTTGGATTGTTGTTAGAAGCATTTATACAGTGGCTCTGGATTCTTGTTATGTATTTCCACTTGTCTCTTTTTGGCCTTAGGAGCAGAATTTTTCTTCTTGTGGATGAGATCCATTGCCACTGCAGCTTAAAATAACTTTAAAGGCTTTGGCCAACCCACTCCTGCTGTGATGTTCTTCTCAACTAATTAATTTAGACTAAAGAAGACAAGTGCCTGCCTGTTGAATTTACTGTAAAATTTCTCTTATTGTCATTTCCACTTTTGCCATACCAGCCGAAGCCAAAATCTCTCACCCGGTCTCTCTGCTTCTATTTCTTTTCCCCCTCAAAGTGGCAGAATGATGACATTAATCAGAGCAAAAGACCCTGAGTGCCTTTTCTGTATTCATATTGCCCATAACTTTGATTTTTAAAACATACATACACATATATGTATTAATGTAATACAGAGAGATCTTAATAAAATATATAAAGCACTCTTCTTACTTCCGTGAAAAAATAAAACAAAATAATTGGTGAATAACGATAGTTAATATACTGTGTATCATAACCTTAGAAGAATGGCCAAAATATTACTCAGAGTATATGTCATGGCCAAAAACCAGTGCCCCACCCCCACCCCGGTACTGGGAATCGAACTCAGGACCTTGTGCTTGCCAGAAAGGTGTGGTGTCACTGAGCTAAATCCCTGGCCCTAAAAGCCTCTCTTACAAAGAAGAAACAAACAGATAACAAAATCTTCTCTTTGAAAATCCCTTCTTGTGGTCCTCACTGACCTCTTGTGCCACTACCTTTTTTGTTTGGTTGATTTTTGTTTTTTTTTGGTACCGGGGATCGAACTTGGGACCTTGCGCTTGCAAGGCAGGCGCCAGAACCACTGAGCTAAATCCCCGGCCTACCTCTTCTGATCTTGTCTTGAAACCACGGTGCTTGTGCTCTCTGCCCAGTGCTCTCTTCCTCCACGCCTGTCCTGGTTCACTCTCCCTGGCGTACAAGCCTCAGCTCAAAGGGTACATTCTTCACAACTTTTCCGTTTCACGTAGCCTCACACAGCTAACTCACAAGTCCTTCTCATCTCGATGCCCTGTCGATTCCTTCTCATACACAAGACTGCATGCACAACTGTCCCTTTTACTCCCACGGTTGGCCGCCAAGTTACGTGTAGATCCCGTAGTCTCAGAGATCCTGTCTATTTTTGTTGGCAGGAGCTTGCTTATCATATGATATTTGTTTCGTTAACTTCAGCGTAGTTAGTCTGTACTCCAGTCTGGTTGTTTTTATATGAATTTGTTCAAATTTTAGTTGTTTCCAGTTAAGTTTAGACCTGGAAAGATCTCTGTCTCCCCAGGACTATCACTATTTAGACCAGTTGATAAAAAGTACACAGCTTTAAGATTTAAATGCCACACATCAACTATCTACAGAAAGTGAACCTACCTACTGAATAATAGTCCTTAAGAAAACTTTAGACAAGTAGGTAACTCATTTCTGGAGTTGCTGACAAGTGTTTTGTTTTACAGAATAAAAGGCATCTTGCCTGGGGTGGAGACAGAAGGCTGTGTCTCCGTGGCACTGCTCTCTCTGTGTTGGGAAGGACTTCTTTTTAGCTCCCTTGTGTCATGGTAATGCTGACGTCTTGGTTGGAAGACTAGACCTCCTGGTTTCCTGCATTTCTGGGCTTTGAGGTTGGGTTTAAGATTTGTGTTTTTGGAAGGAATATTTCCATGGTTATCCCGGTTGATTCTTCCATCCCTGAAAAAACAGGATGAGTAGAGTAATCGGATCCCTGGTCAATACTACACAGATGTCTTTTGTATCTGCCCACACATGACACTGTGGGGAAAGTTCCATTTCCATACATTCATTCCCTTCAGTGCTCCTCTTAAATGGAGCACTTTAAGACTAGAAATAAAAGGCTTGGCCTGGCAAATTAGACAGGCAATGACTTATGTTATATACATGGTCCAAACTAATTGTAGTGTGAAGTTAGAGGTGTGGTATATAAAGGGAGAGATTGGTGAAACTGTGTTGCACCTTTGTGCAGCAATCATGAGTGTGTGAAGGATTAATACTGTATCCCGAAAGACAGCTGTGTTTAGACATAGCATTCAGTGTTTTCAATAAAGCAAGCATCGTATTTTTACTGACACGGAACAGTAAAGCGTACTCTTCCTCGAAGCAGCTTGTGTGTTCAGTGCTGCTGCCCATAAGCCTAGTTGACAGATGTACACAATCTAGGTCGTACTTTTTTCAGTGAACTTTATAAAGCATTTGCACAGATGTGCTTGGATTTACACTCGAGTTAATTTCAAATAAGATGGGGGCAGCAAGAGGAAGACCTTCTCAGGATTCATGGAAAATTTAAATTATGAAAAAATAGTGCATTTCTGTCTGTAAGTTAGAGTCATCCCTCTTTATTAGCAGGTGACTGGTTCCAGGCCCTCGGAGGGTACCAAAATCTGCAGGGGTTCAAGGCGTTAAAATAAAGTGGTGCAGCATGGCACAGGCCTATGCACATCTTCCTCATCCTTTAGAGGATTTCTAGACGACTCAGACACCTGAGACAATGCAAGCGCATGTACACAGTTGTTATACTGTATGAGGAAATGAGGCAGGTACATAGCCTTCGTGGTCCTAACTACATCTTTGATCTGAAATCTGTTGAATCAGCTAAGGTGGAGTCTGAGGTTACAGAGCATCAACTGCACCACATTTCTCAGTGCATCCAGAACAAATTTAATTTCCACCTTAACTATTGGTGTGCAAACAGCTGGTCAGACGTGGTTTTTACAGCCCCTGTCTGCTTCCATTTCGCTTGAGCATTAAATGGTATCCATCTTCCTCTTGAGAGAACACCTCTCTTATTTTGCTATCCCCTACCTTCTCCCATTTATTTCAATTAGTAATATATCATTATTACTTATAGGTGCTTATAGATTAAAAATAAAAATAACACTAAAGGTGAAAACATTCTATATAATCTTAGCCTCTAGAGATATTTTTCTACAGCCATATTTTTGTTGGTGGTGGTATTGTTTGAGAAAGGGTCTCGCCACATGGTTCAGGCTGGCCTTGAGCTCACTATGTAGGCCAGACTGGCTTCAAACTCATAGCAATCCTCCTGCCTCAGCCTCCCAAGAGCTGGGATTACAGGTGTGCGTCACCACACCCGGCTCTCTATGGTCATATTAACATATATGCTATAATTAACTTTTTTAAACCAAAAGGAGAACCGGACTATATGCACCCGGAATTTGTTTTTGTGTATATCTTGAATTTCCACTACAGTACTTATAGATATGTTTCATTATTCAGAATTTTAGTTTTTGTTGTAGCAGTCCTTGCACATATGATACATATTTGGTTCCTTAAATAAGTATTTCAGTGGGATAAATTTTTTGACATAAGACTGTGAGGACAAACAAGTGTGTACATTGTGATTTTAACAAACACTAACAAATTACCTTAAAAAGCATCATCAGTTTGGGGCCTGGGATGTAGCTCAGTGGGAGAGTGCTTGCTGAAGCATATGCAAGGCCCAAATTATACCAGTTTATACTCTCAGTAAAACATAAGATGGTAGGTCATCCTTTCACTGTATTCTTTCTAGCTCAAACATTATCTTTTTTATGAAAACATTAGTGAATATTTTATTGGCTAATGGGATGCATCATTCAGCTTTGTACTTGGAGGGAGCCCCAAGGTTAAACTCTTGGTGTATTAGGAAAGACTACTAGTATATAATGTGTCTAATTCCTATGTCAAGCTAGAGTTTAATGATCCCTTGGTGAAGCTATTAAATAATGTACGTTTCTGAGTCATATGCAGCTACTACATATTTGATTCATAATCAACGTGTTCATCTCCTGATATTATCCAGTGGTGAAATACAGGCCAGTGACACATAAAGCTTGCTTTTGTACTCCTACTTCCTTGTCTTATTATCCTGTTCTCTTAGAGCTCTGTTTTTTTTCATTCTCAGGAAAGAACATTTATGCAGGGCTTAACCCAACAAACTGTGGCACCTGCTGGGCTGGCAGAAAATGAAAGAGCGAGAGGCTGCCTGGTGACAGGTTTGACAGCTCAGTCCCCGAACGCCCTGGACTTCACAGGGCGCAGCTGTGCCAGGCAGATGCATACTTTGTCCACTCCTGGGCAATTTCCTGACCACAGAACCTAATTCTGCATCTATTCTCATTTTGGCTCCACTTTACAACCAAAAGATGAGGGTATACAACCTTTAAGTTCACTCGCATTTTATACAATTCTAATTTTCACACCTGTTCCGCAAACAAAAGGACCTGAGTTTGATCCTCGGTACAAAAAAAATTATAATTTTTAAAGGAATGTACCGACATTTACGTATCTGGAACCAACCATCTGTCCATGAAGATGTCACTGACATAGTAAAATTCCAACTGGAGGTTAACTTTTAATGATTCTGAAGCCTTCAAAACATATAGTACTTCTTTTGTTAGGAATTGCCTTCAATGCCTTGAGCGTATTTTTTGTTTTGTTTTAGTTTTGGGGGCTTGGGATTGAACCCAGGCCTGGTACATGCTAAGCACGTGGTTTACCACTGACGCAGCCACACGCCCAGCCTAGTAAGCATATTTTTCCAAATGTTGCCGTAGTGATACATCTTTATCCATGAGTATGAGATTTAATTTGTTGAAAACAATCAAAACAGCATTCAGAGTAAATTCTGTCATGTAACTCAAGTGATCAAATTGAATAATATCAAATATTTATTTTGGGAAAGAGACGCAGCTAATATGGAAGTGATTAGATTTTTGTATGTTATGGATAAATTCACTTGTGATCTGCTCCAGAGAGGAATTATAAAAATATTTTCCATAGAAACATTATTATCAGGCTAAGGAATATGGAATAATGAATGTCCAATGCTTTGGTATATTTATGTGGGTATATATAATTATATGATATATATAATTCTTGAGTTTCTGTACCTTACTGACTCCTCTTATCAGTGGTATGTAATATATAATATTTTATTACCAGCAGTAGAATTTACGTAGGAACATTGTCTTTTCCCTAGTAATGCGGATTCTAAACTAAAGTGTGTAAATTTTAAGTACCATGATAATCAATACTAAGTATAATGTCTATGGAGCTTTAATTTTTAGTAGTGTGTCTGCATTCTGTTCACGATGGTGATGCCCAGGCTCTGCAACATTCTACAATTTTTCTACTCCACAAAGAGAACTTAGAATGTGTTTATTATAGTAAACAAGATCTCTTGGAAAGGCTGAAGAAAAGAAAAAAGTGTATTTTAACAACCTATCAATGCACTGGAAGGTGAGAATCTTTGCCATCAGCTTGCTAGAAACTAAGAAATTCCTGAAAGAGGAAAGAAACAATCCAGGGGAGCCTTCCCCAAAAGAGGAGGTGGGAGAGGTGTGTAGAGGTGCAGGGAGAGGCCCTGGGGCAGTCACGGGGAGCTCACCAGGGCTGCAGAGGGAGCAGAGCAGCTTGGCCATCGCTCCTGGGCCCGAGTACCAACAGTAGGGTTTGCTCTCAGCGTGAAGCACGCACTGGGAGTTTGAGGGAGGGAGGGAGAGGCAGAGCAGCTTTCCAGTAGCTAAGGAAGCCTTTACCTGCAGCTTTTCTAAGCTTTTCTTTACCACAAGCTTTTCTAAGATTATTAGAATAATATGACCTCTCCCCCACAGTGATTGGCAGCAACCTACATCCACAACCAAATAAGGATTCCGGAAAACACAGCGCGGGGGATGTGCGTCTGGTTTCTGGCTGTGTTTGTAAAGAGCTTGGAAGTTTCCACTCCTTCTCAACACATACAGAAGTGCACACATTGAAAAACCAGTAACTCTTCTTAGATCCGTAGGAAAAGTGAGATCATGGGGCAAAACACTGCCTCCCTTTAAAAAGGGTTGTTTGAGAACCTGAATAGGGACATTCAAACTGCTAGGTGTGCACACGTCCGAGACCTACGAGCGGTGGGAGTAACTCAGACCTGTGTGAGCCTGACCTCCTGTGTTCGACTGTTTTCTGTTGATCATATCATGACACAGACTGGGCGTGCGTCCATCTGTCAAACGCATACAGAATCGAAATAATTTATTCTTTATAACCAACGCTAAGACCAAGAAACAAACGGAAAAGAAATCTCATGACAGTTCTGAGCCATTAAGGAATGAAGTAGCAACCTCAGAACCTCCGCTGGAAAAGATTTCAGTGCTGCAGCTCCTGGACCCCAGTTGGGTGCTCAAGCCCAGCATTTAGCTTTCTTTCTACAAGCAGCGGAAAGGCCATCACTTGTGAAAGGTAGCAAATTGAGCATCCAGGCCAGAGAAAGAGTCAGCAAGGAATTGCAAGACACGAAATAAAAACAATCAATAGGAATTTATAGCACGTCGAAAAGGGTTCTTTGCTCTTCAGTTAATGTTGACTTCTTTTTACAAAAGCTAGAGGGGAAAGTGTCACATATTGAATTTCCTTTGAAAAGTCGAGAGTACATTAATTAGACGCAAGGAGGGATGATTTTCCCTAGAAGCGGGCTCTGATGCATTCGGCCTCTGCCAAAGCCAACATCATGACCACTCCTGTCTGCCCCCAGCCCCAGCCGGCCCGCGAGGGACATGATTTCTCCGAGGCTGGCAGGGCGAAGGCAGCTGGGACAGCAAGTCATTTGCTCACTCCCCTTCCTTCTCTTCCTCCTATTAAATAGTATTTTGGGAAAAATTTAAAAATGCAGACATGTAAAGGATTAATTTGATTAATTTCATACTTATATCATGTAGAATTAATAGCTGTAATATTCATCCATGCTTATTTTAGTATTTGTATTATATGTAAGAAATTGGGCTGGGGATGTAGCTGAGCAGTACAGCACCTGCCCAGTTAGCTCAAGCCTGTGGGTTTGATTCTGGTACCAAAAAGGAAAAAAAAAGGAAAGAAATCTTCAGTTAAATGTCTTCGTCATTACAAGAAGCTCCAATGACCCTTCCTTACAAGGGAATCAGTAAGTACCAAGCTTAATGAGAGCCCTGCTACTGATGTTTCATATAGATGGAGGAAGACAATGAGAATTGTTTTCTATGCAGTTTTGTGGGGGGGGTTTTTTTGGTACTGGGGATTGAACTCGGGTCCTTGCGCTTGCAAGGCAGGTGGCCCAACCACTGAGCTAAATCCCTGGCCCCTCTATGCAGTTTTAAAACTACACAAATATTTTCATCTGCATAAGACAGCATATTCCCCCCACGTATTCTGTTCATGTTTACAGTGACCACTCAAGATTAGACCTGCATTTCCCACCTCCTTTTGTTCTTTTTATTTACATTGCCTCGCCCTTGGCTTTTTTTTTTCCATTTCTGATTTCCCTTGGATTGATCTACTCTTCATTGTTCACTTTCTCCACCTTCACTGATTTAATAATTATTTTATTAATGTGTCTATTTCCAAACATGTGCTTAATTAGGTCTTTCTAATGTCAAGTTAGCCAGAATTAGTATAATTAGAATAAAAGAAGCTGAGTCACCCCTTTCCCTTTTCAACCCTAAATGCCACACTACCCTAATGATTATCCAAACCTCCATAATCCTAAAACAGAGAAGTTGTGTGAGCCACTCCCTTCTCCCCATTTGACCATGAACACAACACCATTCTAATGATGGTCCAGGCTTAAGTTTGGGAAGTCATGCAAATTGTTGCCATCAGAGGGAGAGAGACAGTGGGAGGCACCTTGGGTCAGTGGTGTTTGACCCAATAAACACCAGAAGCCTGGGTTATCGAGTCCCTCTCACTCGAGTCCTTTTTTGCCTTCACCCTTCGCCCTGTTCCTGCTGTCCCATAATCTTTAATCAATGTACTACTTACTACATAGTGCGAGGCATATGCTTGGCAATTCTCTCCTTGTTGTACACTATAACCTGGACTCTTTTTGGTCCACCCAACTGTAACAGAATCATATATCCTTATCAAAGTTGGGTCCCAAGCATACTTGTTTTACTTCTCTCTCAAGGAGTACTGCCCCAAACCCTTCTCCACGTAATAGCACTGGGATTATTATTATTATTTTTTGCTTTAAACAATTTATTTAACTGAAATGCCATATATTGACTTCCATTTATTTTGATACGTCTTGTCCTCAAGGTGATTTAGAGGATCTTCAAGCCAAAATAAATATTTCACAAATATTTGGCCATTTGGGTGTACATCTGCACAATACCTCACATCTTTCAGCAAGAAAAACCTGGTTAACTGGGTATAATGTGAATAATGTGAATAATGTGAATCTGCTCCAAATATTTGTTTCTCTGAGGTAAAGGCACCACACACCTGTTCAATTAAGAAAACCACATGGCACTGCTGGTAGTTGTAGCATCCATGGCTTCTCTGTTGGGCTGGCTCTGCCTTCTCCTTGCAGTTTTCCTCAAACAATACACATTTCCAGCTTCTCCAACCTTTTGGGTCTCCACCTTCAGCATCACACTCACAGCTTCACACACTGCCCTCTCAGGGGCGCACTGCCTGGCCTCCCAGGCCTTCTTTTGGAATCTGGGTGGTAGCCTTTCTGACCCCACAACTCTTATAATCTGCATGCACCTAAGACCAGTAACACGTGGATGATACCAAGGTCTGCCCCCAGCTGGAGCAGTAGCCAGGCTTCCCTCTCTCTTGGCAGTAGGGGTTGAATGCCTATAAACCAAATTCTGAGGAAAAACTTCCCTTGGTTGCCACTATTCTGGAACATAATGCTCTGGGGCTATCTTCTCAAAACAGTCTCACTTTTGGAATTTTGAGGCCACAAAGGATGCAGTCCTGCTGCTTCTTGTGATGCTCTCAGGCCATCTTTTCCATTGTCCTGTTCCTTGTCAGCAATCAAGATCTCTGCTCTACCTGTGCAGTCCACAACTTTACTGATGCTTCCTTTCTGGCCAAACTCACAATGTTTTAAATCATTCTTCTAGGCTCTTTGTTTTTGTTTCACAGCACAGATCTGGCTAAAACTCCCCCAATAGTAGGCACGCCCACCTCAACATTAGACTGTCTTGAAATTTCTTCTACAAGACTAATTAGTCTACCACCTTTAATCTCAGTCTCAGTCAGTCTCTGGACATGAGCAAAATACAGACAAACTTTCTGCCAAGTTATAACACACATCATCTGGAGTCCAATAGCCAATGCAGTGCTTCCCACCAGAAACCTCCTGAGCCTGGTCTTTACCAGGGCCATTTCTATCAGCATTCTGGTCTTCTGATCTCTGAACAGAATCTCCCATCAAGTACAGTTTAAAGCATTCCAGCTCTGTTTTTTTAGCCAGCATCTCTAAACCTTTCCAGACTCTTCCCACAAGCCAGTCCCAAAGGCTCCTGAATCATGTTGTCAGGTAGAGTCACAGCAACAACCCCACTCCTGATAACAAATTCTAGGTTAGTTATTTTACTCTCATTTCTGAGACAAAATAACCAACACACAAAGTTAAAGAGGGAAGGGTTTGTTTTCTCTGGAAACATCTCCTCAACACCCCTAGCACTGTGTGTCACTGATTTTTCTGGGCGTCCCTCAGCCCAGTCAAGTTGACAATCTTTCCCTTCTACACATGTACAGTGGACACAGAGGAGAATGCAATGAAATGCCATATAAGAAGTTCAAACCCCAGACAGGATGGGGAATTCTTAAAACAAGTAACAGTGTCCATTGCTGAAAAATGATAACAGCATTCAACAGAGAAAGGTTTGGAGTTCACAGATAATGGCTTATGCTTAGCTCACCATTGTAGGTTTTAAAATGTCAGAGCAGGATAGGAAAAATAATTTCTAATGCTCTTTAATAAAATAGGGTAAGTATGGTTGGCAACAATAAATTATATATTTCAAAATAGCTAGCAGAAAGGATTTTGACTGTTAGCAACATAAAAAAATGACAAATGGTAAAGGTGATGGATATACAGATTACCCTGACCTGATCATTACCTATTGTATATCTGTGCTGGAATATCACACAATACCCATACATTTGTACAATTCTTGTATGTCAAGTCAAAGTGATTTTAATAAAAAGAAAATCGAGGGGAAAAGGGTAGAAAAGAAAAAAAGCATTCACATAGTCAAGAAAGAGATTTTGCTTAATGTATGTCAGAAGTTTTCACTATGCACACATAGCACTTAACAAGTAATTGCAACCATTTCCCCTTTATCACTACTCTATCCTCCGTGAGCTGGTACTGAGAGCTGTCGCAACAACTCCCAACTACCTGGTCCCCAAGGGCCTCCAGAGTGCTTCTGCCTCCTTATATGCCAAATGTACTGTGAGGTTCAGTATGGTTCGGGCCACAGGGAGACCCTGGCTGTTTCTATTCATTTTTTTCATGTTATACTTAATAACTGTAGCTTGTTCATTCTGACCAGTCTTATCCATTGTCTTCTAGGTCGGAAATAATTCCCACTTTTTAGAACAATTGTCATGACCCTAGCAAACAGTTTACCTGCCTACTGGCTGATCTCCAAAAAGAGGATCAGTAAACTTCAGGGGCACACTTGTCATGTAGTTCCCAGAAAGGATCTTGAAGTTGCCCACACTCCTGTTGGCTTTCTCCTATTTGGAGTTTGTTAGTTTGTGATATTTTTAAAGGAGAAAGTGTGAAGCAATTTATTTACACAGGGATGGTTACAAGTCATGCTCTCCCAGCACGTCCTTGGAATTAGCATACATATTGCCAATAATGTGTTACATAGATTTCCATAACTCTTCTGTTCCTCTCAACTCTGAAGCCCTGGCAAATAGAACACCTGTCAAAGGTCCATGTATACATTGAGCTGCTTTTTAAACAGTGTTCTTTCAGTCTGTTTTTGTAAAATTATGGTACCAAACAAAGACAGGATTAACACTGTCTTGGTTCTATCAGGCTGCTTTAACAGAGTGGCGCACACTGGCCGGCTTATTAACAAAAAAAATTTATCTCTCATGGTTCTGGAGGCTCGAAGCCCAAAGATTCTAAAGATTTAGCAAAGACTGACTAAAGATTTGGTGTCTGGTGAGGGCAGCTTTGTTTCTTAGGTGGGACCTTCTTGCTGTGTCTCCACATGGTACAAGGGTAAACAACCCCCTTCAGTCTATTTTATAAGGCACAGATTCCATTCATGATGGCCCCATCCTCATGATATAATCCCTTCCCCAAAAGACACAATGATCCTAATACCACCAATTGTGGGTTAGGAATTCAATATGTGAATTTTGGGGTACCCAAACATTAGGGAACAGCAAACACCAAACATCAACAACCAGGGAAAAGGAACAGACTTCCATCCACTGCGGGGTTGGACTGGCTAAGACACTTAGGATTCCAAAGACTCACACCTGGAATTCTGACTCCTTTGCACCTGAGCTGAGCTGGAGGATCATCTGAAATGACACAGAGGAATGAATCTCACTTTCTGGGTCCATGTGTAGACACTCCCATACAAACACATTACCGAGCCGTACTCCCTTCCCTTCCTGACTGCACAGCAATCTGAACAGGATCTCGGAACAGCAAGACCTACAATGGTTACTCTTCAGGAAGGTCCTGGCTTTGGAACGGCCCTTACGGGCTCTAAACCCTGCAGCCTGTGAAGCTGAACTTATTTATTGACAGTCTGAACTCCAACAAATTTGCAGTGTAGCTTTTCCATCCTGAGCTGGCAAGGCACTAGGTCTGGCTTTGCTTTGTATGCTAATTCTCTTGTCTTTTATCTGTCTGATAGGCCCTGGATCTATATTAATGCATTGCATTTGCTCAGAGGTAATTTTTTATGCATTAAAAATTAACTTGAAACTGTTCTTTTCTTTGAGATAATCAGCGCTCCTCTGAGACTACTTTACTAGTCAATTTTACATGTTTGAAGAGTCTCTCGTTCACTGTGAGACCTCTTTTTTCCCCTCAGTTAACTCAAAACTTCCATGGCTGAGCTTATTTCCTTTGTTTCCAGCAGGTCGCTACCCCATGCTCTCCATTTCCAGCTGTGCTGTCTGCCAGGCCAGAAGAGTTCTGAATCTTATTTCCTGAAAGGAATCTTACTTCCTGTCACCAAAAAGCTTCATTTGGTTTTCCAATTTCCTCTGAGATATTCCCAATCTGCCCATTTTTAGGGCTACCACTTAGCCCACATCTTCATCCCTTCCCACATCTTCATCTTACTGTACCTCCTAATTATATCCACAGGCTCAGTAGTGCTCATTCAACAAACACTGCCACAATAAACTAAGCCTTTCTCCTCCTAGTCCACTGAAACATCAGTACCAGACTAATATTCCTAACATCTGCTTTTCTTTTTTGGCTGTGCTGGGGATTGAACCCAGGGCCTCAGGTATGGTAGGCAAGCTCTCTACCACTGTGCTACATTCCCAGTCCATCTGCTTTTATCCTTGTGCTGAGATGGCCCGTGGCTCCCAGTGTGCATTCTTGTCTTCCTGCACAGAAACCAGACTTCTCTCTGGGCATGTGGTTACCCATTTCAAGATTTTCTCCCATCCATTTTTCTCAGAACCCCCACCCCCCATTTTTAATCTTTTAAATCATATTTTTAGTTTCCAGGAACTCTATTGTATTTTCCATTCCATTTCTCTCACATATGATTCTTTTTTTTTTTTTTTTGGTACCGGGGATCGAACTCAGGTCCTTGTGCTTGCGCAGCAGGCGGCGAAACCACTGAGCTAAATCCCCGGCCCTCACATATGATTCTTTCCTCATGTGCTCAGCTATCTTCTTATTTGAACGAAGATATAAAAGTATTTTTCTTTTTACTCCTTGCATTGCCTTCTGTTTTGTCTGCTTATCTTGATATTAGACACTCCCTGATCTGATGATTCTTGGTATGTGTTCCTATGTAAGATCTGAGCCTGTAAGGCTGATTGACAGTCCTGTGAGCACACAGTCAGGTGTCATTCAGTGTGGTCCTCACTGTTAGGTGGCCTGGCAGGGTAATTTCACCGGACAACTTCCAAGGTCAGTATTTTTATGTTTTTTGTTTTGAGACGATCATTTTGTGCAGGGAAAAATCTTCCAAACTTGCATCTGAAGAAAACAGGCCTAAGTATCAGACCCAGGAAGACACCAAAAACTAGATACCAGTTATATAAACTGTCCTCCTGTTTCTCATCCAGTCTCTCTACTTGCAACTGTGTTTGCCTGACATTCTGTTTTACTCTCCAAAAAAATAACACCTGCCTTCTGACAAAGTCAGAGAGAACATCTGAATAGGTGTTGACATATTTAGCAAATAAAAATATAGGAACATAGGATGCCCAGTTAAATTTAAATTTCAGGTACACAACAAGTAATTTTTTTTCTGTTTTTGTTGTGCTGAGGATTGAACCTAGGCCCTTGCCTATGCTAAGCAAGCACTTGGCCACTGAGCTACATCTCTGGCCCAAATGACAATTAATTTTTTTTTTG
>NW_004624756.1:21116524-21177959 GCF_000247695.1 Heterocephalus glaber
GCTTGCACAGCAGGAAGCGAAACCGCTGAGCTAAATCCCCGGCCTTTTGCTCTGTTTTTTATTTTAGCTCCATTATTTCAGAATATTCTTTTTTTATTTTTAAGTCATCTTGCTCGAGAATTGTATATTTACCTGTATAATTTTTGATACTTGACAAATGTATCAAAAATGTGGGGGAGACACTCATTCCCCATATTGATTCCTGGCAAATGGAAGCTCCTGATCTATTTTCAGTTATTTTAGTTTTGATCTTTATAAAACTTCATGAAATAGGATCAGACAATACTTAGACGTTTATGTCTGGCTGCTATTTCTTAGCAAAATGCTTTGGAGACCCCTCATGCATGACGTGCTCTTGTGTTTATCAGCAGTTTGCCCCTTCATGTTGTGTGGACATAAATGTTTATGCATTTGCCAGCTGAGGAACATCTGAATCACACTGCGATGAACACTGCTGCCGAATCCATCTTGTGCTTGCTCTGCTCGCTTCTCTTGGGTAATTACCTAAGGGGGTTTCTGAGTTATAGATTATGGATGGTTCAACTTCGTAAGAAATTGAAAAACCATTTTCCCGAGTGGCTGCACTATTTACATCCTCAGCAGCTAGGTGTGTGCGTTCTGGTGCTTGTATTGCCTTGATAATGCCTGATCTCATCCGTCTAATGTACAGTATCTTATAGTGTACTATGTACTGGTATCTTACAGTGTTATGGCTTTAATTTGGATTCCCATAACAATTTTGAATATTTTATTTGCCATTTATATATTATCTTTGGTAAAATGTCTGTTCAAATCTTGCATCTATTTTTTTAAAAATTAGGCTTTATATCTTATCGGACTCAGAGTTCTTATGTTCTGGATACATCCCTTTTCAGATAAATGATAGACAAATACAGTCAGTCATCATTATTCATGGATTCTGCATTTGTAAAGCTGCCTACTCACTCTGTTTTTGTAACCCCATGTAGTTTACTATCTGAAACATTGTGGCTATAACAGTAATAATGTTTGTAAGGCCCACTCAAACAACTGAAGGGCCAACACTGTGCGTCACTCACTTCGTATGATGAATCTTGGCCCAAAGATTTCCAACCCTGGCCCTGGGGTTTCCAAGAATCAATGCCACTTCCACATAGGTAAAACTCTCATGACCTTAAAACAATGCTCAACCTTGGAAGAGGAGCTTAAATTCCCTTCATAAAAGAAACAAACTGTAAGAATGGTCTGTAGATGAGAAGTAGATGAGACCCCGACTACTGGTCAGGCAGTCATTGTACCCTGACTGTGTTTCGCTCACGCCGCCAGTCCACCACTGCTGCCCATCTTGTAAGAGTGCTGCCAGGATGAAGTGCGCACCAGACAGTGTTGAAGACTCACGAGGACCGTGCAAGGACCCTGAACTCAAGAGTCAAAGCCAATTGTTGCCTCACTTTCACGGCTACTTGTAGACCTGTGTGGAGTGGCAAAAAGCTTGAATGGCTCAGCATAAATTCCAAGCCGACATTGAGCAAGGCGACACTGGGCCTTCTGGTCCCAGCTCTTGTACTGTACACAAATGTCCTTCCTGTGCGCTATTTGGTGCCAAGTTTTTCATTTGTGTTCTTTTTGTTGTTGATTTCACTATCTAACCTGGCCCTAAAGTATCATGCTGAAGTGCTGGCTTGTGCTCCTAAGTGCAAGAGGCTGTGGCAAGCCATATGGAGAAAATACATATACTAGATAAGTTCCTTCAGGGCTTGCAGCTAGCAGGAAGTTCAATGGTAAGGAATCAGTGATGTGGAACATGAAGGAATAGGAAGAGGAAGTTCACTTCTACACAGGAAGATTCTTCAGAAAATGCTAAACTGCATCTATGTTGCGTGATAAAATTATGGTAAAGATGCAAAAGCAGGTAAATCTGGGGATTCATGAAATGATGTCTAGTTTTAAAGAAACAGGTATAGTATATTTTGTAATACAAAGGTACAGTATAGTCTATCCAATTAAAGTTTTAGTCTTCAGGTCAGCTAGGAGGTAGGAGGTGGCTTTGTTGTGAGGCAGAAAGGCAAAGGGATTTATAGTGAGGCAAGTGTTAAGCCCTTCTTGGCTAGTCCTGGCTGTCTTGCATGTTTCAAAAGGTGATAAGATGTGAAAATCATTAAACCTGCAGGCAAAGCATATTCTCAGATCACGAGGCTGTGGTGGAAATTCCAAAAACACAAGCTAAGCGTGATACAGGAAAAGGGGTATATGGAACAGCAGATTTTCAAAGCTGATGATGGCTTACTCGAATGTTGAAAAATGAACCCATGTAAAACAAGTAGCTTTTCAGTTGATGAAAATGACCAGAATCAATGGTGCTTCCTCCTGGTCCCACCAGGTGGGCTCTGGTCCCATGGGACTGTGTAGTTGCCTGAAGACACTTTCCCTGGGCTGCTCTCTCTTCTCCATCCACACATTAGGTCATCCTTCAAACCCCAGCCAGTCACGCCTGGGAAGTTTCTCTGGACCCCACCCTAGGTTGGCTGAGAGTCTTTTCTGCTTGCTAACAAGCTGTGCACAGCCCCTGGCTCAGTGTTTATCATGGCAGTGTAGTCATTCAGACGTTTGTCTGCCTCCTATTCAGTCTTGGAGCTACAAGAGAGAAGGGCTTGCCTGTTTGCCCTCCCTCTCTGCCTGTCTGCCTTCCTTCCTTCCTTCCTTCCTTCCTTCCTTCCCTTCTTTTCCTTTCTTCTTCCCTCAGTCTATCTTCTCTCTGTCCTTCCTTTTCTTTCTTTCTACACATGCACAGATATTCTTTGACTTAGATGTGGTTACATCCTCAAAAACCTATCATAAGTTGGAAACATCCTATGTGGAAAATTCATTTACTGCATGCTATGATTTAGATCTAAAACATTCCCCAAAAGTCTCATGTTCAGAGGCGGGACTCGGAATTGATTAGATGAAGGAAGCATCATACTCTTCAGTGGGTTATTTCACTGATGAATTTATGGTTGACACCTATTGTGGCTTGTATCTGGATGTCCCCCCACAGCTTTATGCAGTCAAAGGTGAGGGGTTTTAAAGGTGGCTGGACTAGAGTGTGTGAATGGGGATTAATGGTGCAATTCTGGGATCAAGGGTGTGGATAATGGAAGCCCAACCCTGGGTATGGGTGGCACCATCAATACATCTGTAGCCTGGATGGAATATAAAGGGACAGAAAGAAGGCAGGCTTGCTGATGCTGCTTGCTGCTTTGCTGCCTTTTGCCTGCCACACCATGAACTGTTTCTCCTATGTGATGCCCCTCTGCCATGCCACCTTGCCTTGGAGCCAGCCAACTATGGACTAAAATCTCTACAAACTGAGCTGAAATAAACCTTTCTTCCTGTAACTTGTCAGTGTTGGGTATTTTGTCTCAGCAATGAGAAAAGCAACTAAGACAACACATGTTCAGAGGTGGGTTACTGGGTGTGACCTGGAAGGGTGTCTTCTTGTCCCTGGCTCCTCCTTTCTCTCTCTTTGCTTCCTGGCCACCATGCAGTGAGCAACATTCCTCTGTCATGCCCTAGTGTCATGCCATTTCTCCTCCTTTAAGTTGCAAGTGCCAAATATTTTATCTTAGCAATGGGAAAGTGATTAATATCCTGCACCTAACCTACCAAGCATCCTAGCTTAGCAGCAGGATACACTTGCTGCTCTGTGATCTCATGGCTTACTGCAAGCTGCAGCTTGCTGCTACTGGCTGGCATCACCACAGAGATCAAATCTCATGTCACTAGCCTAGGGAAATATCAAATTCAAAATCCGATGTGTGGTTCTGACTGATTACAATGTGTCACTTTCATACCATTGGAAAGTCAATAAATTTTAAGTTGAACCCATGTAAATCAGGGATCATCTGTATGAATATGTTTACATGTGTATATTGCATACATTTGTTTTGGGGATAACAAAACCAACATGCCAATATATTTCTGTACACTTTGATTTTTAAAATTAACCTAGTATCATTCCTCATTGATTAATTGTATGTTTCTATGTTCTGGTACTTTAGCATACAACCTGGCCCTCAGAAAGGATTAGTAAATATTCCCTGGGAAAAAAGCATGAAAGTGAAAAAATATTTATTCTACATAGTTGAGGCTTTTGACTCATACATTTTTAATAAATACATATAATTATTTGAAATTAATGTGTAAAATTAAAAACTGCTTCTTTTAAATATTTTAAACAATTTTCTTTTTAAAAACAATTTCTTTACTCTCTCTTTTTAAAAAAATTTGAACTATCCGTAATAAAATTTTGCTCAGCAAAATTAAACTTTAGTCCAAATGGAATGATTAGAAATTTGGAACATGTGACATTTAGAACATCTGCATTCGATGAGCTGTTACCCTATTCAGTCAAATTCTAGAATATTACAGCCAGAGAGGTCTTAGTTCACAAATATGTTGATTAGGCTCTTGCAGGGGAGCTAAGAAGGTTGAGGGGAAAGAACACAGTCTCATTGGGCCTGAAAGGAAGGCCATTTTGAGACAGTGCTAGGTCCAGCTTTCCAAGAGGAGATCTGAGATTCAGCAACCAGCTGCCTCCTTAGAGCAGGTGATCACTGCCCTAAAGCTGAGGCTGGGGTCATGGCTACTGCAGCTTCTGTGTGCAGATAGCTTGTCTGGACTCATTTCTCTACCATGGTGTCCTCTGTCTGCCTTGGGCTTCTGCCCAGACCAGCAAGGGCTGACAGAGATGTCTACAGGTCTCAGTGGAGTGGGCAAACCTCTGCCTGTATCCACTCTCTCTTTGATTCTGTGCCTGGGACCCTGTACATTAGACTGACAATAGATTAAGAGGAGAAGAGGCATACAAATTTATTTGATGTTAATATTTTCACTTTTATGTGTTCACAGGGGTCACAGAAAAGAAAGTGGAAACCAAGTGGTTAGACTGTTGAGTTTATATACCATTGTAACAGAGAATGATAAATTTGTGGAGAAGTGACCCAAAAAAGTATTTGTGCTTCTTGGGGCAATAGATTGTTGGAAGACCAATATATGGGGGGAAACTATGAAATATAAATTTTTAAAAATTCAATAAATATAAATATTTTTGCAATAAAGTTCATTTACATAAATTCTGGTCCATACTGTCCCATTGATAATAATTGTCCTCTTTTGGCATTTGGGGGAGGGGAGGGGAGGGGGACATTGTCACAAAGAGAAATGTGTGTCTTGCCTTTAGACAGAAAGTATGGGGGTAGAGTTTTCCTGTGTCTACTGTTTCTCCACTGCCATCAGCAGAATAACCCTGAAGGAAGAGTAGCATATTTGGGTGTCATATTCTGATTCTCTTTGTCTCACATTTAAATTCCCACAAAGAAAGAATCCTGTTGCTTCAAATCATTATTCTCCTACCTGATGGACAAAGATCTTGGATCATGGAAGTTATTCTATAAATGAACTCCATCAGGACCAGCATCTCCTCCTTGGCCCAGGATGGCAAGAAGAGAAGGTCCACTTTCTTGCAGGGGCTGTGGGCATGGGATGTGCTCAAGTTACACCATAGGGAGCACTTTGAGGTGACAGAGTAAGCTTTGGATGCCTGAGAAGGAAGGTGAATCTTTCCTTGCAGATGTCTTTCGAAGTCCACTATCCAGGGCTCTGAGGCCCAGCTATCCCCAAGATCGAAGCGATGCACCTCACTGGCTTCTCTCCTTGGACCTGCACCAGAAGTAAGGATGAAGCCCACAGTGTCTGCACTATCAGACAGATGTTGTTTATGAAATATTTAAACATATTGCCACTATGTCTTTTGCTAGAATTATTTGTGCTTAAACTTTAAGGTCTGATATCATGGAACACTGAATGTGTTTGTTTGATTTAATTAATCTAAACAAATGAGTTGGCATTTAGAAAATAAGTGTGTTACACTGCAGAACAAATTGATGTCACGTTGACCAGAAGTTCCTGCCAGTTTGAAGCTTTTAGTGCTCATTTTTTAGGCCTTTGAAGCAAGGGAATGTGGGATGTAGCACTTGTTCAAATATTTGAGAACCAACTATGTTCAAAGCCTTATGCTAAGTCCTGGGAACACAGATGTGAAGATGACATGATACTCCAGTTTTGAGGCAAAAGTCCTGGCTCCAGGGGACCCAGCGGGCCAGGCTTGGCCACTGGTCCATGACGTTAATCAAGGAGAGAAAAGCGGCACAGGGCAGGAAAGGAGCTTTAATCAGCACAGCCACACAAGGGGACAGGTACAGAGGTTCAGGATCTGTCTTGGAGGTGCTGACAGATACTTTGGGGTCTCGTAAAGAAGGGGCACAAGGGCTGGGGTTGAGGGTTTGCATAGCTGGGGGCTTCATAGGTCGTCCTGGTGCAGTCATGGTCTGGTGGCTCAGCAGCTCAGGACTGGTTCTGTGAGGCTCTGGGAGCACCATCATCACTTGAGGGCCGATTCTGTTCCCATCATGACAGGACGTTGGGGGCAGCCTTGGTCTGGCATGGGGTAACTGCTCCCACTTGGGGATGACTTTGTCACTCATGGTTTGTGAGGCTCTGCTTTTCCTGGAGTCTGAGGTGACTGCCGGTTTAGGGCAATGGCTGGAGATTTCTAGGAATCATCCCAACAGGTCTGAAACTGGACATTGTAAAAGCTGGTAATTAGATTCCCTGTAAATCCTGAAAACGAGCTACTCTTTTCTTGGCATCCTCAGTCTTGAAGGCTAGGTAAATTTAGGGCTAATAAACAGTATAAAACAGACACTTTTTTGTGATACTGGGGGTTGAACCCAGGGCCTTCCCACTGAGCTATAATCTCCAGCCCTTCTTTGTTTATTTTGAGACAGAGTCTTATAAGTTGCCCAGACTGGGCTTGAACCTGTGATTCTCCTGCCTCTGCTTCCCTGAGAGCTGCTGTCACAGGTGTGTTCCACGACACCCAGCTCAGATATTTCTTAAGTGATTAACTTGCCTATGTATAGAGCTGAACACGGATCAGACCCAAAGTTTTGAGGTATTAGAAAAACATATAAATGCTCCAGTGGCGCAATCGGTTAGCATGCGGTACCTACACAGAAAAGTCTATAAAATGTGTCAACCGAGGTCAATGATGTCATCCATACGCCCTTGTTATGTGCCCTGCCTCTTGATTGCATCAATGTTATCTAACTGGCTGTATTTGTAATCTTATTGGTTGATTATAGTTTGACCCACGTTGTTCCCACCTGGCGACTTTGCCCTATAAAACATTCTCGGAGTGATGACCTACCTCAGTGGCAACCCACTCGGGACCTCTTCCAACTCTCAGGAGCTATTTCTATTACCCATTCCTATTCCCCAATAAACCTTTCCTACTCTGAACGAAAGAAAGAAAGAAAGAAAGAAAGAAAGAAAGAAAGAAAGAAAGAAAGAAAGAAAGAAAACCCCAAACAACCAAGCAAGCAAGCAAGAAAAAAAAAATGACAGTAGAATGCCACATCTTATCTTGCTTTTAGTTACCCACTGGGCAGTCTCTAAGAGCCTGTTTTAGAGAGGCATGTTCCCTGCTTGTATGGAACTTAAATAATATGTCTCCAATCAATCTGTTTTCCCATTTTGTAGAATAATGAAGAGCAGGGCAAAGAGTAGAACAAGATGAAAAATAAGTACTGAAGTCTTGAGCCAACATTTTCTAATGAAACACAAATGGAAACAAGCCAACACATCAGTGATGTGAACACCGAAAATTGCAACTTAACTCTAACTTTAAGCCAGCTGTGAATCAGAACAGCGTTCTAGTGATATTTTAAATAATTAATGAGCTTCTTGTCCACAGGATTATTTCCTTTTCCTTCTCCCCTCACTCTCATTTTTTTTAATCTAAAAAGGAATAAAAAATATTCCCAGCAAGTAACTAGAGGTTGACATGTTAATTATTAGATTATTTTTAAGCTTTCACAAACCCAGTGATGTATGATGCAAGTGTAGACCCAATAACCTGAGAAGTCATCAGCTTCTACTACAAAAGACTCATTATTGCTTTAGCATGTGTTCCTTCTACTTGCTTAGCCTCAGGCAGCATGAAAGGCTCTGCCCTACTTCCAGGCCTGGTTTGCTTTTTCTGTAGCAGATTCATCACCCACAAAGTAGTTCTTTGCAACCCATTAAACTTCCACATATAGGCTTACAAATGCTGCTCCTTCTTATTGTTACTCTCAGCAGATGGACAATCCTGATTCTAAAGTTCATATGAGGTACAAAGGGCGGAGATATTCTTAAAGAGGAAGAACTAAATAAAGGAAGCTCTACTGTAGATACAAAGATTTAACAGAAAGCCACAGGAATTAAGATTGCAATGTTGAAACAAGAATAGGAAATAGACCAATAAAAGAGATCACAACCCTGAAAGCAGGCTTGTGTGTGTGAGCATGTGACAAAGGAAGTACTGTGCATTAGTGATAAAACTACATGAAAACCATTAGTGGTGCTAGGTAATTTTGATAGTCATATGTAAAAAGGCAAATCTTGAAGCCTGTCTTACACCATCAAAAAAGTCAATTCTAGGGCCAGGGATTTAGCTCAGTGGTTTCACCGCCTGCTGCGCAAGCACAAGGACACAGGTTCCATCCCCGGTACCAAATAATAATAATAATAATAATAATAATAATAATAATAATAAGGGCTGGAGATTTAGCTCAGTGGGTCTGGCACCTGCCTTGAAAGCGCAAGGTTCCGAGTTCAATCCCTGGTACCAAAAAAACCCCAACCAACCAAACAAACAAAAAAGTCAATCCTAGAAAGAAATTCTAAAAATCAAATGTTTTAAAAATAGCACTTTTATAAGAAATTATTTTATAATACTGATTTAGGGAAGATTTCTTAAACAGATCACAAAACACAGTAGCTATACAGGAAGAGATCAATAAATTGGAGTTCATTCAAATTAAGAATTTCTATTTATTAAAAGAGGACAGTCATAGCTTGGGAGTAGATGTATAGAACACATGTAACAAGGAAAGGGCTCTGGAATATGTAAATAACTAGAATATGTAAATAACTCCTATAAATCAATAAGAAAAAGACAATGTAAGGGAAACATGGGTGGAAGACCTGGCCAGGTAATTTATGAAAGAATATATCCAGATGGTGTTCAGCTTTCATAGTAGTCATGTAAATGAAAATTAAAAGCACAAAGAGACACCTCTATACATATTCCAGAATAGCTAATGTAAACAGGATTAGCAATTCTAGGTGTTGAAACTTCAGTACCCCATTTGAGGTGAAGCACCTGTTAGAGGGCATATATTGTATTTGATGCCATGTACTGAATCAGAACATTGACATTTCTAGGACTCAGGGTTTTTGCTCCTAGAGCTTTTTCTTTTTCTTTTTTTCTTTCTTTTTCATACCAGGGATCGAACTCAGGACCTTGCGCTTGCGAGGCAGGCAGTGGAACCACTGAGCTAAATCCCTGGCTTTTGCTCCTAGAGTAACAGATATGGACCAAGAGACACGAATATGTATAGAATCATCATTTGTAATAGGAACAAAAAACCTTGAAAAAATCCAAAGAAGATTTTTTTATTTCTAGTTCGCAAGTGGTCACCCCATCCTCAAAACCAGAAAAAAGATAAACTAAAAATCAAATTTCTTACATTTGTCAGAGAAGTGAGGCAACAGAGCAAACAGTTGCCCCTAAAATCGGAGAGGCAGGTGAAGGCAGTGTGCTTGCTTTCCAGAAGTAGAAGCTGCCAGTGGAACCAGCTGGGGCAAGAAAATTTAAGCTGCAATTGAGGAATTGCTGGAGGCTGAGTGTGCACAAGCCTGAGAATTAAAAATTAAGGGGGAGCTTATCCTGGGTGCAGTTACATTTTCATGAACCCACATGCAGAGGCTCCACCAGGTGGTGAGGGTGAGCAACAGAGAAAAGCTGGCCCTGCTTCCCACAGGGGAGTGTGGAAGTAACCACTTAAATATGCAGAGTACTCTGTTCTCCTGAACAAAAGTCTGCCCCCAAGGGAACTTTCACCAAAGCCATCTTGGGTTTTATCACAGCCTTGGGTTCTTGGGTTTTATCATACCCAGGCCTGGGAAATACCCAGCTCCAGCCTCTAGCATTCCTAACTCACCCAAACTGTGTGTGTGTGTGTGTGTGTGTGTGTGTGTGTGTGTGTGTTGAAAAGCACCTGGAGGTCACAGCTCCAGCACACCAGAAGATGGACAACCTAATCAAGAGCTACAGAGGACTTTCCCCACCTTCACACTTACCACCACATTAATGGGACTCGTGGATGATACAGCAGGGTTTCATAGAAAGAACTACAAGTCTTAGACCTTGTTCAAGAAGAAGTCTCCAAGAAAATGTCTTCAAAAAGACAGCAGGAGAGAAAAACCAAGAAAACCAGAGGACATTTTACCCTCTGACACCTATATCAAGAGGAAGGTTAAATAAACTTAACCTGTAGCCACTCATGTATCTGCCTTTGTTTCTTTTATCCAGTACATCATGTCTAGTCTTCAATGAAAAATTACAAGGCATACTAAAAGACAAAAAATAACTCAAAGAATCAGAACCAACCCAACATGACAGACACTTTGGAATTATCACATTAGGCATTTAAAATAACTATAATATGCTAAGGACTCTAATGGCAAAAGTAGAAAGCACAAAAAGAGATTAATAAAGTAAGCAGAGGTGGAAATGCTAAGAAAGAATCAGAAGGAAATGCTTCAAATAATTTCTAACAAATTGAAGGCATTAATAAAAGAAAAGATATCCCATGTTCATGGATAAGAATTAATACTGTTAAAATGTCCACACTACCCAAAATGATCTATAGACTCAGTGCAATCCCTATCAAAATCACAATGACATTTTTTACAGGCATGGAAGGGACAATTCTAAAATTCAGATGAATAAAAACAAACCTTGAGTAACCAAAGCAATAATGAGCAAAAAGAACAAAGCTAGAACCATCACACTACCTGATCCCCAAATTTATTATAACTCCATCAAAATCAAAACAATATAGACTGGCATAAAAATAGACACATAGATAAATGGATCAGAATAGAGAGCCCAGAGATAAACCCAAGCATATATGGTGTTACAGTTTGGATCCAAAATGTCTCTCCAAAGACTCCTATGTTCCAAGATGGGGCTTCAGAAGATGATAAAGGACTCCAGCTTCCTCAGTGGATTCATCCATTGGAAGGTTTATAATTTGATGGCTTTACTGGGAGGTGATGGGAACTTAGAAGGTGGGGCCTGGTTGAAGACAGTGGGTCATGAGGCCTGATTCTGTAGACTGTATCCTGGCCCTGTTGTCTTAAGCTCTCGCATCCTCTCTGCTGTCTGGCTGCCATGCAGCCCTCACATACGTCCACCATGATGTCTCTGCCTTGTCAGTGGAGCCAGCTGAGCACAGACAGCACATTTTCCTCTTCAAAGGAAAACTCTTACATCCACATGGAATAGAGCTCAACCCGGGGCTAAGATTAGGAAGGAGGAATAACGTTCTTATTAAAGGACAGTGTTTTTACGAGGAGCCAAACAGTGATGTTTTCCCATTGTTGGAATTTACAGTCAGAGGCTTAGTATGCTTTTGATGAGGGACTAAAGCTTTAATGCGTATTCTTTCTTTCCTTTGAGTTGTTTTGTGTTGTGTTTTGATGGTGCAGAGCGGAAGGTGATGTCTCTGAGCTCTTACTGAGTGGGATACGAGAAAGCCCCACACAGAGGGGCTGCTGGAGACATGACCTGCAGACACTAATTGCCCTTTGCTGCCTAAATGCATGGGGACAAAGTATTGGAGAAAAACAAGTTAAAAGGAAGAAATGTTCTGTAGAGCGCTAGGAAACCCGGAAGAGGTCATTGGGCCTCTGTTCGGCCCTCCATCAGACTCACGTACTCTGCTTCCAAATGAGCTGCTCAAAAACTTACAGCTAAAATTCCCTTCACACTGCTCCTTAACAAGCCTGACCACGATGCTACCTCATGCCCCTGATGCCAGACCTTCTCGAAAGGAAGTCACCTCCATAGACGGCCAAGAAGATGAAGGTGATCCGGCCCTCTTTGTCCTCCCAGACTCCCCCCGGTTCTCTGATTGATGGCCCCACCAGCCTCAAGGCCCCTTAGAAGGGCACCTGGCTTTTCCCAGCTGGGCACCGAGGGGGCCTCTCCTGCTTCTAGCCCTCGCTTCTCCTTTTAGAAAAGCAGCATGCCCGCTCCCGCTCACCGACCTCCCTCTGCCTTGCCCTCTGTTTTGCAGGCTCTCACTGAGCTTTCTTCTCTGCACTTTACCTTGGTCTTGGTAAATTCTTTTATTGCGTGAATTACTGGCCCCTGCACAGCTGTCTCCTATGGCAGGTTGGTTCTCGTACTGGGTTCCAGAGATTCCAGCTCATGGTCTTGACCTTGGTGCTTTGTGTCTTGTGGCGCCAAAGCACATACGTGGTGGGACTGCATGTGGGAGACAGGTCTGTACCTCACTGTGAATGGAAGTAAAGAGAGAGACAGGGAGGGGCCAGGGTCCCCAAATCCCTTCCAGGGACCTCACTTCCTCCTACTTGACACCCCCTCTGCCAGGATCCACTGCCTCCCAATGCACCAGATGCTGGTGCCCAGCCTTAGACATGTGGGCTGAGGGGGATATTTGGGATCCAGACCACAATAGTAGGGCACATCTCCCTTTGTCTGCTGTTCGTTTTGTTTGGTTTTTGTTACGTTTAAAGACAAAAATTTGTGTCCAAAGTGAAAGTTCTGGAGATACCACCAGGTGAGAGTTTGTTTCCCCAGTGCACTGTGATGAAATCCTCCGCCGACATGCAGACCCCGATTTCTGGGTTACATCATCTCATCAGCCAATCAGTGAAAGTGATTGTTCTGTTGAAAGGTCTCCCTTGGAAGACAAGGGTGTGTTATTACTTTTATCAATTTAAAAAACACACACACCAACAATGAGTTTCCAGGTTGCTGTTTTCGGGGTTTTTAAAAGTCAGCTGGGTGTTTTCAAGTGGACGATTAGAAGTGTTTGGGAAGTACTGATGATGCAGCCATAAAGATGCACGGAGCAGGACACACTGCATTTGTTAGAGGACGTGAAAATGCCAGGTCATCCTCTGCTATGCAGTTTTCCCTCTCAAGAGAGTTTTTGTTTATCATGCTCTATAAATTATTTATTTTAAAGCCCACGGGGCCATTCAAAGTGAGATAGCTCTAGAGCCCGAGGCCAGTGCTGCGTGCTCCTCGTTTCGTGACCCCCTGGACTCCTGGAGGACACAGCAGAGAGCGCCACGGGCCTCAGGCAGATGGGCTGTTTCCTCGCGTGATTTAGAGAAGCCTGGAGACCTCCTGCTGCTCGCCTTGCACGAGCGTCTCTCACCACCACACAGTCCAGGCTGCGCTTGAGTCTCGGAGACGTTCATCCTGGGTTTCTGTTAAATATAGATTTCCAGGGCAGAAAGCGGCCGCCACCCAGGGTCTCCTGCCGGCCACCCGAGAGGACGGAGCAGATGACCGGTGCTCTGGGGAGGACTCGTCACTGCTGGGCCGGGGGAAGAGGAGCAGGAGGCTGGGTCTCCCGGACTTCTCAGAGCCCTAGCTGGTTCCCGGGGACAGCCCCTCGGCACGGTGTGACATTCCTCAGAAGATGCATTTTTTTTACCTGCTGAAACTGCTTGGGAATTTACTTCTGGAATTTATTTTTTCTCTTTCCCAATTACTTTATAATCGATTTCACCTTTCTCTTCCCTTGCCTGACAATCACTGCTCTTCTTGAGGATAATTTTAGGGAAGAGACTGTGGTGGTTTTCTATCAAAGCGTTTGCTACAATTTTCTTCTACTCTTGGGTGAAAATGTGAATCTTTTCTCCTCTTAACCATCATCCCTTCCCTTTCTCAGTTCTTGTTCTGCTTCTTGCAAGTATTCCCTTCTTTTTGGTTTTGCTGTTTTTGTTTTATTTTACATTTCATTTGAGCCACTTTGGTGAATGAACTTAAAAGTGTGAGGAGTAGGCACAGGGGCCCCAAACATAGGCACACAATGAACCGCGTGAGGCCAGTGTTTGAAAAACTCAGGCTGCTTGAGGACCGTGAAGTGAACAGTTGGCCTATCCTGTCCTGGCCGCAGCCCCGAGCCGCAGCCCCCTTCCTGAAGGCTTCCCGGGGGTCCTGTGCAGTGGGGGAGGCAGAAGGCTCTGCACACGTCTCACACGGCCTTTGACCACTCCCTGCCTCCCGAGACCGTCACACAGAGGGACTGCCCTGCAGAGACCGTCACGCGGGGACACACACCACCCTGCTGCAGGAAGGAGTTTGTTCGCAAGCGCTGGCAAACAGCTGCTTCCTTGTACTTCCTGCGGCCCTCGCAGTTGGCAGATCTAAGAAATGTGAGCATTTATCAAAAAACACTTTCACTTTGAAATGTTCCTTGTTTCAGTCCAGTCCTTTCGGTAGAAAAGCAGTGTTTAGCCTTGCTGGGCTCCTGCACAGATCCACAGCACGGCAGCCCCCTTTCGGTTCTCACCCCAGTGTAAACGCCAGCCCTGGTGGAAGCTTCTCAAGTCTCTTTCCTCCTCCTCCATCGGGCGGGGAGGGCGTGCTGCACACCGCGGCCCGAGGCCTTGGGGCGGATCTGTTCCCGGCATGCGGGCGCAGACGAGGAACTGGGGGCGCCGCAGGGTTCATCTTCTCCACGCTGAGCGCACCCAGCACGGTGCCGCCCCGCCCTGTCCCTTCGGGCCGCGGTGCAAAGGGAAGGCCTGGCCTCCGCTGCTGAGCCTGCCTGGGCGCCTGGGCGCCCCCGTGCGGGACCCTTCAGCCGCGGGCAGCCTCCGCGCTGCGGGATCCAGCGACTCCTCAGCCCCTGCAGAGCGGGAGCCCAGCGTCTCCGGTGCTTCCTGTGGGCACAGGCTCTTCCTAAGCTCGGCAGCAGGCTCCTCACAGGTATCAGCGAGCACTGTGCAGTGTGCTTACCGAGTTCACCCTGGGAAAACATGGTTCACTTGTTTACGTGGCCAGGGGCCACGATGAAAAATTTTAAATGATTGCCCCCCTTTTCTGTCCTGAGGATTGAACCCAGTGGCATGCTACCTACACTGAGCTACATCCGCAGCTTATCTATGTTTGTGTGTATGCCTGTGTGGATGTTTGGAAACAAGCACTCATTAAATTGCCCAGGCTGCCCTCGAACTTGTGACCCTCTTGCCTCAGCCTTATTAGTAGCTGGAATAATAGGTATGCACCATACTTAATGATTAAGTACCACGAGGAAGCATGAAACAAATGGCCAACATATGCCATATATATGATGAACAAATTAGTAAAAAAAAAAAATCCTAGTAGTAAAGTATTAAGAACAGGTAGTTTAAAAAGAAATATAAAGTCTAATAAAAACATAAAAAGATTTTAACCTTCACTAGTCGTATAAATGAATAGGAAAGCATGCATTTTTAAGCACCAGACTGGCAGAGATGGAAAGACTGGCAGGACCCGTGTGGAAGAGGCTCTGGGACAGCGCCTCCCGCAGGCCGTCGGCCGGGGCGCCCAGGGCGGTGCCCCGCAGGGCTGCTGGCCGTGGGCCCCCACAGCTTGGGACGCTGCCCGCCCGCTGACTCATCCTAACAGCGGGACAAACCGCGCAGGAGAGCGGCCGGACTGTTGGGGCAGCATCGTTCAGTTCTCCTGTCGGTCCGCGAGTGACTGCAAGGACGCCGCTTCCGCTCGGGGTCCGGTGACCACACGGGTCGGGGGCGGAGGACGCGTCTCATCCTCCAGCGAATCGTTCCCGTCTAGCCACGGCCCCCGCGGCCACTCCGGACGCAGCCCCCCAGGGGTGCTCTGTGTGACCCCAGGCGGCCCTCAGGGTGGGCTCTGTCACCCCGCCTGGCCCCAGCAGGCACAGGGACCAGGCGGGCCCGGGACTCCTTCGTTTGCCTCCCACCGCATTCACGGAAGCTTCCGGGTCCCAGGAAGGCCAGCCTCGGCCCTCCTTCCCTCTAGAGCTTGGGCCTGCAGCCCGGGGTCCACCTGGGGCCTCGAGTGCCCAGCGAACACCAGGGCTGGTGCTGTCGGACTCGCGGTGTCTCCTCGTGCAAGTGTGGGAGCGCACAGTGTGTACTGTGGATTTCCCCCCAAGAGGCAGCGTTTCAGCTCCCCTGGGGTCACAGCTCCCCAGGAGGCTGAAGCCCAAGATCTCTCAGGCCCGTGACTAGCAAAGCCCTGTCTCCAGAGAGCACAAGGCAGCACTTGGAATTAGAAGTCCATTTGCATGTGCTGTGCATTAATTTACATATCAACCTTTTGTAACCAACTCCAGATACGGTTCTGTGAATTCAACTAATTTGTGCAGCTAAGCACTTTTGTAGCCCAACCTGGCATTAAGGGAATCACACACAGGAAATACTGAATAGATTCGTAAAGTCACAATCATGGAATTGTGAAGCAGCTAGGCCATTCATCCATGGAGCTGGTAATCATGGCTTCTCTGCCCCCCTCCTTTGTGCTGGATGATATCTCAATTAACAGATTCTAGGGAAATGGTCCTAATAAGTGCTGAGTGATCCAGCCCCTCCTCCACGAAGGAAGAGAGACTAATATTTATTTCTTGTCTTTCATTTTAAAGGCACTGTGCTAATGCTGGCACCAGCTTTATTCCACACTTATTTTTCTATTTCATAAGAAACCTGTACAGTTGGCTAATGAAGGAAACAACGCATGGAAAGGGAAGAAGGTTTTGGGTTTTTTTTTTTTTTTGGTACTGGGGATCGAACTCGGGACCTTGCACTTGCGAGGCAGGCACTGGAACCACTGAGCTAAATCCCAGGCAATTCTACTTTTGTGTTGTTGTTGTTGTTACTGGGGATTGAACTTTGGTCCTTGCACTTCTGCAGCAGGCGGTGAAACCACTGAGCTAAATCCCCAGCCCATGGGAAGAAGGTTTTGTAAAGGTTGCCCTGAGGTTTGCAGTGCACAACCTGTGCAACTGCATGCCCCTGTCTCTTTTCCTCCTTGTCTCCTTTCTTACTTTTATCCTGGAGTGGCTGGACTTCATCCTGCCTCCATTGAAAACAGAAAATCCAGGGAAGGCAGGGGCTAAAGCCTCCCTACCACTCACCTGTGTTCATCCCCACTCTATGGCTTCAGCTGGGCAGCTCGCTGTCCTGGGCAGCCCTGAAAAGCTATGCTGATCACCTGTTTGTGGAGCTGCCCTCAGGAGCCCTGGGGAAATTTTACTCCCCTCAGGCCAGGGATGGCACTGTTCTCAGTAGTACCAGAGTCCCTGAAATTCAGGTTATTCTTTGCTGTAACTTTAAAACACTGACCTCCATAGATCTGAAAGTAGCTAAACATACATACATGTTATTTTTGTTGCTGTTAAATCAGATATCCACTTATGCTGGATTTCAAAAGGCACCACCATTAATACACCACCCTTTTCCTCGAATTGTGGGAGAATACATTGGGAAAATTCTGCCTATTCATTTTTTTCAGGTGTTAGAAAACATTTCAGTTTTAACAGGCTCCTTCCTCCTTTGGCCTCCCGCCGCCCTGTGGGCTGTCACTGGAGGCAGAGTCTAGTATATGTGCTGCCGGAGTGAGCACAACTGGAGGCAGAGTCTAATAGAGCAGAGCAAGGCAGCTGGCCCACGGTTTTGAAGGTAGATGAGATAAAAGAAGGCTGTGAGATAAGAGCATCTCTCTGCCTTCAAGTAATCAGACTTGGATGCTCTATTATACAGTGGAAAATGGACTTAATATGGGAGCTCAAACTACAGTTATACCCGAGGATTCCACTAAATATAATAGGAAAAACAGCTATGGCTCATTTTAATTGTAGACTGGTCTACATCTCTCATGGCTGTGGTATCTATGGCCCTAAAATGTTGCATATCAGGCAATGAGTAAGAAATCTAACACAACAAGTAAGAAATTCAAATGAGGTCTTTAGCATTTACAAGTTGAGTTGATAAATGGGCCCCACAGACCCTCAGGTAAAACAATCGATATGGCCCACTGCAAATTAAAGCAGAGCTTTTGATGATGAAGGCTTACTACATAAGATGTAATGAATAAAGAGCCGATTATCCCCACTGCTTTTCCAGAGCCCTGTTCTTAACTTCGCTAGTTCTTAAGCCTGGAAAGAAATAAATGACACCCCTGGGTGCAGCACTGCATCTTTGATGCTATGGTCCCCTCCACTCATGGCCCCAGTGCCTGGCATTATGAAAACTACTGACCCCATACAAGCCACAACCAGCAAGTATTTCGATTTTATAGCTCTCACTGATGCGTTCTGTACAGTCTCTTTCAACACTGCTCAGCGATAGCTCATCTTCCAGGAAGGGACAGAGCACACCATAGGGTGCCTCAACAGCTCCATCACAACCCAGGGCTGGCTGACAAGGTATGACTCCCATCTTCATCCAGGCCACGGGTATGACATCACGTTAGTGACACGGTCCTCCACAGGCCCCATGGACAGCCTCAGTGTGGATGTCCACATCTAATTCTGAGCCCTCTTTGGGTTCTTGTAGCAACACATTCCTCATTTACAAATTATACTTAGTCTCACTACTACTGCTACTTAGGAAATAGTCTGCCTTCAATGCTCCCCCGTCCCCACAAAAGGCTCTAAACTGGCAGTCAGCAGGCACTCCCGTTAGTGCCTCCTCGGAGACTCCGTCACCCAGAGGGTGACAGTCTGCTCTCACACCTCCTGACACACCTCTGTGGACCACCCACTACAGCCACAAATGGCCCAAAGACTTCTGATAGGACAAACTGTCCCTCTCAGCCTCAGGCTAGACACCGGCAAAATGAAAGTGGCTGGCTATCTACAGAGCTTGCCCAGACCCTGAGCCTGTGGCTTCCACGCTCAGCTGCCCGCCGTGATTGAGGTCATAGACACAGAACTTTGGAAGCCCAGCATGGCCACCAAGGAGCTTTAAGACAGGATGGACCTGCAAGTGCGGCCAGCCTCCCCTGGCACAGCCCCTTGCCAGAGGTCACAGTGGCTCCTCCACCCCAAAGACCCCCTTGCGATTAACTGAGGGTGCAGCTTGAGGGGTCCATAGAGATAGGAATGGCCCCTCTGTCATAAAGCTGATGGCACTCATTGGAATGCTGCTATTTCCCATCCCTTCCCGCCATCTTCCTGATAAAAGATGAGACAACTTCCAGCCGTCAGCGCTGGAGACCTTTCTTAGTCAGCACATTGCCTGTCTGCACATTTACAGCAAGTGGTTGAAGCATTGCCTGAGAGGTTCCCTCCGGGCTGAAACACACTGCGAATATCCTGCCTTGCATGTTCCCAACATATAAGTCAAACGCCACCCTTGTCTCTGCAGACGCCAAGGCCACAGCGCCAGGCCTGCCGGGAGGCCCCTTATCCGAGGTATGTGCCGAGTAGTGGTGACCTCGGCACGTGTTTCCCTTCTTAAGAGAGACACTGCACCTTGAAGAAGGAATTCAGCGGAAATTTTAACCCCCATAAGCCCCAGACAGCTGCTTTAAGAGACAAACCTAAGGGTCTCCTGAAAGGAGTCTTTAATTCTAATCTGGTAGTTGGTCTCTATCTTGCTCCAGGCTTTAATTTCTTTTCATTTAAGCTCCCTTGACCAACTCGGACCCTTCGCATCTCCCTTTCTCATGCTGAAAGGGGAGTCTATCTCCTCTCTGTGCATGTAGGAACTCATCATTTACGAGGCCCTTTAATGATGTCTTCCCCATCTTCATCGCGTTTTCAATCCCACCCCACTTCCCGTAAGGGTTGGGGGTCCTGGATCACAGGGGCAAAGATGTCACAGGACACATCCGGCTCTGCCAGGAAAGACAAGACAAAGGCGCAGTTTCCTGCAAGGCACGGTTCCATAAACAAACAGGAAGAGAAGTTAAGAGGCTTCAAGTGTTTACAACACTAGAAATCCACGGCTGTGATTCTACATTATCATCTCCTTTGTTTGGATTTGTACCTCTCTTCTCCCTAACTTGTGGAATATCAACATCCACACATCCAACACTGCCTTCCCGCATTTCACCATCCCACTACTTTCTGGATGTTCAGAAAAATAACCAGCACTTGATTTAACTTCTTTCTAAAGGTGGGTGATCCCTCTGGTGTAAGGGAGAAGGAGGCAAATCTGCCCAAAGTCCCACACAAAGTCTTAGCTATCTTGAGCCTCGCTTCTTGTGAGAATCCAGAGAAATCTTTACCAACTGTTTTCTAAATTCAAGTGTCCAGAGTCCTAAAAACACATTTTTAGGAAAGAGGAAATGCCACATCGTCTCTTAAAAAAAATGTGTAGATAAATGGAATCTTTCTCCTTTTCTATAGATGAATTTTCTTCGACTTCTTGCTTGGTCACTTTGTCTTTTTGCTTGCCTTTTATTTTTTTGTCCCCATTATTTTTTTGCTGGAAGATTTGTCTTTTCTGGAGCCTTTGGGACTTCCGTTCCTCTTCTGCAGGAACTGGCATGTCTGACAGCCTTGTCTGTCACCTCTCGGGCTTCTCCTTCACTGCCCCGCATCTCCCTGACCTTCCCTTGAATGTCTCGGGGTCATTGTGCTAGGGCAGAGTGGGAGAGGCTTCACAAAGCAGGGCTGCCTGGCTGCTACATCTTCATCTGCTGAGACCCACTCATGGTTTTTGTTAAGATTTTATTTTAGAGGAGTTTTAGGTACTCAGCAAAATTGAAGGGGTAGTGATGTCCTATGCATTCCCCGGCCACATGTAGGCAATGCTTCCCCCACATCAAAATTCCACACCACACGATCGATTTATTATAATTGATGAACTTACACAGATGCATCATTATCATCCAAACTCATGGTTTACCTTAGGATTCATTGTGTGTTGCATTTCTTTTTTAGGTTTGGATGTTTTAGATCTGGATGTTACAAGGAGAAATCATGCCTCTGTCCTCTCTTTCTTCCTCTGTTTTTGCATCCTCGCCATCAAGTGAGTGTTTTTACTTTGCCACGTGCTCCTGAGATAACATGGTCTCCCATCAGTGGCCTAAAAGCCATGGGTTTGCCTGATCAAGGACTGAAACCTCCACCATGGTGAGCCAAAATAGACTTTTCTTCACAAGTTGACGACATCAGGTATTTGTTATAGTAACAGCCAACTAGCACAGTGCCATATAATTCAGTGCACTCCTGACAGTAGGTATCTACCTACTTGGTGACAGTAGAGAGCCCAGAAGTTAAGGTCTCAGGCCCATGAGAACGTTTCCCTATTTTATATGCCAATTGAAAGTCCAAATGTCACCTGTACTGCCGACTTGCTTGCTATAGATTAGAGGTTCCCTCCACCCTCTCTGAGTTTGATGATTTCCTAGAACAGCTCACAGAACTACTAGATTTCCAGAACACTATGAAGGGATCCAGCTCAGGGGCAGCCAGATGAAGGAGAGAGGCATAAGGAAGGGGTTGGAGAAGTGTCAAGGATTTCCACACCCTCTCCAGGTGGCCCACCAGGCACACACATGCCAACTCAAGCTCAGAGGCCTGCCCCTTTGGGTCTTATGGAGGCATCAGTACACGGGCTTGATTGATCCAATCACTGATCATCCAGGATTTACTCAACCTTCACCCCTCCCCACTCCCAGACAGGCAAGGGAGCTCGAAAATTTCCATCCTCCAATCACCTGCTTGGCTGCCTTGGAGACCTGCCGCTGTGCACAGCGATCCAATAGCCCCAGCCACCAGTCATCTCATTGGTACAAAAAAGACACCGGTCACCTCTGGACGTCCGGGGGTTTTAGGAGCTGCGTGCTAAGAAACCAGGTAGAGACCAGTATTTATTTCTTCTCATGTCACACTGTGTCCACTTTCCCAGAGTCACACTGAGTTGTCTCACCTATCCCCAGATCCTTTGTGCTCTGCCTTTCTAATCTTTCCTTCCCCTTGAACCTGAGCAACTGCTGACCTCTCTCTTGTCTCTACAGTTTTGCTTTTTCCAAAACATCATGGCACTGAGATCATACGCTACACAACCTTTTCTAATTTGCTTCTTCTACTTCACAATATGCATGTAAGATTCCTCCATGTCTTTTCATGGCTTGATAGCTTCTTTGCCGTTAGCACTGAAGAGAATCCCTTTGTCTGGAGGACCACAGTTTACTGTGTTATCCTCAGATGGCAGAAGGTCACCATTAAACTTGGTGCCTTCCACGTTTTGCCAATTATCCACGAACCACTACAAACATCCATGAGCTAGTTGTGGTGGCGGTCTGTTTTCAGCTCTGTTGGATAAATACCAAGAACAGGACAGCTGGAGCACATGCTAAGTGCCAGTTTGGTCTTGCAAGAGGCTGCCTGCTCTCTTCCAGAGTGACTATACCATTTTGCATTCTTGACAGCAATGAATGAGAGTTCCTGCTGTCCCACTTCCTTGTCAGCATTTAGTGATGTCAATTTTGTGATTTGAGCCATCCTATCAGGTGTGTAGCAGCATCTTATTGTTCTCATTTTCAGTTCTCTGGTGACACACAATACTGAATATCTTTTTCCTATGGTTCTTCTCCACCTGTCTATTTTCCTTGGTGAAGGCTGCTCAGATAATTTGCCCATTTTATTTTATTATTTATTTATTTATTGATACCAGGGATTGAACTTGGGACCTTGCTTGGTCATTTTATAATTGGGACACTGGTTCTCTTATTGTTACACTTTAACAGGTTTTTAAAAACATGTATTTTGGATAGCAGCTTTTGAAAATCAAGGATGTCATTTGCAAATGTTTTCTCCCACTCTTACAGATTTTGCCCTTGAAGTCTCTTGGGATGGCTATAAACATGAACCCTGCTCTAGTGTGGCCCGGAGTTTGTCACAGATGTTTACAATGTGCCTTTCACTGGCTGCTTCTTTGTCCTGGCAGACAGCCTAGTGCCTAAGTGTCCGGCCACAGTCAGGTGTCCCTGGTGAGAAACCTGTTCCTGCTGGTGGGCTCCCATCTGGCTCTTGTCAGACTTACTTCCAGTTTATTTCTATCAAGATAGTGGGAGTGGAAGAGAGCCCTGACTGTGAAAGAATCCAGGCTCCAGTGTTTCCATCACTAAGACACAGAAGAGGACGCATAAAGAAACACATGACACAATCAGCCCCAGTTCATCACCTGCAAATCCCACCAGAGGAGGCCAGCACACCTTGCAGGGCCAGTGGGAGGCAGGAAGCCGTGCAGAACATGCATCCCACAGTCTTTGTTGAGGTCTAGGGCATTACCCAAGCTTTAATGGGGCGGGGGGATTTTAATTGGTGTGCTTACTGCAAGCAGGGATGAACGCAGTTTAGCTGTGCTATGACTGAGAGGCAATCACTGTAGCAGACCTGCTCAGTCCACGCGGGCTGTGGGGCCAGTGAGGAAGTCAGGTAGGGATTTGGCTTATTGTCCCCTAAAGAGGTGGTCACCAGATGCCAGTTGTATAAGGCTGATGTCTGGATCGATCACCTTGGAAACACGGGAGAAGACAGTGACCTGAAAACAATGTCCAGGGAGACCAGGCCTTGCTTCTGTTTGAGGAAGTCCAACTTACATTTGAAGCAAATGTCAGGGCACCCTACAACTGCACAGAGTCACATACACTCCCTATCCATCCTCACATTCTCCTAAGAATGGCTTCATGGGGCAGAGGTTTGAATTTTAATGAAGTGCAACCTATCATTGTTTTCTTTTATGGCTTGGGCTTTTGGTATTTTGTCTAAGAAGTCATTGCAAGAATCAATACCATCAAGATTTTAAACTGTGTTATCTTTTTTTGTTTTTTTTTTAAAGGGGGAAAGGTTTATTTAGCTTATAGTTCATAGGGGTTTCAGTCTATAATTGGCTGGCTCCAAGGCGGGGTGGCAGGGGGCAACAGTTCATAGCAGACAGACAGTAGCAAAGCCACAAGAGAAACTTAACAGCGTCTTTCTGCCCCTTTTATCTTACCCAGACTACCGGGATTAGGGCGGTGCCACACCAATCAGTGGACTGGTTCAGTACTCACATGCCCTTAATCTCAGCACCACACACTCAACATTCAGCCACCTCTGAAAAAGCCACCCATGAGCACGTGAGGATTTTTGGGGAGCATCTAGACCCAAACCATACCATTCCGCCACTGGCCCCCCAAAGACTCATGTACATTCCTTTATTTTTATCTACATTCCTTTATGCAAAAGGCATTTAGTCCGTCTCTAACAGTTGCCAAAGCCCTAACAGTTTCAGCACTGCTGAAAAGTCCAAGTCCGAAGTCTCCTCTGAGATGTAAGACAAATTCTCAGCTGCAAGACCCCATACAAATAAAAAGAAAGTTAAACACTTCCCATATTCAATGGCACAAGATAGACATTACCATTCCAAAGTTACAACAGGAGGATACAGAGGAATGGGACCTAAGCAAGTCCACTGTCCAGGAGGGCAAACGTTAAGTCCTACAGTTCCACTTCCAGCATCTCAGGCAATCTGGGGCAAGTTGTGAACTCCAAAGGGTTCGGCCAAGTGGTTCTGTCAAGTGGCTCTGCCCCTATGGCACTGCAGGTGGTTGTAGCTCCCGTGGCTTCTCTCTAGGGCCGGCTGTACCCCCTCATTACAGTTTTCCTTGGGTGATCCACGTTCTGGATTCTCCAAACTTCTGAGGTCTCCACTGCACCCCTGGCTTCACCCAACTTCACACACATCCTCTCAGGGGCACACTGGCTTGCCTTCCAGGCCTTCTTCTAAAATCTCAGTGGAAGCCTTCCTGACCCCATAACTCTTGCATTCTGCATGCACCTAAGACCAGCACCCACGTGGATGATGCCAAGGTCTGCTGCCCCATGGAGCAGTAGCCAGGCTTCCTTCGCTCTTGGCTGTAGGGGTCCAGTGCCTATGAACCAAATCCCAAGGAACAACTTCTCTAGGTCACTGCCATTCTGGAACATGGTGCTCCGGGGCTCTCTTCTCCAAGCAAAGTCTTTCACTTTTTAAATTTTGAGGATGCAAAGGGTGGAGTCCTGCTGCTTCTTGTGATGCCCTCAGGCCATCTTTTCTATTCTGTTCCTTCTCAGCAATCAAGATTTCCTCCATTCAATCTTCTCAGGCTGCAACTTTAATGGAGCTTCCTTTCTGGCCAAATTTACAATGTTTTAAATCATTCTGCTGGATTCTTTGCTCTTGATTCTCAACGTAAATCTGGCTAAAAGCACCCAACAGTAGCCATGCCACTGCCTCAACATTAGTTTGCCTTGAAATTTCTTTTGCCAGATTAATTAGTCTGCTGCCCTTAATCTCAGTCTCAGGCAAAGTCTCTAGACAGGAGCAAAATGCAGACAAACTTTCTGCCAAGGTGTATCACACATCATCTGGAGTCCAGCAGCCAATGCAGTCCTTCTTCTCAGCAGAAACCTCCTGAGCCAGGTCTTTACTGGCTTTCTGGTCTTCTGAGCTCTGACCAGCATCTCCCATACAGTACAGCCTAAGGAGTTCCAGCTCTACTTTTTCAGCCAGCAGCTCCAAACTTTTCCAAACTCTTCTCACAAGCCAGTTCCAAAGGCTCTTGAACCACATGGCCAGGTAATATCACAGCAAGGGCCCCACTTCTCTGGTACCAAATTCTGTCTGAGTTACTTTTCTCTTGTTGCTGGAACAAAATACCCAGCTCCCAAAGTTAAAGGAGAAAGGGCTTATTTAGCTGACAGTTTATGGAGGTTTCAGTCCGTACTTGGCTGGCTCCAAGGCAGAGTGGCACATGGAAGAGGGGCATCGCAGAGGAGAAACAATTCACGGTGGCCAGAAGGTAGCAAAGCAACAAGAGCCTGTGCTATCTTTTAAGAACTTTTTAGTTTGCCATTTTACACTGAGGTCTATGATGGCTTCTGAGTCAACATTTGTGAAAGGTGTAAGGTCTAAGTTTTCTTCTGTTTCTCTCCCCATCTCTCTCTCTCTCCTTCCTTCCTCTCTCCCTCTTTTCTTTCTGTCTTTCACCCCTTTTCTCTTCTTTTGCATATTGACATACTATCCCAGGACCATCGGGCCAAGCTGCCAGGCAGGGCTGTCCCAACTCAGAGAAGCAGTCACAGGAGGGGAGTGCAGCAGGGTGGGTGCCCAGGGGCCGGGGTCGGAGCGCAGCAGCAGGCTTGCCGCCCAGCAGCCCCAGCCGCTCTCTGGCTCAGGTCCTTCTTGTCACTCAGGAGGCTTTTGCTGAAGATCAGTCACTTGTAAGCAAGTCTATTCCTGGGTTTTCTATTTCATTTCATTTCCTTCATCCATTTCTATCCTTTCACCAACACCACACTGTCTTCATTATCACAGGTTTTTGTTTTGTTTGTGCAGCGCTAGGATTTGAAGCCAGGGCCTTAACACTGAATTATATTGCAGTCCTTTAAAATTTTAAATTCTGAGACAGGGTCTCGTCAACAGGCCCAGTCTGGGTTTGAACTTGCGACCCTCCTGCCTCGTCTTCCCAGAGGGCTGGGATCACAGCCATGAGCCACCACACCTGGCTGTTATTGTAGTTTGTAGTAGGTCTGGACACTGTGTACAGTGGTCTTTTTAAGTCATCGTTGTCACGAGTCCTCCTGACTCTGTCCTAGGCACATCAGTTGTGTTAGCTCACGAACAGATCAGCTCTGCAAGTAGCAATTATTATGCCCACTTCACAGGTGCAGCGGCAGGCGAGTGAGCTCTTGTGTCTGTTTTCTGTTGCTGTAACTGAATATCACAGAGCAGGCATTTTACAAAGGTCAGATGTTTATTCAGCTCACCTTTCTGGAGGTTGATGTCCAAGTCAAAGGCCACATCTGGGAGGGCTTCCTGCCTCTGCAGAGTGCCAAGGCGGCTCAGGGCATGTGGCGGCGAGACAGGTGCCTAAGAGAGACAGAGCCTCAGCGTCTCCACCACAGTCGGCTCTTAAGAAACCACGAACCACTCATGCACTCACGGCAAGGCCCTTAGGGCCTGGCCACTTCTTGAAGGTCCCCCTCTTTAACGCCTCCCAGCAGGGACCAAATGTCCACATGCTTTTCAGTGGGGACATTCAAACCACGGTAGGTGCTTAGGCGATTTCTTAGTCCCAAAGCCAGCGACTGACAGAGCTCCGGCTGTAATCTGTCTCAGTTTCCCACCTTTGCTCACTGCCCTCGGCCTCCCATCCCCGCATGGAGACTCGCCTGTGAGGGAGCGTCTGCTGGCTTCCAGTCCAAAGAGGTGGCTGTCCAGGGCCGAGGAGGGTTAGACGGCGAGGATGGAGGCTTAGAAAATTACAAAATACCCTTTCCTTATTTGCAAAGAATTACACTTTCCATTTATGTACTTTAGGCACATTGCTTTATTTATTTACTTATTTTGTAGTGATTCTTTTTTTTTTTGGTATTGGGGATCAAACTCGGGGCCTTGTGCTTGCGAGGCAGGTGGCAGAACCACTGAACTAAATCCCCAGCCAGTTATTTACTTATTTTAAAACAATTTTAGCCTCTTAGGTCTGTCAGAGACCCAAAGGTAGGGAACAGGGGAAGGGGGCGTTACCAGAACCTCTGCAGTAAGTCCTGGTCTCCTGTGAGCCACAACAGCACACGGTGAATTACAGGAAAGGTAGACAAATGAGACTGAGAAGAAGCTGAGCTTTGGGTCTGATCGGTGCTGGTCTGGGCAGCAAAGGCAAAGCCTCCTAGCTTGCAGCACCTTTTATTCAGTACATCGGAGAAACAGATGTAACAAGTGAAATGCGGAGTTCAGTACTTCACAGTGGGATAAACAAGGGGTAACAAAAGGCTGGGGGGTGGTGGAAATCTAAGAACAATGAGGAACTGTGCAGATGAAGATTTGGTTCCTCCCTGGTGTCTCCCGCAGGTGTGGTGTGGTCTTGTCCCGGAGAATCACAGCATCCGGGGATCACTGAGGTCTCAGTTGTGACCCGAGGCCAAAATGGAATTATGTCTCGGAATGCCATAGCTGGCCTGTAGGCAGAAGAACTATGCTAACCAAATGATTTTTCCCTAGAATTATGTAGCATTGCTCCCAACACCCAAAGAATGGACTTGTCTGATGACTTAGCATAGTGAGGGCAGAGCTTGTCTGCAAAGGTTGGCTTCCAGCTGGGGTGGCTTTTATCGCCCTGATGCACACTTGTCCCACCAAGCCCTGGACTTACATGCCTGGCTGTGTGGGCCTTGAGCTTTGGTGATGTCCTGGCCGAGCTCCAGAGCAGACCCTCCTATACTTTATGGTTGGTTGTTGGGAGCAATTCTACATGATTTTGAGGAGAAGTCACTTCATAATTAAATCATGATTAGGGTCTAGTTTTCCCATCTACAGGCCAGCTATGGCATGTTGGAGAAATAGCTCCATTTTTGCCTCTGGTCACAGCTAAGATCTCAATAGTCCAGTGATGCTGTGATGCTCCAGGGCAGGACCACACCAGCTGGAGACATCCTGGGAGGAACCCAATCTTCATCTGCATAGTTCCTCACTGATCTAGGATCTTCACGGAGCCCTGAGTCATTTGCCACTTTTGTTTCTGCTGATGTTCTGAATAAAGGCATGGCAAGCTCAAGGTCTGGGGTCTTTGCCTCCCAGAGCCACATTGATCAGGCCAAAGCTCAGCTTCTCTCTCATTTTCTGTCTATATATTAAAGAATTCACCTTGTGCTGTCTTGGCTTGCAGGAGACTAGGACCTGATGCAGGGGTTCTAGTAAGTCCCCTTTCCCTGTTCCCTACAGTAGGTGAGACAGGGCCAGCAGTGAACTCAGGACAGTACCCAACACATAAGTTAGGATGTGAAGCATCCTTTTTAGGGTTATGATTTTACTTGTCAACCTCCAAATCTCTTGGTGAGACTGAAGAGATTGTCATTTGTTACCCAGCCTCGTTCCATTCAAATATTGTCGCTTCCAACATTCCGTTTCAAGTCACATAGAAGTAAGCATTCATTTAGTTGACAACCTATCACAGGGCATCTTCCTGCAAAAATGAACCAATTTACAGTCGTGGCTGACAGCTGTTTTTGAAGGGAAACCCATTTTTCTTAGTTGATTTCGAGGAACAGTGATTAATTCAGCTCACCAGCCTGCACCAGCAGATCTAAAAAGGGCTGCATTGTGCAAAGCCCTCCAGGTCTCTTAAAACCCTTGCTGCTGAATATCAGAACTTCCTGAGCCTGGACTGGACTTCCGGGGCCACTTAATGCCCACCCTGCCTCCTGTGCTATTTTTAAAGATCTCTCAGAAAGTGTAGCACCTGCTTGCCCTTGGCATTGAGGCATGAGGGCAGGCCCATTTGGCAGCATCTCCACATTAGGATTTTGTGAACATTAAGAAGGCAATCTTGGGCCAGGGATTTAGCTCAGTGGCACCACACCTGCCTTGCAAGTGCAAGGTCCTGGGTTCAATCCCCGGTACTGAAAAAAGAGAGAAAAAAAAATGAAGAGAATCTTGTTTTAAAAAATGACTCTCCTGAGTGTCCCAAAGGGACAAGAGTCTGATGCCACAATGACAGGAAATATTTTAAGCCGAATAGGGTGAGATTGGTTTTCTTCTCTCCTTCTTTTGTACCTAGTAGGGAGAAAGGATGTATGGAAAAGAGTTGACACAGAAACTGTTCCCATAATACCAAAGGAGTTTGGGTACAAGAAACATGGAGATACCAGGAAAACGCTGATAGGTCTCCCACCACCTCAGCAGCTATTATGTACAGTAGCTGCCCTCTTCCCATCGTACCTTACCCCTCCCCTGTGTGACATCATGCCAAGATGGTTGCTCCCACCAAAGAACAAACCCTTCTTCCCAGCATGCCCCTGTTCCCACCTAGACAGTAACCTAATACTCGCTCACCTCCTACCACCTAGTGACGTCACCGGCTCCTCCATTCCCTAGTCACTACCTCACTCAACCCCGCCTCAGCCCCTACAAACCCCACCCCAGTCTCTATAAAAGACTCTCCCTGTCTCAGCCATATTGCTCTTGCCTCTCCTTTGTTCAGAGACAGCCCGGCAGATCTGTTCTCCTAATAAAGGCTTGATGTGGCCTGGTCTGGTCTTGGTTTTTGGCCTTTTTACCTGACAAAAGCCAATGGTGGTTCACACCCATAATCCCACCACTTGAGAGGCTGAGGCAGGATGAACCCACGTTAGAGTCCAGCTTGGACAGCTTAGCAAGAGTTTGTCTCAAAATAAAAACTAAGGAAAGGGCTGGGGATGTAGCTCAGTGGGAAGGCCCTGTGTTCAAACTCCACCAGCACAAAATAAGGAGAAGGAAGAGGAGGAGGGAAGGAAGAGGAAGAAGGAGGGAAGAGGAGGAGAACAGAAGGAGGAAGAGAGAGGCAGGAGCAGGAGGAAGGGGAGGAGAGGAAGAGGAGAAGAGGCCAAAAAAAGGAGGCAAACGTTCTGTGCTTTCCCCCCATGCTCTGCCATGAAGAAAGTCTCAGGACCGTGTTCATCATGACCTGTGTGATCTTGTGGGGATCTCTGGGTTCAGCCAGAATCACCCCGCCCTGGGCCGGAGGGTGGGCCGGGGGGGAGTGTGGAGGAAGGCAGAGAGTTAGAGTGCAGTGGGGAGTTCCGAGCCCCGACTGACTGGGGGCAGCAGAATCGGCTGGGTGGCGGATGCACACGCGCTGGACTCTGCTGCGGCCCTCTAGAGCCTTCTCCCTGGGGACGCAGGCCTGCTCACGCTGCTGCCGCTGCAGGCACTGCCGGAGGCTTCCAGGGCACTGCTCTTCCCTACAGGACAAGCTTAGGCTGATGCATCTGAGCCATTTGGGGAGCAGCGGCTACCAGGATGGGAGACCAGAGGTGTCCGAGGCCACTTGCTGCCCCTTTTCAAGTGGCCTTGGTCTCAGAGCAGCCAGGCTCTACTGTCTGGGTCCCACCTGCCAGGTTCTCACTCAGGTGGATGAGAGGAGGGTCAGAGACAGGAGGGAAAGTGGAGACACAAATAACAGACCCCTTCCCCTGGGACACAGAGCAGAATGGAGGGAGTGTATTTGCTCCCGGCACTCATTTTCCAACCCACGTTCTGCAGAAGGATGTTTCAGTTAACCACGGGCCTCACAGTGTGGCGGCGGACCCACACCATGACAACGGAGCAGAGAACGTCCTATTGCCTAAAGACATCAGGGTGTCATCAGTATCATCACAGCACAAGGGGTCCCTTGGGTGTTTGTGGAGCGAAACCCACAGTGCTGTCTGTCATATAAAAGCGGAGGAGAGGCAATCATGTACAGCACAGAATACTTGATAATGACAATGAGCCATGCCGCCACCGAAGTATATCTTTACTATACATTAGAGCACACTCCTACTCAGGTGACAAAGTCACTGTGAAGCAGTCTGTGTGTGAGGCGGCAGGTACCTCCCACGTCTGCTTCCTACAGCTCTCAGCTGCATCGTTTCCTCCTGTGCTTAATCTCTTGTTGCTTTAATCCCTGTTGTCTCAGAAGCAATAGGCTGCACTGTATACAGTATGAAATATGTAGAGCCCAGGCGTGTAGCAGGGTAGACCAGCTAGGTTTGCGTTATGGACACTCAGATGTTTGCACAGTAATGCGATAACTGAATGAAGCATTGCTCAGCAGGTGTCTCCATCATTAAGTGATGCATTAACAGATTTGTCTTCACCTGAGTTGCACTTATACGTTGTGTTATGCTCTTGTTTATTTCTTATTCATATATCTTCATTTTTATTTCTTCTTTATAATTTAACAAAACTTTTTTCACTCCCTTCCACTTCACAGCCAATCAACAGTTTGGGAACCTTTATGCATTTCCACTGTCTATTTGTTCTTCATGGAACAGGTTGGTAAACATCACAGGGTTCAGACTGTCAAGTTCATCATACAGACAGGTTTCAGGTTTCTGGTCAACTTTCCTAGTTCAGCAATAAGGATAGTATTTGGGCTTGGGAGTTTATAATGTGCTCTCTTGTACTTTTAAAAAGGATTTTCTTCTATTCATTGCCCTGTCTGAAGTAGGCATTTTAAGAATTCCCATTTTACAGATACAGAGTTGATGGCACAGAGAATTGAGCTTGCTCACGGTGCAGCCAGAGCTGGGATCAGGGCTTCATCCCTGTGTCTCCTGCCATTGCTCTTAAACACCCTGAAAGAAGAAAGCGCTGCTGCCTCAGGATGACCATCAATGTCCTATGAGCTGAACATGGATGTTCCAAACAGCACACTTGTTGACTGTGCAAAAGTGGCTGAGATGTTGGGTTTGGGGGGCCGCCTGTGGTTTGGGTGGGATTGTTTTCCTGCTTTAGGAAGCAGTGACTTCTACACCCTGGATGTCACACATGTGCGCAGCCATGGAGCACCACGGCTCAGGTTCCCAGGACTCTTGGCAACACTTGAGCTTTGTATTTCCCACAGCAAACACACTGCTGCGAAAGGAAGAAACATCAGGTCTTCTCCAGGCAGCAACAGGCCACCTCTCCAGGGCCACAGGAATAGGGTGCCCTCCTCGGCCCAGAGAGAAACTCCCCCTGTCTTGGTCCTGCTGGGCATCATGGTCTAGAGAAGCCACAGGCTCCAAATCGAGATGGCTTCACAGGTGAACAGAGACACACTCACACTTAAGAGTTTGGGCAGGGGAATGCAGAGCTGGCCGGCAGGGCCAGGCCCCCTCAGGGGACACATTCTGCCACATGCACAGCAAAGCAACACCTTCCTATTATTTGTTCAACATAGTATGTGCTGGAAATGAGCAATTTCACACCTTTCCCTCGGTCTGCAAGACATTAAAGAGAAAAACTCCGATGTGATGGAAGTAATTTCCTGGCGTCTGTGGACAGGTATATGTCAGTTACCAGCTATCAGAGTGTTATTTACAGGGCTGTTTGTCCCCAGTTGGGTAGTGGCTTGTAATGAGGAGCTCCACGGGGCTCAGGAGCTAGGCCTGATACTGCTTATAAACTATGGTCCAGCAACACATCCAGCCCATGTGGGAGAGTTGAACCTAGGATAATTTGCTCAATGGATTTTTTTCTTTTCCTGGAAACAGGAAAAAGACTCTCAGTTTTCTCCCTCAGCCTTAGGCACTGGGGCTCATGAAAGTCACTTTCCCTTCCTTGTTCAGCAGACAAAGGTGCATACGCGTTTCCCCGTGTAGCAAACACAGCCTTTCTTTCAGTGGCAGCTGGGTCCGGGCCAGCTCCGCTCCCCTGGGCTGGTCCCAGTGTAAATCAGTAAATTATCAGATCTCGGGGTCTCCTTCTCTGAACACAGGCTGCTTTGTATGTAGGAGAAAGAAGCCTCAGACTTGCACACTGATCCCCGTGGGAACCAGGTGGGTCAGGCGTGCTTGGACCTAGACCTGTGCACACTGTAAACCTGCCCAGAGAGATGGTGACCTTGCCGGTCCAGAAAGACTCTTGCCACAAACACTGGCAGTAACCTCCATGCAGTAAGCTGGTGACCCTCTGTCCGAGGTGTGTGCTGCTGCTTGCAAACACTGTGAGACCCCCAGCTAGGTCACACGGTAGCTGTGCCTGTGATGGGTTGGCAGCCCCTGAGATCTGCTGGTGCACCCAAGAGGGCCTCCCGGAGCCTCTGGCTGCCCAGCACCCCGGGACTGTTCAACCTGGACCCAGTGAGAGATTCAAAGTGCAGTGGGCCATGACACCTGGGGCTGCCCCTAAACAATCCCTGCCTTTCTAACACTGCTCCATCCTCCCTCTCGTCTCTTCCTGTGCCTGAGCAGAGCTCAGAGGCGAGGAGAAAAGCCACCAATTGACTTTGGAAAGGCCATAGGCCCAGTCTTAATGGTTTTGTCCCCAGAGAGGTGCTGTGTGGAGGTGCTGAGAGCAGAGCCTGAGTGGGAGTCCCCAGGCCATCGGAGGTGGTCGATGATGTGAACTCCGTCTCTCTCTGCCCCTGCACCTCCCCGAAGGCTACACCAATGCACAGCTCAAATGCGAGCCAAATACTTTTTTCTCTTTGTAAATGAATTGCCTCAGTTATTTCATTATAGTAACACCAAACTGACCGACACACCTTCCCTTAAGAAGTGTACCTCACACACACCCTGAAGCCTGCCAACATCTGCTAAGGTCACAGATGTGCACTGTTGCCCTTGGTGCCAGTGGGGTGCTGCTTCCAGGACCCATCTGGATGCTCAAATGTGAGTATGCACAAGCTTTATATATAAAAGGGCGCAGTATTTGCATTTAACCTACTCATACCCTGTGGTATACTTTAAATCATCTGCAGACTCTGCACGATACCCAACAGCGTGCAAATGCTATGTGAGTAGTTTTTGCACTGTGTTTTGTAGGAATAACAAGGACAAAGCCCATGCCGGCTCAGAACAGATGCGGGGTGTGTGTGTGTGTGTATGTGTGTGTGTGTGTGTGTGTGTTTGTGTGGTATTTCCTTCTGCAGTGGCTCAGTATGCTGTGTGGATGTGGAGCCCATGGACAAAGAGGTCAGAACGACTCAGGATCCAGAAGCTTGAGTAGAAGCAGGGAGTCACTGAGAAGGGCTTGTGCAACACACTTGTGAGAGCAATAAAGTACCAGCAACCTGACTCTCCTTTAGGAAGGAAAGAATAAAATGCTTCATTTAGTCAAGGCAGCAGTGAGACAGAAGGGGTTGGTCTGCCCCGTCTTGGCAACATAATGTAGAAAGCAAAAATAAAGAGCAGGAGACATAATATGCTCTCATTTATGTGCATTTCAAGACCAGTCAAAACAACAGTAGATATTTATGGATGCATGTGTCACACAGGAAAAATACAAAATGAGACCTACTATGGAAGCACCAGAAGTTCAATACTGTGGCCACTTTGCATGTTGTGCGTGTGTGTGTGTGTGTGTGTGCGTGCATGTGTGCGTGCATGCTGGACATGACTGGGGTGGGCACTTTCACTCTGTCTTATTCATTCACTCATGTATGTATGCATGCATATATGTATGTATGTGCTGGGGGTTGAAGCCATGGCATTATGTACACTACAACCACTGATTTGCACTTCAACCTCCATGATTTATTTATTTAAAAGGGACAGGGCCCTGTAGTTATATAGTGAAATGCTAATATATTTTTTTATTTTAGTGGTGAGTAAAAGGCATCTGTTATATCATTTTCCATGCATTTGAAAGCTTTCATCCTTTAAGAAACATATAGCTTCTATACTTTTGGAAAAATTGAAAAACTACAAAGAAATACACCAAAATGTTCCCCGTTGCTTATGCCAACACGAGAGAATTGTGCGATTCTTTCTCCTCTTGATTCTCCTCATTTTGTGACTATGTTATTTTTATAATGAAAAGATTACAGATGATTATTTAGTCTTTAAAAAGTAATTCTATGGAAAAGAGAAGTAAATAGCTAGGCTCGGCATGGTTCCTGAGGGCCGTGTTTGTGTACAGCTCTTGACAGAGGGGCCTCTTGGTCAGGTATGAGCAGGGCTGTTCCCCTGGGAGGGTGAGCCTGCTCCGGGCTCTGGGCTCAGTCACATGATCGTCTCAGTGCTGCTAATTCTGACACCAATATTTTCGCAGCACCCATCTGATGGAATCTTTCTGAACATGTTATTTATGGGACCAAAAAAAAAAGATCTTATTTACCAGCTAGACTCTAGGCTGGAAAGGAACAGACTGGTTTTTATTCAAGTTCTGTATTCAGACTTTTTTGGGGGCCTGATCGAAAACTAGCATCTTTGTAGTAACGAAAGTTAATTCAGGGCTAAGTGCTGTCTCGTCAGAGGGGCGTATTGCACTGTCAGTCGCTTGGATTGGCCCAGTCCTCCACCCGCTGGGTCTCCAAGGCCTCTGACATATGAATTAAGTCCAGGGAGGAGGGGACCCCTTAGATCTCTCCCAGTTATCTCTGACTTCTTTTTCTGGAATTCTTCCAGCATGGTCACCACGCAGCATTATTATCCTGAACTGGTGCTGGCCACTGGGACAAATTCTGCTCACTGACCAGTGGTGTGGGGCAGGGGTGTTCAAGATGGAGACATCACAGCACCTAGAAACTTTCTAAAGATGAGTGTCCTGTGCTATCACCCCAGGATTTAATGCCCTTTTAAAAGTCCCTCTGTTCTACTTGCTGTCAGGAACTGCTCAGTAGTTCTTTCCCAATATGCGATTCCTGCAAGCTGCTGCTTTAGTTTCCAAGGTTTCTGTTAGCTGTGGTCAACTGCAGTCTGAAAATATTAAAAGCAAAATTCCAGAAATAAATAATTCATAAGTTTTGAATAACTTTGATGATGGTACATTGTTATACTTGCCCTATCTTATAGTTATTGTTTATCTCTTACTGTGCCTAATTTAGAAATTACACTTTGTCATAGGTATGTATGCATGAGAAACAACATAGCCTATCTAGAGTTCAGTCCTATTTGTGGTTTTAGGGATCCTCTGGGGGTCTTGGAATGCCTTTCTTTCTTTCTTTCTTTCCTTTCTTTCTTTCTTTCCTTTCTTTCTTTCTTTCCTTCCTTCCTTCCTTCCTTCTTTTCTTTCTTCTTTCTCTTTTTTCTCTTCCTTTTTCAGTCTGTGGTCTCTTGACCTTTCACTTTAGGATACTCTACAAAATGTATTGAACAGAATAATTTTGTTTTTATATTTTCTCTGTAATCCCTTTTGGCTTTGTCCCCAATGGCTATGTTCTTTTTCCCTTCACAGGAAACTCCCTAAAGGTGTTGGCTAAGAAAAAAAGGATTCTGTGCACTAAACGGTACTCTTCTGGCAGGAGTTAAATTGTCGCCATCCTTCCCCACCAATCTTGCCACCAACCTGATGCTTGGAGGCTCTAGGTTGGGAATCAGAGTTTATCCAGATCAAAATAGAACTAAGAGCGTCAAATGGAAGATATAAGAGTGAGGTTTTGTCTAAATTGGCACAGGATGGGGGAGAGAGCCCAGGTGTATCGTGATCTAGTCAGGGGCTCCATTACTGAATGTCAGACCTGGAAACAATTTTCATTAGCAATGTCTCTGAGCTGGTCTGTGGCGTCTCAGGCTGATGTTGCCAGCTGGGAGCATACAGTGGACCCGGAGCTGTCAGCTGCTTCCTGGGGGACATGGTGGCAGTGGGAGGAAGGGGTCTAGGCTGCTGGGCTGTGATTTTCCACCTGAAAATGGAAGTGAAGAAACATTCTAACTATATAACTCTAACTGAGTCCTAGCCAAGAGGAGTAGGGAGCTAATTCCTGAAAATGCAGCTATAGAGCATGAGCCACGTGGGCCATAAGTGACCACCTGCATGCAGGAAAACATTGAAAAGCCAGACTGGAAGGAGCAGAGCCCTTCCCACAGTGCCAGTGCCGCCTGAAGTGTGCTCTGGAAATAAATCAGCTGTGAGCAAACTTGGCTGAGCACAGGCTGATCAGGAGCAGCTGCCCAGGGAGCCAGTCGAAGAACAAAGGATCAGCGAGCTCAGGAGGCCAGGGACAAAGTGAGACGTCACTGACTGCAGGCTTAGCTTGGGGACTGCTGCTTGGCTTCCCCTATGGCTGAGGTGACTCCTGAGCCACTGTGAGCAGAAGTCACCCTCCCAGGCTGCACATGTGGTCTCCTACAGCCACACGCTGAGCCAAGACCCTTCCCAGGGAGTCGGGCTGAAGGCCCCGTGATCTGGGCTGGGGACGTGATGTTACTGGTGGGAGAAAGCAGACAGGAGCACGGTCACTTCTCTGCGGCCCAGACACTCGTGGCTGGGCATCTTTCCAAGCACAGATGAGCCAGTACATGGGAGTGCAGGTGGCACGTGGGAAGAGCGGTGTGTTCAAGGACACAGAGCCCTTCTTAGTTTTACCTCAGAGAGTCACCCACAGTGCCTTTCCACCCTGCCATTCTTCCGCGGCTGCCACTTCTGCTCTTGTTCCCACCTGCTTTCCATAAAACCTCGTGAATGGATGTAGACATTGACAGATGACCATTTGGCACTGGGCACCACTTTTTGGGGATTTTAAACTTACATGAGTTTTATTTAAGTGTGATGTTAATTTCATGGTGTTTTTAGTTAGAACAATAGAGATTCTGTATTTGGGGCTCCAGTCGGATATCTACGAGCCATGATTTTGTTTAGATTTTCCACTTCCCCTGTGCAGCCAACTGCTAAGGGAAAACTGCCACCTCCACCACCCCAGGGTCTTCATGGGTCTGAGCCAGCGTGGTGGCCTTACGTACATCCAGTGATTGGTTGAAACTTGAGCATGTAATGCATTCTGTCCAATCAGATCCAAGGGACAGACTGGTGGGATGTTTCCAGGAAAGGTTCCTTCACTCTTAACAGGAGCCGCAGGAAAAGGTGGCCCTCTCTACCCTGTGGATACATGTGTCTGGATGTTGCCCTTGCTGCAGCTATCTTATAAGACAAGGACAGAGGGCCAAGCAGATGAAAATGATCTGAGTCCTTGGTGACCCTCTTCAGCTCTTGCATTAGTGAGCTCTGCAGAGCCCATAGCTCTTGACTTCCTGTTGCACAAGATGATCAATTCCCCCTGCTCTTTGATCCATTGAAAGTGGGGTTCTGTTACATACAACTGAATGTATTCTCTTTCTGATACAGGCACCTGCAAGGACGTGCTACCAAGCTCCTGAGCCCTTCTCATCAGGATGTGAGCCCCTGCAGGTCTGTTAGCCCAGCACCTGGCACAGGCCTGGCCACCAGCAGGTGCTGAATAACAGTTGTGTGAGTGCTGAGCGATGCATTATGAGCAAAGAGACCTAACTGTGGGCCACACCGGGAGGTAGACAGATGAGTCATTTATGTGTCCCCTGTAGAGGTAGAAGCGATGAGGAGTTTCTGTGTTCTCTAGTGTCTCCAGCCTAAAAGAAGCTGCATCTAACCATAAGTCACTAACCACTGGAAGCCAACTGAGCAGAGGCCCAATGAGGAATGGCAAATCAGCATAATGAGGGGCAAATTAGAACAATTAATAGGAATGCAATCAGAAGCTTTGCAGCAATAATGGAGAATAATAGATCAGAAATGAAGGACTGGTTGGCTTAGTGGGTGTATTTCCAACTCAGCAGGCAGCATGCTGCATTCACAGTTCACGTCAATGATAGTCAGAGAAAATAGATAGGATTTTACAAAACAATGGACCTAACTAAGCAGGCGTATTTAGTTCTTTTCAAAAAGGAAGGAGGGAACCACAGCTGACTGAAACAATTTGATCACTCTTCAGTTCCATCTGGGGCTTTTAGGGCAAAGTAAGAATGAGTTTGTATCTTTTTCACGTAAAACTTGCTCTGTAAAACTTGCTCTTATCTCCTAAGTTGGGTGAAAATGGTGACAGAAGATGCTACAGCTATAACTAAAATTATATAACTGGTATTATAGTCACTGCTAAAAATGTTTTATCAAATGGGAAGTATATGACTCAGCTTTCACATTACTGGACACAATATCCAACACCCACAACTTAAAGGAGGACAGATTTACTTTGGCTCATGTTTTAAGAGGATTCAGTTCATGGACAGCTGGCTCCAAGGCAGACCTCATGGTGGTAGGGTATGGCAGAGTAAAGCTATTTAATTCATGGTGGACTGGAAGGAAAGCAGGGGAACAGTGCCAGAAAGGAAGGGCTCAGGGACCAAATATAGACCCTAAAGCCACATCTCCATGACCCACCCAGGCCACAAGTGCACTCCAGCAATTCCCCAGGAGAGTCCCCAAACCAATCACGCTGACATCTGCCTAACAGCCACAGGAAGCATTCGATGTCATTATTTTCCTTTTAGATAAAATATGAAAAAAAGAATGTATGAAAGTCCAGTGTATAGGCACTATAGTTTGCAACCATAAATAAAACTCTTACAGGGTCTAGAGAGAAAACAATCAAACCTAGGGTCCTGGCCTTCGTGTAGACTGTGGAATAAAGCCTGAAGCCGCTAAGAAGAGAAAACATACATCTCAGCCTCCCAACAGTGGTTTCTTTGCTTAAAAATAAGTGATGTAAGGCCGGGGATTTAGCTCAGTGGTTTCGCCACCTGCTGCGCAAGTGCAAGGATCTGAGTTCGATCCCCGGTACAAAAAAAAAAAAAATAAGTGATGTAAGCAAGTTTGTACAAGACAGATTTTAAGACTTGCCGACAAAAGTTTGATAAAAAACCCACGTGAGGGTGGGCCCTACAATCTGGTAAATATCTCATTTCACCTGCGCCCGACTTACACAGCCCACTGGGAAGGGCAGCAGGGTCCTACCTTTATCAGAGAGCCTCTGGCTGGCTCCTCCCTGGGCAAGGAAACCACTGGTGGTCAGATCTCTGGGCCTGGGATCCTGTTGCTTGAAAATGACACCTGAGGATCTCACTGACTTTGAGAGTTCCCTTGTGTGGTTGGAAACAATTATTTGACTCTGGTTGGCAAGGAACGTTATGATTGAGAGACCAGCCTCTGGGATCCCCAGGAAGGCCCTGAGCTTGGCTTCACCACTGGCCAGTGGTGTGACTTTAGACAGATTGATCAAACTGAGTTTTAAACATCTCCAAGCTGAGACTAGTGGGAACACCTGTTCGGGAAGTTATGAGGGTTAAGTGACTTAGGAGCTATGCACTGCTTACAGCCCTGCCTCCACAGTGGACATTTGAACATTGCCTGTGATGCCCAAGCTCTGAGCTATGCTGCAGCCACCAAGTGTTCTAGTTGGTTTGTCTCCGTCTCCACCAGGGCTGTAGGAGCCACTCACAGTGATTTGCGAAGACGCTGACAGAAGGGGGTTGGCAGCTGGTCCTTCCCTCAGTGTCTCTCATTTTACTGCCCACAGAAGAAGTGAGACAAGCCAAGACAGAAGATGTCACCTCTTGGTTATTGCGTGGGAACACACATGACTGTGAGTGACAGACGCGCTCCCCAAGACTAACCCAGGCTGTCTCACCAAAGAAGTCTTGGGCTGAGCAGGCCAGAGCTGTGGCAGCAGCTCCTCAGAGCAGGGACTGAGTCCCACTTTGTACTTTCCTGCCCTATCCTTAGCTGACTGCATTTCCTCTCCATACTTTTTACCTTACAGTCACACATCACAGCTGCATGCCAGGCAGAAAAAGTGGAAAGGCTACAGGAGAAAAGAAAGTACTTTCTTTGGCTGGGAAGAGTCTCTCTGGCTTTTTCACCTGTGTCTCCCTAGCTGGAATTTTAGCACATGCTCCCATTCACCCCTTACCCCAGCCCCTCACTGCACAGGGCAGGATTCAGGAATCCAAACCACAGATCAGCTGCATGTGACAGTCCTGCAGGGGAGTATACTGACTCGTGCATCACAACAGCCTTTTACCATGCAGGGCGATGGGCAGAGGCGTAGATGGGCTGGCACAGGTAGTCCAGGCCTGCTCGCTCGTCTGCTCTCTGCCCACAGTTGGCTCTTAGCAGTGGCTCAGGCAGGAGCCTCCTGTGTGATCGTGGCCTGTAGGACAGTGGCCTGGGCTCTAGGCTTCCAGTAAGGGCAGCCGAGGTAATGTGACAAAGTCTCCCGGAAAAGCTGGACAAAAATAGTTAAAAATTGTACCCTCGTAAGATACCATGGAGCTACGAGAGCGTCGTAGATCCAGGAGGTGGAGCTATAGGTTTTGGGCTCCCCTGACCCCCAGATGTCATTGATGGTGACGGCTGCATGGGGCGCCAGCGGGTTCTGAGCCAGCCACGCTCTGCCCCTTGACCTGCTGCCGACTCAGGTGTGTGTACTTTGCTGTGACTCACTGAATTGCGCAGCTATGGTCTAGCATTCTTTTCCCTGCTTGTACTTTGCCTTAAAAAAAAAAAAAGTTGTTTAAAAAAGACTTTGACAATCCACAGACAAGGGTTTGAGGTCTGGCTCTACCACTTAGAAATATAGCAAATCTTGGTTTTTCCAAACCCTCACCTTTTTGGAGGGTGAAGTACAGAGCGCCTGTCTCTCAGGATTGTCCTGAGACATAAATGCAGCCTGACAAGGGGCTTGAGGGTACTAGGCGCTAGGAAACACCAGCAGCCATAATTTATTGCCACGTGTTGAGAACCTGCTGCAACCCAAGCATTGCAGTGAGCTCTTTATTTATATCAGTCAGTATGGCCTCTGCCGTGTCACAGACAGGATACCAAGGCTCAGAGTGATGGGCTGCATGGTTATAGCCTTCCAAAGTCTATAAACTGTATTCTTGACTGCCAAGCTGACAGCCTTCAGAGCTGTGGCCTTGGAGAGGTGATTAGGTCATGAGGGTGGCCCCACCCCTCCCGATTGGAATTCGTGCCCGTATGAGGCCCAAAGACCTCTCGCCCTCTTTCAACCATGTGAGCATACAATGAGAAGCCAGAGTTCTGCAGCCCAGATGAGGGTCTTCACCATGCTGGCACCCTGCTATGGTTTAGATCTGGAATGTCCCAAAAAGCTCACGTGTTTAGAGGTGGGGCTTTTGGAAGGTGACTGGATCAGGAGAGCACTAGGCTCATCAGTGGATTCATCTACAGAAGAGTTCAGAGCTGAATGTGCTGTTAAGAGGTGGGATCTGGCTGGAAGAGGTGAGTCCCTGGGGTGGTGGCCTAGAAGGGTGTAATCTTCCTCCCTGCCCCTGTCTTCCCTCTCTGCTTCATGGCTGCCATGAGAAGAGCAGCTCTCCTCCACCCATGCCCTTCCACCTTGATGGTTCTGCTTTGTAGCTAGCTGACCATGGACTAAAACCTCTGAAACCATAAGACCAAATCAAATCTCCTCCTTTACGCTGTGCATGTTGGGTATTTTATCCCAACACTGAGAAAATGACTAAGGCACATACCTTGATCTTGGGCTCCTATTCTCAGAGGTACGAGAAATAAATGTCTGTAGTTGATACACCACCCGGTCCATGGTACTTTATCATAGCTGTCCAAGTATATTCAGATAGTTGGCCTGGTGAAGTGCCTTGCATTAGTAAGTCACAGCTAGAAAATAGAAGAGTGGGAATTTAGACTCAGGCCTTTTGTCCAAGACCAGGCTGTGGACCTCTGCTTACAGCTGGATGATTACTCATCAAATTGAATACCATTTTACTCCCAGATGTTGTCCTACATTTCTCCTATGTGGCTACAATCTCAAGGCTGACTTCCAGAATTCAGTGTTACTTCTCTGTATTCCAAGTTGGCCCAGGTTACATTTATGGGACCCCATTGACTTCATATAAAAGGGAGGCAGTTTAACTTTTTCTCCCCTTAGGAGGAGATTTACAAATGTTGTAGCTTAGAAAACAGGTTCTACACCAGCATCATCAAAATAAATCGCTGTCAAGTTCAGCAGCAACTCAACAGTCCCTTAATCCTAAAAACAACAAGAGCAACAAAACCAACTGCAATTGTAAGAGTTTCCATTTTCAAAGCCAGGTTGCTGGGATGCAGTACAAGCTGTGGACATGGAGACCAGGAGCCCAACCCTGAGCAGAGTGCAGGAAGCTGCGGAATGTACCATAGCTCTCCACAGACCCAGGAGCCATGTGGGGCCTAAAATACCTCAACCGGGCTCATCAGCAGCTTGGCCTCATGGCCCTGGACATACGCTCGAGGTGGAGAAGCCAGGGAGCCGAGCCTGCTACCCCAGCCAAGCCAGCCTGTGCTGCAATTTGTCACACTAGGGCAAGGCGCTTTTGCCCCAAAGCTGGTCCTTACACCCCTGTGTCTCAGTTGTTGCTTTTGTTTTTCCCTTTAGTTGCCTAGTAAACACGTCTGTTGGAAAATTCCAACCTTGACTCAGATGCACTAAGAGCAAAAGCAGTGTGTCCACACCCAGGCCAGCCTAGCCAAGGAGGGCAGAGGGCCCTGGGGGACGGGGTGTGTCAGTGTGGCCACTGCTGTGGTTCCAGATGGAACTCCAAGGAATCTGCCGGGGGAACTGCAGTGAGCTGGCCATTGGGCACCAGGGACTCTGGGGACATGGCTGCTTGGTGGAACCCCAGACCTTCTTTTCTTTCTCCTCCAACTCTTCAGTCCTTGCTCCTGGAACATGCTCATAGCACTTGCCACTGGATGTGTGTTTTCCTGACTTCTTGCTAGACAGGATCTCAAAGCCGAAGGCCATTCTTGTTCATCTCAGTCTCTTCAGTACCTAACTACAGGCAAAATAACATGCACGTGCTAGATGTTTCTTGCATGGAACCAAATAGTATGGACTGAAGTGTGTGGGTGGAGGGTGATTCCCCCCCAACAGGGAATCCTCGTAAACTGAGGGCTTCCACAAGAGGACCAGATGTCACAATGCCCACCTCCCTGGGGAGCGGATACACGGGGCTGAGAGCTTCTGATAGAACCCAATCTCCTTGTAAGGGAGCTTAGGACTATTAGTTTGAAAGTGTTGCTTCTCAAAAGGCTGAAAGAATATTGTGAAATACATATTCTCAATGCATTTGAGTTGAAACTGGGTCAGGGCGAGTTCCGTCATGCTCTGAAGGACAGCTGGGCTGCGCACCCTACCACGAGTGCCCGGGAACCTCTCCACTAGGTGGCGCTCAACCCTTGGTCTTAGTTCTTGCCAATGGAAAATTTGTCATTTTTAAATTGCTACAGAAAGATTAGGATGTTGACGTCCATTTCCTGCATCAGAAACTTGCATGTTTTACTTCCCTGGAGACCCGGCACATGGCGAGGGTAGCCATGGTTGATACTGAAGGCTGGTGAACCCTTAGAGGGTACCATACAACCCTCCAGCCCTGAGTTAGTGTGGGCCCAGGCTTTTGGAGCTGTGACAGGTGACTGGATTGAGTAACCTGCTCTGTTGGACATGTGCTTTGGCTAGCCGGGCTGTTGTCAACATTCTGCATTGCTGGAAGGGTCACTGGTCACACTAACCTGGTCAGGGAAAAGATGCCTGGATTTTTTTGTGCTTAAGAGTGGCAATTTGCAAAAGAAAGATCTTTGGTCCCTGAACTTCGTGAGACGAGTTTAAAAAGTTGTTGGCAAGCAACCTCGTATGAAACAGAAGGAAAATCCTTGTCTGACTTTTGAGAGCTTTGTAGTCCCCCATCTACTCAAACGGTGCATTTATTTATGGAATTGGTCTATTATCAGAAAAAATACATTTCCTCAGTTTGCTTCAGCACAATCTTTCAAGCCTTTCCCTCTCCCCCAAGAAAGCTGCCCAGGCCTTTTCTAAGACAACCAGAGAAATTCCAGTGGTATTTATCTTGTCTCAGTGATAGGTCTCCAGAAGCTCCCGGTCAACCCCACTTCCCACTAGCTTTGAGAACATTCACAGCAGGCCGGCCTTTTCCTTTCCTCCTGTCCTGCCGCAGGGATGAACACTTTAGGCCCTGGAGGTTTGTCATTGTTGATGTGGCATTTTCCTTTCATGCAAAGGACACCAGGAAGTCGATTCCCAATCCTAAAACATTTAAAGCAATGAGCAAGCATGCCTTCTTTGCAAATGTCACCCACAGAAGACAGTAATCTGCTATGTTTCTGCAGTGCCTCATGGTAAATGTACACTTACATCTCAATTAATCTGGACAGGAGTCCTGAGAAATAGCAAGAACTTGGTTATGCCTATTTTGAGTAGAGAAAATGAAGATTCAAGGTCAGGATTTGTACAAGGCCACCAATTAAACAGTCTCAGCACTGGGATTAAAGCCTCTGTCAAGTGAGGTCTGGTCTACTCTTTCCCTCCCATCCTTTTGCTATTTCTGGGTGTCAGGCAGTGTTGTACATGTTAGGAACGCAGCAGCAAATAGCACGACAAACCCTCTGCCTTCATGGAACTTGTGTTCTAGTGGGAGAGTGCGAATAGACAGATGTGTGATGAAACGGTTTTCTCAGGCCGGGTAAGAAAGCAGGGATACTGGACACCCAGGTGATTTTGAACCCTGCTCTATTGGGCACTATGGTCTTGGCCAGTGGGATTGGAGTCATTATTTTGCATAGTGGAGGTGTTGAAGGAGGCTGAGGGTGGATTTCTTTGAGACCGCCTGCTTGGCCCTTTAAGGAGGAGAAGACCCTCAGAAGGAAAAATGAAAAGACATGAAAGTGGGCTGTAAGCAGTGGCTTGGGCCCTTCTGCACCCAATAACATGGAGGCTTGGGTGGTTTTTGAAACAGAGGGTGTGGGAGCAAAATGGGAACGTGAGCATAAAATGAGGCTCAGAGCTAGAAAAGGTGGGGGCAGCCAGTGTCAGAACTGCAGGGCCCGCTGAGTATGGCCACGGCCTGTTCTTCTTATTTGCCTTAGGGATCCACAGGAGGAAACTGCACAAACACAACATGGCGCATTTGAGTAGCTGCATCCCCAGAAAGACCTGGTGAACACAGTGACATACATCATGGAACTGGAATTTCTTTCACTCTGGAGGAGGTAAAGGAGTTGTAAACAATCCTTTAAGGACGCGTGGTTATGACTCCCTATTTGTATTAGTGCTCTCTTTCTCCTTAAAGTACATGCAAAGTAACGATGTGGCAATATAAATAAACCTCAGTCTTTCTTTTTCTTTGAAAGCAAGAAGTTTCTTGAGTTTGTACTCATTTTGGTATTTAAAATCCCAGAGGCAAACCTATGCAAATCCAAGTATTTTACATCTCAACACATTTCTGTGGTCACTCATTGGTACTATGGCTCCCATCAAGCCTGGGAAGTGCGGGAGTTTCTTGGTCTGGAGGGCCGGGACGAGGAGGTGCGTGGCCAGGGTCCTTCAACCTTGTGAGACTTGTGCTCTGCTCACAGCGCACCCCCTGTAGGTCTTGTGACGAGGGTGCACCCTGCGTGGCCGTGGTGCAGATTCCCGGGACATGGGACGCTCACAAGCAGAGCCCACTGGCACCATTGCTCCTTATTCTATTTGTAGGAGAGGAGATAGTTGCCGACCACAGAGAAAATTACAGCTCCCGTGCGTGTGGGTTTGGGCTTGGAACAGCAAGTTATTTTATTCTGGAAACACTATCATAGCTTCAACCCATGCCTTCTTTTCCAGTTAGGATGTCTCTTTGCCACTTTACCAGGATGCACAGAGGCAGGGCTGGGAAAGCTCTGGCTCTGCTGCTTTCAAAACTCCAAAGCCACAGGAGGAAAGAGGCAGACATCTGAGCCAGCGTCTTGTCTGGAAATAATTATGCTGCGCCAACGAAACTGGAAATCTGCAGTGCACAGAAGCACAGCCCCATCCGCGCAGGCCCAGATAAAGGAACCAAGCAAGCTCCTTATGCCGTGGACTGACTTCTCCATTTCCCCAGAATGTAAGAACCACCTCTTCACCCAAAGCCCACACCTTCAGTTAGAAGCCAGTCGTGTTATTACTCTATTAAGAAACAACAGGTTCGCGAGTAGAGAAGTTTCCAAGAAAAACTGCAAATTTATCCTTTATTGAGATGTTTTGGATTTCAACTCTCATAATATTAAAGCAAACCCTGATTCTTCTGGTATGTGACTTCTGTGTACACAAGGAACCTGTGATTAGAAAAAACTGTAGACATTTCAGACCCCATTAGTTGGAAATTGAGATATGAAACAGGCATGAAGTTCCACATTTAGTCTGGATTCAGTTCCTTTCCTAAGCCAAAGAAAATGTACCATGTGGCTGACTTTGTGAGAAGGGATTTTTTTTGTGGTACTGGGGACTGAACCCAGGGCCTTTGCACTGAGTTACATCCCCAGCCCCTTTTAAATTTTTTATTTTGAGACAGGGTCTTGCTAAGTCACTAAGTTGCCCAGGATGGGCTTGAGTCCTCCTGCCTCAGCCTCTCAAGAGTGCTGGGATGCCAGGCACACAGGAACATGGCCAGCAGGAGTTTTATTTTCTCTGCATGCTGTGTTTGAGGGGGTGAGGAGGATCAAGCAGTGTGTCCTACTTCTGCTACCTGACCCTGCTCTCTCTCTCCATTCGGCTCAGCAGAGAGAACAGGCAGAACTCACAGCTCCCGTCCACTGGGTACTCGCTCCACGAGCCTTCAGATGCATATTTCATCTTGGGCAGTCCAAGAAGGTCTAGGCTGATACAATTGCAATCTTTAGAAGGGAGGCAGGAGAATCTTTCATTCTATTTGTTTCTGCTTCTGCCCTCCCGTATATTTGAGAAGAGAGATGCTTGGGCAGCTGGGGTGGGAGGTCGCCAGGGGCTGAGGGAGCCGAGGGGACTTAGTCTTTCTGGGGGCAGAGTGTCCGTGCGGGGTGATGAAAGCTTTCTGAGACTGGTGGTGGTGATGGCTGCACGGCCCTGTGAAGGTCCTTGATGTCGCGGACCTGTGCACTTCAGAATGGCTCAGATGGTCCGCTCCATGCTGCGTAGACTTTAGCACGATTTTAACATTGTTAAAGAGAAGTGAGGGGATCCGTCCACCTGAAGTAGGCAGAGTGTGGCTGGGCCCGTTGCTCTCCCGGGTGCGCATGCTCAAGGTCACCCCCAGGGCTGGGACAGAACTTATGCAAACAGCCCACCCTTCGCATCCACGGGTCTGCATCCAGAGACTCAGCCAAACAGAGAGAGAAAACACTCAGGGAAAACCTGAACGATCGAGCCTGTACCGACCATGCATGGGATTTTTCCTGTCACTATTCCTTAAGCAACCCTACAACTATTTCCATAATATTTGCATTGCCTTGAGTATTACAAATCATCTAGAGATGATTTAAGGTATATGTGGTGTGCATAGGTTTTATGTGAATACTATGCCGCTTTATAGAAAGGACTTGAGCATGTGTGGATTTGGGGATGACTATATAATCGAACCGTGTGATGGTATTTCACTCCTGTGATTACATTACTTATATAATAATGCTAAAGGGGTTTTGTAGGTGTAATTAAAATCCTTGTCTAATCAGCTGACTTTGAGTTAATCAGAAGGGTAATTCCCCTGGGTGGACCTGGCCTAACTAGATGAACCCTTGGAAAGAGAGGGTCCTCAGGAGAGGGATTTGATGTGGCAGAGTCAGCCCTTCCCTAGGTGGCCTTGAAGACCTGCATGCTGCAGAACGAGCTGGCCCACATGGCAGGGGACAGGAGGTTGCCTCTGGGACCAAATAGCCTCTGTCCTACAACCACAGGGACCTGGATTCTACTAGCAATAAAGTGGGTTTGGAAGGGGCCCTGTTCCTGCAATGAGATTGCAGCCCTGACTGTCACCTGACTGTCAGCCTGCTGAGGTCCCGCACAGGGCTTGCTGGAGCATGCTTGGATCTCTGGCTCGCTGGAGCTATGAGCTAACGTATTTGTGTGTTTCTTAGCAGAACCCTCAGAGTTCTGGGGCAGGGTGGGGTGGGGTGGGGGGTTGGGAAGAGGTCAGAGCTGCCCACTGGGAGAGGGAGCATCACATAGGCAATAGGTTGCAGATGACCTTGCTGTATTATGATTAGATAAACACAGAGCTGAGGATCTGAAGGAAGAGCCCCTGTGGTTCTGTGGAGCTTTGTGTTGTGCAAAACACAGGAGACAAGGGGATGGGGTTTGTAAAGTGTGCTGTAATGTTTTACACTAACTCTTCCACGTATGCATGTGGAGGGAGGGAGCTCTTCTCCCGCAGCTAGGCCTGCAATTTTAGTTCTGTGGCCGAGGGCTGGAGAGAGAGCTCTGCTGTGTTTGGAGATAAGAGGCATGGAAATGGAGCCTGGAAAAGAGCAGCAGGTGCTGTGAGCAGTGCCTGTGACCCTGGGCACTCACGTGGTCCCCCAGCTTCTGCACCTAGAAAAGGTGGGGATCAAGTGCAGTTGAGAGATGAGGTACATCCAGGGGCCATGGTCCTCTCACTAGAGGCTGCTCCTGCATTTCCAGTGGAGAGATTTTGCCTAGACTGAGGATTTTGCCAAGTGCTGACAGTTCTGTGGTTCTCACGGTTGATATCACGGATCAAGCATGGACTGAACCAGAGGCTGGGAGACAGGTGCTGGTCCCTGAGAACCTGTGAAACCGAGAGCCCCACATCACTTAGCAGGTCTGTTCCAGGGCAGAGGCTTGCTGAGTGAGTGAGCGTGATCCATGCCATCTGTCACACTAGTTTCAGGGGCTAGGTGGTGAGGTGAACAAGTCCCAATGGCTCACGGGGCACGCATGTGCTGCGACACCTCCAACTCTGTCTTCCTGCAGATAATTTTTCACACATTTGTTGTCATAATGGTTTACAAATAGAAAGTGTATTAGTCAACTTTACAATCACTGGGACACAATACCTGACACCCACAACTTTAAAGGAAGGGTCAATTTGGCTCATGGTTTCAGGGGACTCAGTACGTGGTCTGTGGGCTCCATGGCAGGAACATTATGGTGGAAGCGCATGATGGAACAAAGCTGCTCAGTTTACTATGGCCCAGAAGCAGAGCAGGGGAAGAGTATCAGAGAGGAAGAAGGAAGGGACCAGATGTAGTGCTCAATGTCACACCTCCATGACCCACTGAGACACACCCAAAAGTGAGCTTTATGAATCCCCTCAGTGGCTCTCAAGCCAATCAAGTTGATACAATTAAGCTTCACCACTGCAGAAAGCAGATCATGTCATCCCCCTAATTTAAAACCAATCTCACCAAGCATAAGCTGCCAATTCCTGACCTGCTCTCAAAGCCCTCTCACCTGTTTACCTTGTAGCAACCACCCTGGCTCCAGCCCCAGGTCCTGAGGCTTTGCCCTTTCTGCCCCTTGTGCCCCCAATCCACTTACCACTTCCATTCAAGTCCCCTGCTCAGAAAGCCCTTCCCTGCCCAGCCCACCAGCAGGGTCCTTCTCGCTTTCCAGGAGTCTCCTCACATGCCACTGAGGAAAGGAGGGTGGCTGGGAAGAGCTTCAGGCACCAAGTGGAACTGAGACATTGTGCTGCAGACTCATGTCGTACACAGTACAGTCATCCCCTGGTATCTGCAGTGGCCTGATTCCAGGACCCACTGTGGATATCTGGACCCTCCTTGTCCAAGTCCCTTATACATGTAAACTGATGTAGTATTCATACAGAAACTATGCACATCTTCCTGGTTATGTGTAATACAAGTGCAAATGCTATGTAAATAATTGTATTCTTTAGGAGAGAACAAAAAAGAATTTGTACATGTTCAGTACAGCCATGCCTTAAAAATACATTTTTCAATCTCAAGTTGGTTGAATCTGGCAATAAAGAAATTTTGGATATGTGGATGGGGGTGTGTGACTGTGTAAATAAAAGAAAACTATTCTCTTTATGAGTTAATTATCTCAGTTATTTTGTTATAATGACAGAAAGCTGACAAACACAATGGTGCATGTGTTAATAAAGAGAAATTTAATTAGCTTTTTTCTTATAAACCTTTAGTCTGACTTTTAGAAACCTTAAAATCTAGTCTCTTAAAAATAACATTGTACTGATTTATTGTTAATTACTGATAAATACCTCAATGTGAAATGCTACATAATTAAGCATATTCATCTGCATGATAGAATTTGAACACTTCCTTAACATTATAGAATGTGCTCAAGAGTGCACGTGGGATGCATTGAGCACTACTCTGCTCAGCATTAGGATTTGGGCTTTGAGCTGTCACCTGTCCACCGCGGTCTGTCTTAGAATAAAGAAGTGGTCAGTGAAGAATGTTTCCCAGCAGATATGTCCCTCCCGGTAGAAAAGTTTAAGTGAATTTTCAAGGTGGCTGCAAAGTCACAGGAGATCAGTGAAGGGAGGGAAGAATGCCAAGTAACATTTGCTCATAGCTGAGCCAGATCCACAGGACTGATGCTTCAAGGGCTGTCTTCCGCTGCTCAGATACAGCATCCCAGGGAGGTGGGATTTCTTGCTGCATAGCTGGGAGTAGCGCAGGCAGCAGGAACCCTGGTTCTTAAGAAAGGACAACGTCAGCTCTGAAGACCTAAGATGCTGTCCCAGTGCTTCAAATTGTGTCTGACACAGGCAGAAACAGCATTTCGTACCTCTTATTTCCTCGTAATAAAGACACACCCTCCACAAATAATTCTTTTTTCTATTCTTCTGCAGTGTGTCTTCATATAGCTTCACCATCTCAAATTCACCCCCGAGATTCTCCCTTTTTTAGGGGAGGGTAACCTGGAGAAAGTGCCATACCGTAGCACGCTCTCTCATTCTGAATATTGTTTCTTTGATCTAGGAATAGGGATTCAAAATGATCTTAGGGAGAACATGAGATAGAACAGCAATATGGAGGCAATATTTTAAGATTTGATACAACTATGGATTCAATAGTCTTAACTCCAGGAGCTTGAAAATTCTCATGTTACTGAGTTAATGTGATTAAAATACCTTTACCTATGTATCTGGCTTAATTTTATGTTTCCATGCTTATCCATCTTTTGTGCCGTACATACATCTAATTTATTTCGTGCTGCAAACCCGTGTAGCCACCTAGGTCAGGAGTAGCCCTCCGTTTATTTACTATGGAATCTAAACAGATGCACTTTAATCAAAATCACACCCATAAGGCATCTGTTGCCAGTATTCCAGATTGTCTTAGAAGCCATATCTTGTTAAAAGTCTCATGCATATGGACCACATGCCCAATAATAAGGAAATGGTTTAGTAAATTATGAGACAACAAGATCATGGAATATTATATCACCATTAAAATTATAATTCTGAAGTCTATTTTGAGACAAAAGATAGTAAAATATTTTATGAAAAAAATATTATGTACACACTGGGTTATAACTACGATAAATATGTAAATAAGGTAATAAGTAAAAATGGTGAGGATATGCATCAAATGTTTAAAATACTACTTAATATTGACAATATATTGTCTTTAATTTTTTAAAAAAATAAACATGATTCCTGAAATTTCTGAAGGGAAATGTGACCCAAGGGGGTGACCCTGAGCTCAGTCACTGATGGGCTGCATGGCATTTGTCATAACACTATCCAAGAATGCTAGGGAGTTTGTCAGTCTCCCTGTTTATGACATCTTAAGTCTATAAAGAAAGTTAAGTTTGTATGATTTTCCCAGAACTATGTGATGTCCATGAATCCATCAGAGGAGCAGTAGACAAGATCTATTTATTCATTCAATTATATTTACTGGAGCACTCACTTTGTACCAGAATCTGGAGTTATTATGACAGACAACCCCGCTCCCCATGGCTTTTACACGCTTATCCCCAGTGGGCTGGTCAAATTCACACTGTAGATCCACTCTTTTTCATTAAGACAAGACATTTAGGTCCCAAGAGGTTGGTGGGCACGTGCCACGCTTTACTGCCTGGCATCCACGACTTCCATAGGTCTGAGTGGGCATCAGTTCAGGGCTTCTCCCCCAGTATAGATGCCGAAGAGGTCAGAGTGTCCTCCTGGCTGGGATATTCCCAGAGGAGTGATCATGAGCCTCAGGCGTGGCCACTCAGACGTGCCCTTTGGACTCTGGTCCCTTAGCCCAGGCTGGGAGCAAGGGCTGTGGCATTCTCAGAAGCTGACATTGAACCAGCTGCCTCCGCTGTGGGGAGAGGGTGGCTGTGCCTTAGAGTGTGTGTCAGAGCTCCCTGCTCCCTGTCAGTTCCCGGGCCCGTCCTTCAGTCTTCCATTGATGTTACAAACCACACTCACATCCTCCATTCTCCCTACCTGCCCCCTCTCCTTCCAATAATTCCTCTTCGATTGCCTTTACCCAGTTTTTTGTTGCTTGCAGACAAAAACTCTAATCAATAAAACAGGAGTGCTGTCTATTTGGATTAGCATAGGAGTAGGAGTAAGGCAAACCCAAGGCCAAATCTTCCTTCAGACACTTAGAAATCTGGACAAGTTATTAAGCTATGCATACCTGTTTCCTCATCGGAAACAGGAGAGAACGGCACCCATCTCTTTAGAGAAGAAATTCAACTTTGATGGAACCACTTTGATCAGGGAGAGAGCATTCTAAGACAAAAGCCAGAAATAGTCCTGCATGCTGTGCTTAAACGAACCACACCTGCCTGCAGCTGTAGCCACGTTTACCTATCCACTGGGGTGCATGGGCTTGGATGGTTATTTGCACCAGTTCTTGTAGGTTTTCCTTCGTATACCCAAGCCCTTTGTTCTCTTCTTAGGAACACACTCTTGCCTTTTCACAGGTCTATCTCCCTCATTATAATTTCTCCTATCTCAAATAAAGCTCTTTTATATTACCAGTTATTGATTGGCAATTTAAACAAAAAGCCTAGTATAGCATGATGAGCTCATTCCAGGATATTCTAAGGCTTTCTTATTCCCTTCAAATAAATGCTTGAGAAACTCTGTCGGCTAGTAGAACATTAAAACCAAACCAAAGAAATACAAATTTGTAGTTCTTATTCCCCTAGTTTCTAGTGTTCTTTCCCTACTACATTCTCAGGATAATATTGGCAGTACATTTAGATTTGTAGAATCAGATAATTGGATTTAGATATTCTAAAAGTAGCAATAAATTTGCTAATGGAATAATATACATATTTATTGATGATGACAAAAAACAGAATATTATACTTTTTCTGACACTATGAAAAACTATAACCGAGTAACTCTTTCTGCTCACTATAGCCAATCAAAGGAGTCAGGTGTTTAAGCCACTTTTCTCATTGTTAGGCAACATACCTGACACCCACAACTTAAAGGAGAGGTTTATTTTGGCTCATGACTTCTAGAAGTTCAGTCCCTAGTTGGCTGGCTCTGAGTTAGAAATTGCATGAAGAGGGGCATAGAGGAGGAAAAGTGCTCACATCATGGCAGCCAGGAAGTGGAGAGAGAAGAGAGGAGGCAAGGAGGGAGATGGACCCTTCCAGGTCACACTCCGCTGACCCACCTCTAACCAGGCCCCACCTCCTGACAGCACACTCAGTTTCTGAACTCATCAGTGGATTGCAGTGCCCTACGATCTAATCTTCCAAAAGCCACTAGACATTCTAGATCTAAACCATAACAATGGTGGATTTACTCCATGGTCAAATGATAATAGTATTTAAAACAGAACAAAAATCCCCAAGGTACCTTACCAAATTATTAGGGCAATTGGCCCCACAATTTAATGCCAGAGGAACTGGAGGAGGCACAGTGATGCCCTCAGATTGGTTGCTCTGGGGATTTATAAATCTGAATTTCCATCTTAACATATGCGTCTCTGCAGAAGCAGCATTTTGAGCCTGTTTAGGAAGAAAGTATAAAGCTTTGGTTTTGTAAATGGCAGATAATATTCACATTCTCTCTAAGCCTGCAGTGGTTAAGTCAGACCTACGTGTAATCAATGTGAATTACCACAGTTCACTAGGGTACTGCAATCCCTGCACTTACTTCATGACATATTGCTGAGCAGCGGACTGAGGCCCTCTAAAGTATGTCATCAATCCACTTAGGGACCTGGCTGAGCAAAGGGGAGCTGGCTTCTGAAAGTTAGACTCTCACTGCTTTGGCGACAGGGGCTTAGCTTGTAAAAGTCAGAATGTGACAGTGGAGACTCACTTTGGGGCCCAGATCATTGCTTGCAATGCACTGTCAATCCACTAATTGAAAAGTTGTGAACAATTTCATTCTACAAGATAATTTTGTACAATAAGTAAACAATTATGCTCATCTCCATTTTTCTCTCATTAACTTACCCTAGAGAAATATTCTCAGAGACTGAGAAAGGATTTGCGTTTCTGCTCCGAATGGACTCAGTATTCAAACACCGAGAATAATTACAGTCTCCCCTTGGTTTCTGCAGTGGACAGAGCCCAGGACTCCCCCATGGATACCAAAACCTAAGGACACTGAAGTCTCTTATGTAAAATGGGGAGAGATGCAGATATATCTGGTTAGTTAAGATGTAAGCAAGTGCTCAGTGGTCAGAGAATGAATACATGAATACTGAATATTATAAGAAGAACTTGATGGCAATCAGTGAATTCTTCAACAAAGAAATCAAACAAATTACCTCCAAATTTACTGACTTTTAAAACAAGATAGCCATACATCACAGTTTCCATGGGATAGAAAATTGGGAGTGGCCTTTTGGGCAATTTGGGGTTAAAGTCTCTCGTGAAGTTTGCAGTCTGCTTTTGGACAGGCTCTGTGTCACTTGGAGTCTTGGCTGGGCCAGGAGGATCTTGGCTGGGCCGGGAGGATCATGGCTGTGTTTCACAGGGGACAGCAGGTGGGTATCAGCTACCATCTGGGCAGCCTCGGTCCCTCAGTTTGTGCTGTTCTCCATGGGGTGCTGCTTAGTGTAACAGTTTGATGGTTGATTTCCCCTGGAGCTAACTGAGAGTCTAAGTCGGTCTATCTTAGCCTGGGGGTGAGGTGAGGGGCGATGGCATACTGTCCCCTTCTCCATATTCTGGTGGCCATCCAGGGCTGGCCCTGATTCCATGGGAAGGGCTCAGCCCAAGGCCGTGAACACTGGAAGGCAGGTGGTGGGACTATCTTGGAGCTTAGTTAGAAGAGCACCCAAGTCTCTGTGGAATAGGACTATGAGTGACCCCTCAACCCTTTCTGCTTGGCTCTGTTTTATGAATTTTCTGGGAGAAGAACATACATTATATAACAGAAAATAAATATCGAAAATAATGCATTTTAATCACGTTAGTCCTGGGAGATACTGTCACAGAAATTAGTGAGAGAGAGTTAGGATTTTGTTAGGCAGTAAGGACAGCAGCCCCAAAATGGAGTCTGCTGAGTCATGACCCTCCAGGGATCTTACAAAATGTCTGCCAGGTATCCCTTAGCTGTCTGGAACTTTTATGGCATGTGTCTAGGATCTTTCCCTCAAAGCCTCAAGGAGTCGTAGGTAGAGCTCTTCAGAGGTGGCTGGATCTAGAGTGTGTGGTGCTGGTGTTAAGGATGTGATGCTGGGATTTATTCATGGTGTGATGCTGGGATTAAGGGTGCTCCATCTTGGGTCTGAGTGACCTGCCCAGTAGCCTGGATAGAATATAAGGGACAGAAATTATGTTGCTGTTGTCACTGCTTGTCAGTTGCTACTTCACTGCTTTGCTGCCTTATGCCTGCCATGAACTGTTTCTCCTCTGTGATGCCCTTCTGCTGTGCCACCCTACCTCGAAGCTAGATGACTATGGATTAGAACCTCTACAAATTGTGAGTCAAAATCAACCTTTCCTCCTTTAACTTTGGGTATTGGGTATTTTGTCACAATAAGGAGAAAGGTAACTAGACAGGGACTTCCCCAGAGCATGATCAGACAGGCCACTGGCTCAGAGATGCATGGGCTCTGCATGAATACTAAATAGATTGAACCCTAAAAAATACATACTCCTGCACATAGAGATTATATTGCTTACATAGTGGTCCAAGTCCCTTCTAACCCCTTAAAACCCCTAGACAAAGAGCCCTCTTGGGAATCTCAGAAGCTCCTATTGGCTGGCAGGAGCTTTACTTCCTTGCTTTTATATCTTTTAATTCTTTGCCTTTATATCTTTTATATACATTTGCTTGCACTGTACTTCCTCCATCTGTGGTTTCATTCTTCATGACAGAGAACAGACCCTGGTGTTCTAGTAACAGAATTATCTGCTGAGAGTCACCTGGTCTAATTTACAGCCTGGCATCCCGGGATGTTTTTGACAAGAGGACAAGACAGCAGCCACAAGGGGTAGCTTGGAGTCCTATGATCCCATTTTGGTGAGAAGGTGGAGCAGTTTTTCGTGAGCATACATAGACTAGTTCCTAGAAGCCAGGACCATTTAGACTCTGACACCTGGAACTTTCCCCGAAATACCTTTTCTCTCTAAATCCCACTTGCCAATAGCAACACTTCAAGCAAAACCAAACTAGTAAACATGACTGTTGTAGAAACTACAACAGTATAGACGGCACCCTCCACTGTCTTTGTCTTATCTCAAAAGGTTTTTGTTCAGCTTCCTTGAACTGAAGGACAGCATGCCCTCCCTCTGCAGCATGCTGCTCTCCTCTGCAAAGCTGGTGGGCCTTACACTGGTTTGCTGGATCTCAACTTCCTCCGGGACCTAACTCCATCAGTCATCATCCATTCTCTGGTTATCTTCAACTTCTCCTCCACAGTGGCCCTTTTATCTCAGCATGGGTGCACTTAACCCTTCCCATGTTCTTTAAAACCCAAAGAAAAGATGTACGTGCCCTTCCTGTTTCTCACATCCACTGGGCTACTGCTCAGTTCCTCTTCCTCCATTCACAAACATCTTAGTAGAGGTTCCTGTGCCTGCTGCCCCCACTTCTTCACTACCTGGTCCCCTTTTCCAAGGCAACAGGCAATGGTTTCTGATCTTCCTTGCCCCAGTGATGCTCCAAGGTCAGGCCCCTCGTGTGCAGCAGAATCCTTGGAGGTCGGAGCCAAACCCTCATCCTGGGCACCTGAGAGGGGCTTGCAGATTTGGTGAGGGTCCCCATGAGCTGTGTTTACCAAAGTCTAAGAGCCACCAACTCACCTTTTGTGTTGCTCTCAGCTCTGAGACATCCCCAGCTTCCCACACTCTGTGTCTTGGCACTTCTTTAAAAGGCAGAACTGGATCTAATTTACAACAGAAATTCTCAGGATGTGAACTTGCACACAGTGAGCAAGGAAAAGAGGGAATGCAACCACACATTTCTCTTCATCCTGAAGAAAATGACAGAAGTTTGGTCTCACTTCCTTTGTCCTTTTTGGGTAGTTCTTGTTGAAATTGAGAATCCTGGCTTCTCTGCACTTTCAGTCTGAAGGTGGTGGTGGTGGAGATTTGAATATTTTCTGAATAACTCAGATCAGAGTGACCCATCTGACCCAGTTAGTAACTGGCACAGAGGAGGGCGGCACTGAGGGAGGTGACTTTGCAGAGGCAGAAGTGGCTTTGGAAGATCTAAGTGTTTACCTCTGTCAGCCCCAGCCAACCGCATTGGATCTTATCAGTGGCGTTAGATGATTGTTCTGGTCAAAAAGGTATTGTCCTGAGAATCATATCTCTCTTTTAAAAATAACACAAAACTAAGGTTTGAATTCAAACTTAAATTTGAAGGCTGTAGACTGGGGCTGACAGGGCTCCCAAGGATGCAGTTGTCTGGGAAGATTGAGGAGATGGTGAAGGTGGGAAACACTGCTTGAGGTCAGCATCAGCAGAGGAACAGACTCAGGGAGACCCTGCTGTGGGAAAGCATCCTCAGGAAGCTTGCTGTGTCCATACCCAACCCCTCAAGATTCTGAGCAGACAAAGTCCTGTGTGCCAACTGTTGGCCACTTGGGAGCCCATTCATTTCTTCTCTGCAAACAGTTTCCCAGGGTGGACCTTATGCCAGGTCCTTCTGAGAAGAGTAGACAGAGAAGTCTCCATCCTGCAGTTCCAACCACAGGAGCACTCTTTCTGCAGCAGGAAGTTGCTCAGCTCTGGCTTGCAAGGCAGTTTGAGTCCTTGGTTCTGGGGCATCCTTAGAAACATGGAAGGACTTTGCCTCATGGGATCTTACCTTGCCAAAGTAAAATCCCAAAATGTCTCACTTACTGCTTTGTTGAATACACACACAGTGTTATGGTTTAGCTCTAAAATGTTCCTCAGAAATCTTGTGTGTTTGGAGGGGGACTTTTGGAAGGTGAATTGATCATGGGGGCTGTACACTTATCAGTGGACTCATCCATTGATGATTTCATAGCTGAGTCTTTTCGTAGGAGGTGAGGCCTAGGAGGAGGAGGTGGGTCACTGGAGGTTTAACTTGGAAGCTGTGTTCTTGTCCTGGCCCATTCCTCTCTCTCTGGCTCCCTTGCTCTCTTTCTGCTTCCTGATTGTACCAGGCCCTTTAGCCACACCATTTCTGCCTTGGAGCCAGCCATGTACTTGGAGCTAACCATGACTGAACCCCCTGAAACTGTGAGACAAAACAAACCTTTCCTTTTTAAGTTGAGGGTGTCAGGTATTTTATCCCAGCTATGAAAAAGCTGACTAACACACACTTATTGAAAAATCACACACTCTGTAAACATCTGTTAAGTTCATTTGTTCAAGAGTTCGATTGAGTTCTAGTATTTCATTACTTATTTTTTGTCTAGCTGATATGTCTATTTGTGACAGTGGGGTATTAAGGTCCCCCACTACTATTGTATTAGTGCATATATAACTTTTCATGTCCGTTAGTATTTGTTTTATATAGTTGGGTGCACTAGTGTTTGGTGCATAGATATTTATGATTGTCATCTCTTCCTCTTGGATTGTTCCCTTTACAAGGATGTAGTGTCCTTCTTTGTCTCTCTTAATCAGTGTTGTTTTGAAATCCACTTGATCTGAAAAGAGGATAGCTACTTCTGCTTTTTGGGGGGTTCCCGTCATATGATGTATTGTTTTCCACCCTTTAACTTTCAGTCTATGAGTTTCATTTTGAATTAAGTGTGTTTCTTGTATGCAGTATATTGTTGGATTTTGCTTCTTGACCCATTCTGCCAGTCTATTTCTTTTTGTTTGTTTTGTTTTGTTTTTGGTACCTGGGATTGAACTTGGGACCTTGTGCTTGCAAGGCAGGCTGCAAAACCACTGAGCTAAATCCCTGGCCCCAGTCTATCTCTTTTGATTGGTGAATTGAGACCATTAACACTGATGGTTATAACTGATATGTATTGACTTATCATTGTCATGACATTTTCTTTTTGTTGGATTCTCCCCCTTTACATTTAATTCCTTGTCATGCCCAATGGATTCATTCTTCTGTGCTTCCTGGGGTTGTGATCCTCATTGTCTGTACCTAGGATATTATGTAAAATTTTTGGAGTGCTGGTTTGGTATTCATGAAGTTCCTAAGGTGGTCTTTGTCATGAAAGTATCTTATTTCTCCATCAATTTTGAAAGATAGTTTTGCAGGGTATATCAAGCTGGGTTGGAGGCTGTTTTCCTTTAGGGCTTGGATTATGTCACTCCAAGCTCTTCTTGCCTTGAGGATTTGTGTTGAAAAGTCGGCTGTGATTCTGATGGGCATTCCTTTGTATGTGATTTGTTTCTTTTCTCTAACTCCTTATAGAACTTTGGTCTTCTGTTGGGTTTCTGGGATCTTAACAATTATATGTCTATGTGTAGATTTTTTTTGATCAAGGCTATTTGGAGTCCTATCTGCCTCACTTATCTGTATGTCAAGCTCTTTTCCTCTGCTTGGGAAGTTTTCTACCATTACTTCTGTGAACAATTTTTTTATGTCATCTGCAGTCTTTTCTGTTTCTTCATTGATGCCAATCAGTCTTATGTTATTCTTCTTTGCATCATTTAGCAGCTGCTGGATTGATTTCTTGTGGTCCCTTACAATTTTGGAAAAAAGATAGAAAATGAAGAAGTCAAATTGTCATTATTTGAAGATGACATGATACTCTATATAGAAGACCCCAAGAACTCCACCAAAAGTCCTCTAGACTTAATAACCAAATTCAGTTAAGTAGCTGGATATAAGGTCAACACACAAAAATCAATAGCTTTCCTCTATACGAAGAATAGACTTGCTGAGACAGAAATAAAGCAAACAATTCCTTTCACAATAGCATCCAAAAAACCTCTAAAATACCTAGGAATCAACCTAATGAAAAGAAATCAAAGACCTCTTCTCTGAAAACTATGGCACTCTGAAAAGAGAGATTGATGATATCAGAAAATGGAAAGACATCCCCTGCTCCTGGGTAGCAAGGATAAATATAGTGAAAATGGCCATATTTCCAAAACTGCTATATAGATTCAATGCAATCCCAATTGAAATCCCAGCAGCATACTTCATGGACCTTGAGAAAACAATCCAAAAATTCATTTGGAACAAGAAGAGACCCAGAATAGCAAAAGCAATTCTAGGTAACA
>NW_004624756.1:21179314-21304965 GCF_000247695.1 Heterocephalus glaber
AAGAAGGGAGTGGAATTAATATGAGAAAATGAAAAAATGGAAACAAAGTCTTTGTAAATAGGGAGGGATGGAGGGGTTGAAGGGAGGTCAGGGGAGGGTGGAAAAATAAGAACCAAGAGAGATTATGAAAGGTGCAAATTTCCAACGATGAATGTCATTATATTGTATACTTAAAATGTACCAATAAAATAAAATTTAAAAAAAAATCACACAAAGGCCTGCTTTGAATGTCAATTTAGTTTCTCCAGGTGGGTCCATCCAATGGCTTTGGAAGTTCTTGGTGCCCTTATTTCTTGCTGTTTGAATGCTGACTCATTCATGGTAGAGAGACAGAGGCAAAGCTGACTGCCTGTAGAGGTGACACCTAGGTATTTACAGGCATTTAAAGGTGGCTGGAGGGATAAGAAGAAAGGGATGTTACAAATGAAATAGTTACAGATTAATATAACAGTATAATGGTAAATTTAAAAAACAGGTTACAAACTTGCATATGCAGTTTAGTGACAAAAATATATATCCTAAGTATATACATGACAGAAGTGACCAGATGAAAAATGTAAAATAATAATACACAGTGCTTTTCTCTGTGTAGTAGGATTATGACTCATTTGTTTTCTTTTCTGGATTTTAAAAATTATCTACACTAAGCATCTGTTAGATTTAGAATGTGAAAAAACTCTGTAAATATTAATTTAAAATCCTATATTAACTCTCTAGAACACGTGGGAGACCAATTTGAACCATATTCCAGGTCAGATATGTTTGGACATTATCCACTGAATCTCCATTGCTCTGTGACTTGACCTATTTGCTCTCCAGCCATGCCCTGCTTCTCTCCTCCCTGTGTGGGGCAGTAAGTCCTTTGCAGTCCTCATGTCTTTCAAGGTCCATGAGCTCCAAATGAGCACGCCCCATTTGTAGCTGCACAGATGTTAGACATGGCCCATTAGACGAGGTAAGATGATGCCGTGGCAATTTAGCCCTGGGAAGAATAAAGAAAGCATAAGAGCCATATGTTTCTGCAGAATAACAAAGAACATCTGTTTTCAGATGCACAGGGCTGGCTATGCTATCTCTAAGAAAAAATCTCCCTACCATCCTTTCTAGAATAGGTGTACTTCTAGTCAGTATGAGGCCACATAAATCTGTTGTCCAGTGCTGGTATGGGACCTCCTTTTTCTCAGGGGTCCACAGTCAGGACAGTGGTCTCTATAGTGGTTGGCCCATTAGTTTTTGCGTGCCAGGTAGACAAGCCAGTCAGACCCTACGAAGTTGGCCTTCTTAGGACTAATCCAGGGCCAACACTGGTTTGCGGTGGGTGGTGCAGGAACTAAAAACAAGCTGGTGAATAGGTGTGGGCTGAAGACAGTTGCTGTACCCCATCTGGAGATCCCTGTGAAAACATTGGTTGAAAAACTATGCCTTTGGTAGTTCTGGCAGGAAAGGTTTTGAATACAGTAGTTCGGCCTTATCTGTGATTTTGTTTTCTGAGGTTTCAGTTCCCTCCAGCAACTGTGCTCTAAATATGTTAAATGTAAAACTTCAGAAATAAGCAATTCACAAGTTTTAAATTGCATACCATTCTGAGCAGCATGGTGGAGCCTCTCACTGTCCCGCTCTGTGCCACGTGGTATGTGACTCATTCCTGTGTCCAGCGTATCTACCCTGTATACACTACTCACCCGCTAGCCACTTAGCAGCTATCTCAGTTATCACGTAGACATCTATCATGAAATCACAGTGCTTGTGCTCAAGTCATCCTTAATTACTTGATAATGGCCATAGAACACAAGATTAGTGATGCTGATAATTCAGATATGCCAAACAGAGGCCATTTCCTTTATGTGAAAATTCTTGATTTACTAAGGAAAAGGAAAAAAATTGTGTGCTGAGGTGGCTAAGAGCTATAGCACAATAAGATATTTTGAGAGAGAGAGAGGCAACAGCCACATAATTTTGAGTATGGTATATTGTTGTCATTGTTCTATTTTCTTATTGTTTTGTTCATCTCTTACTGTACTTGATTCGTAGCTTAATCTACATCATAGGTATGTGTGTGGAGGAAAAACAGTGTGTGTCGGGCTTGGTACCAGTTCTGTTTCAGGCTCTCACTGGGATGTCACTGCCGCCTTTCCTCCGCCTTGCTCCTGGTCTCTTCACATGCCCTCATCTCCTCCTGCTGGTCTAGGAGCAACTCTCCTGGTGCAGGGTGCTGTCCTGAGCCTCTGCTTAGTCTCTGAGGAGACAGAGGAGTCTTGGCTACAGTGAGCACAGTGTTTGCCAATGGTGGCTTGAGACACATTAGTGGCTCAAAAACCTGCTGAAGTCAGCATTTAAAATAGCAAGGGAGAGAGAAAATCAGAATGAAATAGTAACAAATGAATTAAATTGAAAATATCAGCTCATCGCATAGAGTAGAGAGGAGTATAACTTCCTAGAACTTGCCAGAAGCTTTGGTTTCAGTTTTAAACATATACACATACATATGCATTTGTGCATAAAATCCTGGTGCCTGGCTGAGATGTAAAACATATTTAAGGTCATGGCCAAACAAGTTTGATAACCACTGATTTAGGTAATTATTGTTTATATGGAGCCAGGAAGTGAAAAGAAATACTGTATACAGATGCTTCTTGACTTAGGATGGGGTTAGTCTGATAAATTCACAGTAAATTGAAAATACTGTAAGTGCAAAATGCATTTCACCTTTCCTAGCACACAACCTGGCTTAGCAACACAGCAAAATAGAGTATCAGTTGTGACCCCGTGGCTGACTGACTGGGAGCTATGGAGGGAGTGAGAGGAGAGACAGAGAGAGAGAGAGAGAGAGAGAGAGAGAGAGAGAGAGAGAGAGAGAGAGAAGAGATTGAAAAGAGATTAAAATTCAACATTCCAAGCAAGTATCAACTGAAAGCATATCAGGAAAAAAGAATTCTAAGTCTAGCCTTTGTATTTCCAGTCTTTGTGTATTTGGTCTTTGTCACTAGTTCACGGTACAGAGCTTCCAAACCCTTGAAATGTCTTGAGTGATAGAAGTGTCTTTTGTAATTCATAATGAGCCCCTTTAACCATAACTGAATTTATGCTAATGAGAGACACTTGGTTGGCCCCTAGATAGCTTCAAGGTGGCGGCTGGTTTCCAGAGTAACCAACCAAGTGATTACAAGGCTGGACTTTCCAGCCCCAGCCCCACTCTCTGTAGGAAAGACAGAAATGAGAGAGAGGGAGAGAGAGAGAGAGAGAGAGAGAGAGAGAGAGAGAGTGTGTGTGAGCGGCAGACACTGGAATTTTTAAATCACTAGTAGCCGCTGATTTAATCAATTGTGCCTACAAATATGAAACCTTCAAAAGTCTCCTAAAGAGTGGGGTTATGGGACTTTTGGATTGGTAAACACACAGAGGTGCTGGGAGGGTGGCTGAAACCCCATGCCAACCTTCTCATATCCTGCCCCCATCAGTCTCTTCCATTTGGCTGCATCCTTTACAGAAAGCCTGCAAATGTAGATAAAGTAGTTTCTTGAGTGTGTGGGTGAAGCACCAAACCTAAGAGTTCAGAGGAATGCTCAAACTCCAGTTGCCTGGGCAGAGGGGCGGTGGCCCTGGCACCCCATTCAAGGCTGGCACCTGATATGGAGGCCATTTCAGGGAACTGGGTCCTTGAGGTGTGTATGACTCCAGAGAGCTCTTTTCAGTACTGAACTGAACTGCAGACACCAGTTGGGGTTGGAGGACTGACTGTGGCATTGAAAAGCCTTGGTGTCAGAAGGGAGTTAGAAAACAGACAACCCAGGGGTGAAGAAGAAAGAAAGGTACTCTACCATGATGCGCTCAGTCTCTTACACCCAGGCTGCTAAGGACAGTAACTGCCAGTTCAGGAGCTTTCCCTCCCGTCTGTGTCAGCTGGTAGTGAGTTTTCTTTCCTTTTCCTCCAAGTGAGAAGTTGAGCTTTCATCTCCTATATGAATTTTTCCTCCCCCATCTGCTACCAAATCTACTTTCTCCTAGCAGAGACAAGGAATGTATTGTATCATTTATTTAGAAACTAACAAAATAATGTCATAATATTAGTGGCTTCTTTCTGGGTGTGCATCATGACTCCCTAGCGTTGGGGCCAAAACTCTCAATCCACATATTTTGTACCACAGCTTGCTCAACAGGTACAGGACACATAGGCCACTTTAAGTTGTCTATTGGTCGTGTTAAAAATGTAAGAAGTGAATTTTAATATAGTTGATTTATCTAAAATGTCATCATTTCTGCATGAAATCACCATGAAAAAATTACTAATAAGATATTTTACATTTTTGTGCACCCTAAGTCTTTGATTCCAGTGTGTATTTTATACTGACAGCATATCTCAGTTCAAAGGACTGGCATTTCAAGTTCTCCATAACCACGTGTGGTTACTGGCTCTCCTATCGGTGCAGTGCGGAGGGTGTTTAGCCCTCAGGGAAGTAACTTGTCCGAGGACTTACAAAATAGGCTTACAATGGCCACCTGCAGAGTCACGGGCGGAAAACTGCAAACTGGCTCTCTGCCAGTTTAAATATATGTATGTAGAAGTACAGCAATGCAAGTAATGTTGATCTCTAAGCCACAGATGGTCAGTTGAGTGTCGGAGGCAGAGAAAACCTAAGTTATTGGAGTTAAGGAGGTCAAGGAGCTGTGAGGTCAGGGTGTAAGATGTCAAGGTGGCCAAAGACGCAGATGGGAGACAGAAAGAATTTGTGAGCCAGGTGCTGAAGCTCTTCCCTGAAGCTTGTTACAGAGAGAAAATACACTTGAAATAGTTCATGAACTTTGGTCCCCAATGCATCAGCAAAGAGAACAAATGCAAGTAATAGTCCCAGATGTAGCTAGGCTCCTACCGAGAACAGGAGATGAACAATAGGCAGCTAGGACAGAGACCTGAAAGTCAAGATAGGCCCTGGGAAAATTGGAACACAGTGGAAAAGGGCTCACAGAAGTCTTCCCCGAGAAGGTGGGGAGCAAGGAAGTCTGTTCTCCTAGTGTTAGACGCCTAGCTGAAAATGATAACTACCTGGCTTCAAAAGACCAGGACCTGGGTAAACTGAGATAAGCCCTGGGATGTTGGGGTGCAAGAGAAGTGTTCCTCCTGACATCAGAAGCCTGGCTAAAAGTGGCAACTGTGTTGTTCTGTTGTCTCATTTTCACACACCCACCAAAACAGCCCAATAAAGTACATATAAACCCCTGAACTTGGTCGCCTGCTTGACATCCTCCTGTGGAGCCCCTCTTGGCTAGCGAGAGCTCTTCTTTGTTCTTTCTATAAATTACACTCAGTTCATTCACCACTGCTGTCCTGGGCTTCATTCTTTGTTGTCCTCAGGACAAGAGCCCAGAGGGAGGAGAGAATTGGTTACACTACAGGGTGAGTCTATAGCAGAGCACACACAATGATGGTGGATTATATTTGTGTAGAAATGAAAAACTCCAGTGCCATAAAATTATAAGTAATGCTTAATGTGAATAAAGTACTGGACAAAACACTGCAGTGTGAAAAGGCAAAGGTTAATAAACAACTTACAAATAACTCAAAAGGAAAACTAATTCAAAGGAAAGAGCATCGTGTGCAGGCAACTCACCGAAAAGTCCCATATGGCCAAGAAATGAGAAAAAGTCCTCGATCTCCCCTGAAATCCTAGTAAGAATTTCAATACTGAAATTCATATTGGTGTTAAAATAAACCATCATCTATCACATTGCAATGATGATAAAACAAACAACAACAACAACAACAACAACAACAAACCAGCCCAGTAAGGGTAAGGATTTGAGGAAAGAAGCACTTTTCTAAACTACGAATGAGAATAAAAGTTGATGCAGTCTTTTTGAGGGGTATTTCAATTATCTCTTGCTGTGTTACAAAAGACTCCTAAACTTTGCAGTTTAAAACAACATTCACAACTGTTTTATTGCCTCTTGTGATTCTCAGCATCTACTGGGCTCCTCTGGGAGGTTCTGCTGAGCATGCTACTGGCTGGGGCTGCAGTCCTCAGGTGAGTGAGAACATCCGACATGGTGTGGTTGTCTCCTTGGCTGTTGGTCCTGGCTCTGGGCTGAGGGGCTCAACTGAAGAATCCACACATGGCCTCTTCTTGTGACTTGACTCCTCATGGCAAGGTAAGAAGACTCTTAAGGGATTATGTCTCAAGAGCATGTATTTCAAGAGCAGGAAGTAGAAGCTGTAAGTTTAATTGAAAGATACATCTACGGGTACAGCCTTACTCCATTCATACTGCACTGGCCATAAAACAGTCAAGGAGCCCACACAAAGGGGAGAAGAAATAAAACTCACCTTTTGAAGAGGAGGAACAGTTCACGCTTTAGAAGGGTGTGAAAGATGAGAGATGATATTGCGATAGTGTTTGAAAAATTCAATATGTTACAAAAGATAATTGGTTAATATTTATTAAAATCACTAATACTTATATATTATTTGCCTTATATATTATTTGAGAAGCAACTCTGCTTCTCAATATTTATGTTAACTTCTGTCAGTCACTTTTGTTTATTGCTGAGATGAAGTACCCGACATACACAAATTATAGGAAGGACTTTTTCTGGTTCATGGTTTCAAACATTGCAGTCCATGATTGGCTGGCTTCAAGGCAGAAATGGCATGGTGGGGAGGGCCTGGTGGGGGGTAAGCTGCTCAACCCATACCAGCCAGGAGCAAAGAGTCAAGGAGAAGCCAGATCAAGAGATATTTCACCCAAAGCTGGGCCTCCCATGACCCACCTCCTCACCTGGGCCCACTCCAGCAGCTCATCAACTATGAACTCACCCATGATAACTACAGTTCCCCATAATCCAGTCACCTTCCAGAAGATCTACCTCTGAACAGATGAGATTTTCTATCTAAACTGTAACAAATACCCAATCGTAGATATTTCTAAAGTCTTGGCTCTGACGGCGGGCATTTCAATTTTGTTTTTAGTAACCTCAAATTACAATGTATTCTTACATACCCAAATAAGAGATGGACTGATGATGATGCATTTTATTATCTGAAAAATAATACTGTAAAAATAATATTTGGGGTAAAGAATGTGCGGAATCATTATTTTAGGGAAAGAGGGTACTAGGTATTTCCCCCACTTTGGGGAAGACCTTGACATAGGGTATTGCACTCATGCTTCTTAATATTTGATTTTAAAATTTGATGGGAAACATTTGGACAAAATCCCACCTGGGTCAGAGAGCTTTTTATAAGAAAAAGGGTTAAAACTCTGATTCTGCCACCTTCATGAAATGTTTATTTTAAAATTAGAACTTTTAAAATTCCATTTGGTAATCATCATTTAAATCACGGAAATTGACTGGAACTCGTGTAAAGCTTCTAGCCTTACTATTTAGGGTCTTCTCCTTCCAGGAGGATGAACTGCATAGTGCAGAGCTAGCCCTCCTCTGATAGCTGGAAATTTAAACACAAGAGCTTCTATTCTATTTTATTTTTAAAATTACTCTTCTCTTTGTCTATTTAAAAATAATCAAAAGTAATCAATAAAATCTGCCCATATATCTTGAAGTTTCTAATCTCCTCCTTGAGAATCAGGCTCTTACCACTTAGGATACTTCTGCAGCTTGTACAAAAATTCAGTTTAAATTTTAATTATAGTTTATATTTTAATTATGCTTTATATTTAGGTAACACATTTGTATGGTTCACAATTCAAAAGGCATAACCAGATACACTGAAAAATCTCTTTTCTATTCTTGTCTCCTCCCAGCCTGTTCCCTTAGGAGTCAAACAGTGGTGTCTATAGGATCTTGTGTACCCTTTCACAGATATTCTAGGTACGGTATATAGAAGAACATTCTTTTATCCTTCTCCCTCTGGCGTCTTTTACACAGAGAGTGGTGTGTAACACAGGCTGTTTTGTCTTTACCATGGACTTTTTTCTCCCTACTTAAAAACACTGTCTTGAAGTGGAAGGGAGGGCGAGAAGCTCAGGGAAAGCTCTTCCTCAGAAAGACATCTATTAAACTGGTCAGAATCAATCAAAAATTTTGAATACCGATCAAAGTGCAGTTTGAGAAACACACACTCAGCAAAGCTGGGGAACCCCAGGAAGGACGGAGAGGCGGCCTCCGAGGGACTGCTGCGGCCCCCTCCCGCAGCCCCTTGGGGGAGAGCTTTTGTGGGGGTGGGAGAGCTGTTCCTGGTGGGCTCCGCCACCGAGGATACAGGTAGTCCTCACTTCCCACAGCGCCACGCTGCTGAAGTCCTACACGTGCGTGGAGGCGGTGCTGGTTTTCCCATCCCACCCGGATGGGGTCCGGTGGGTCTGATGAAAAGTGAAGTCCCCATTGCCTCAAAGCACCATGCCGCAGGAGAACTGCTCTGGTGGCCCCAGCCGCTCCCATCTCCTGCAGCCTCCTGAGCTGGAAGAGGCATTCCAGGTCCGTTTGGCCGCTGGAACATATGGCCAACCCCATCCCAAGCTCTGGGCTGCAGACCACTGGGCAGTGGTGGCACCCCGCCCCCCAGCACCTGCACATTAAGGAAGATTCAGGTGGTACAGCTGGTGAAGACTCAGGTCCCCAACCTCTTCCTCGGTATAAAATTTCTCTCTGGGGCGGTTAGAGCTAATTTAATACTAGCAGCTCACTGTCCCTGCCAGAGGGCTCTACTTTAATTGGCTCAGACTGAGGAGCAATTTCTGTCCCCCGGTCATTACTGAAAACAATAGAGCAATCAACCAGCAATTAGTGGCGACCAACAACTGGAAGTAATACTAATAGAGGCAGACCGGCCCGGAGCTTAATGAGGAGAACAAAGAAAAAGACCGTCAAGAGTGTGCTAAACCTGGAGTCCTCCCCGGTGGCCTGGAACCCTGCATGGACGCCCAAGGCTGAGTCCTCTGAGGAGTAAACAGAGGGAACTGCTCAGCTGTTGTCATTGGCTGACCAGAGGGCAAACTCACACATTCCCTGAACAGTGAAGGCAGTCTCTAAGCCACACACACAGATCTGGTGGTAAGAGAAGAAAACCGTGCTGGGTCAGGGGACTAATATACAATCTCTGACAAATTTGGGGCTGAGAAACTGTCCTGACCCAGGGGTGACCTGGGTCCTTGGCTTGAATGTAAATTGAGGGGGAAAGTTTGAACAGAGCATCAAATACTGCACAAGTGCAAGGAAAATAGATGTGACTGAATTATCAGCCCAAGTCACTAAGCAAAACAATGATTCCCAGAGTGGGTGAATCAGTGTCCAGAGTTGCTGTGATACATTTACTGAAATGTCCAGTTTTCAGCCAAAGTTATGAGACATGCAAAGAAATAGGGAAGTGTGATCCCTACAGAGGAAAAGCACACAATAGAAACCGCCTTTAAAGTACAGCGGACCCTCAAGTTAAGAGCAGCCTGACATTCGAACAACTTGGGTTAATTAGGTTAATGGAAGACTCATCTGCCTCTTGTTATCTATAGCATGTACCCAGGCAGACATCCAGATTTCAGCCATATTCACTTACAACTAACTTGAGTTACAACCAGCCCTCAGGAACCGTTCGAGTTTGTAAGTCAAGGGTCCACTCTGTGTAAATGTTGGGCATAACTGAGAAAGACATCAAAGTAGTGATTATAAGTATGTTCAAAGAACTACAGGAGATCATGTCTAAAATACTAAAGGTAGACATGATGATAATGTCTCATCAGATGGAAAGTATAAATAGAAATTGTAAAAGAGGACCAAATGAAAATTCTAGACTTGAAAACTAAAACTGTGATGAAAATTTCACCAGAGAGACTCAAGAATAGATTTGAGTTGCCAGAAGAAAGAACAAGCAAACTTGAAAATAGATGAAGACTATACAACTAGAAGAGTAAAAAGAGAAAAAAAGGAAGAAACTGAGCCCCAGAGGAATTTGGGGCACCATTAAACATACTGATATATCATAATGTGTGTGTGCCAGAAAGAGAGACAGGATTAGAAAAAATATTGAAGTAATGGCTGAAAACTTCCCATATTCACTGAAAAGAACCTACACACCCAAAGAGCCCAATTAATTCTGAATGAGATTAAAACAAGGAACCGCACCCAAACATATCATAGTCCAAGTGCTGAAAGCCAGCAATAGAGGCAATCCTGAGAGCTCTAAGAGCAAAGCTACTCATCGTTCACAGGGTTAATGGACACACGCCCTTCCTGTAACTTATGGGGACTTCTTATCAAAAACAGTGGAAGCCGAACTCCCATCTCGGAAGTTGTCATCGAGTTGTCATCGTCTGGCCAGATCTGAGGATGTGGTTGCTCCAAAGGCAGGGCCCATGGGTTCCTGAAGTGTTGCGGTTTGGATCTTAGATGTATCCTAGAAAGCTCAGGTTTCAGAGGTAGAACTTTCAGAAGTGATTGGATCATGAGGACCTAACTTTATTAGTGGATGAATCCATTGAATTTATAATTTGATGGCGCCAGTGGGAGGTGATAAAGACTTAGGTGGCTAACAGACATATAAAGAGACTGTCCCCAAATATCCTGAGATGAAGTCTGTTAAGACTCCAAAGAAACACCAAACATCAGAGTTGTAGCAGCCCTGGCCCAGGACAGCAGGAGACAGGCAAGTTTGACTGAGGTCTCACTAAACAAGGGGGTCAGGTTGTGGTGTTGATATGAGGGTTAAAGGAATTTGGCTCAGGGTTGAAGTCAGTTTCTTTCAGTGTTTTTTGCAACAACTTAAACACCTTTATCAGCGCCAGAAGTGTTCCAGGTCCTGGCTTGGGTTCAAGCCTGTGGGAAAAATATGTCTTTGGCAGGGTCAAGACAGGTTTTGGTCAAGACAGAAAAAAAATGGGAGAAACTAGGGTTGCGGGCTATAAAGGTGATGAGAAAAACCAAACCCGTGAATAGAGAATCTTATGTATAGAAAAACCATCTTTTAAAAATGGAGGAGAAGGGCTGGGGATGTAGCTCAGGGGTCTTGCACCTGCCTGGCAAGGGCAAGGTTCTGAGTTCGATCCCCAGTACTGGAAAAAGAAATGGAGGTGAAATAAAGATATGGTATTCCAAGATAGACTGAAAGCTGAGAGGACTCATTGCTTTGAAAAAGAATAAAGCTGCAGGATGCACAGTTATCTACCAGAAACCAACAGAAATCAAGACAGTGTTAAGTATGAGTAAAAGGATAGAACATGGGTCAATGGCATAGAATGCAAGTTCAGAAATAAATCAGTGTTTTGATGGTCAAATGATTTTTAATTTTTTTCTGTTTTCTTTTCTTTTTGATCCTAGGGATAGAACTCAGGACCTTGTGCTTACCAGGCAGGCGTGGTGCTACTGAGCTACATCCTACCCTGGTCAAATGATTTTTTAAAAGAGTGCCAACACCATTCAAAGAGAAAAGAATAGTCAGTTGGTCAGTTTTCCGTTGCTGTGGTAAAATACCTGACATAAATCCACTTCAAAGAGGAAGGTTTTATTTTGCCTTACAGTTTCAAAGGTTTCAGTCCATGGCTGGCTGGCTCCATTGGTTTTTGGCCTGGGGTGAGAGAGAAACATCATGATGGAAGGGAGTGGTGGAGTAAGGCTTCTTACCTCATGGTAGCCAGGAAGCAGACAGAAGGAAGAAGAGCTCACCTCTGGTTCCCATTATTTCCTGATAGTTCCATCAAACTATGATCTCATTGATGAATTAATCCACTGATGAACTTAGAGCCCTCAGGATCCAGTTATTTCCAGAAATGCCCACAGGCACACCCAGAAATGTGTTTTACTAATTTTCTTGTGTTTCTCAGCCCAATCAACTTGAAGATCAAGATTAATCATCACAAATAATCTTTTTAAGAATGATGCTCAAGGAGGGGGGGATTTAGCTCAGTGGTTCCGGCGCCTGCCTTGAAAGCGCAAGGTCCCAAGTTTGATACCCGGTACCAAAAAAAAAAAAAAAAAAAAAAAATGGTGCTCAAATAGCCACAGGCAAAAGAATGAAATTTGATCCTTAGCTCATATTATACACAAAATTGACTCAAAATAGACCATGATCATAAATATGTGATAATATTATAAATTCTTAAAAGAAAACAGAAGTGAATCTTCATGAAGTTGGCTTAGGCAACATTTCCTTTCTTGCATAGGAAGCCAAAGCACCAGCAACAAAAGAAAAGAAAAGTTGAACTACAAAATTTTAAAACTTTTGTGCCCAAATAACCTGATCAAGAAAGTGAAAAGACAACCCACAGAGTGGGAGAATGTATTTGTGAGCCACATATCTGGTATGGCACTTGTATATAGAGCGGATAAACTCTTATGATTCAATAACAAGACAGGCAACAATTTAACAATGCATAAAGAATTGGGACAGACATTTCTTTGGAGAAGTTATACAAATTTCCAGTAAACACAAAATGATGCTTAATACCAATACGCATCACGGAAGTGTAAATTAAAATCTCAGTGAGATACTGCTTGATACCCACAAGGATGGGTATCATAAAAACGGCAGATAATAATAAGTGTTGGTGAGGAGGTGGAGAATTTGAAACCCTCATAAACTGCTGCTGGGAACGTGAAGTAGTGCAACGGCTTTGGAAATCATCCTCAAAAGCTTACACATATTTAGCATATGACCCAGAAATTCCACTCCTAGGTATATAGCGCTGAGAACTGCAGATATGTGTTCACACAATAACATATACACATGTTCACTTAGAAGCATTGTTGATAAAAACAAAAAGTGGAAACAACCCGAATGTCCATCAACCAAAGAATGGATGGGTAAACAAAATGTTAGAGTATTATTTGGCTGTAGAAGACAATGAAATATTGATGAACACTTCCACAGGAGTAAGCCTTAAAAGTATCATAAGTGACAAATCGGACACAAAAGGCCACAAATTGTGTGATTCCACTGATGCAAAATGTCCAGAATAGGCAAATATATGGCATCAGAAAATAATTTGTGGCTTTCTAGAGCCGGGAAGGAGCGGGGGAGGGTCTGATAATGAGTCAAGGGTTTGTTTTTGGAGTGACGCAAGTGCTCCAGAATTAGATTGTGGTGATGTTGCACAGCCCTGTGAATAGCCTGAAAGCCGCTGAACCGTGGACTCTAATGGATGTGTAATATGGTGTGCAAAATGCGTGTCAGTTCATGCAGATATTTTAGTTATATGTCTCTCTTGAGATGAGTCAAGTTGTTGGCTGGGCTGAAGTCACCTGAAAGCTGGATGGGGTGGGGCACAGATCTGACCCCAAGACTGCTGCCCAGTGTGTGCTGGCTGCTAACAGATGGTCTCCATTCAGCACTCCCTACCGCGTGGCCCTTCCCATGAGGCTGCCGGATCGCTGTGAGAACAGGGCAGCTGGCTTCCTTCAGAGTGGTTCAAGGCTGCAAGGTGGAAGGCATCACCCTCTGTGACCGGGTCTTGTATCTCACATGGAGATCGAATCCTGTTGCTTACATACAGATGTGAAACCAAGAGGAAAGCACCCTTGGGGGCACTCTTGGGAGCCAGCCCTCACCAGCAGGGCTCAAATCCTGTGCGTTCTCAGTGGCTTCAGCTCCTGAGCTCCTTAGGCACAGCCAGCGCTCGACACTGCGCTTAGCAAACACGCAGCCCACCATGTTCCTGGGGTCCTAGGAAGGGCAGCCCCAGCATCTGCTGGAGACCCATGTGTACACGCATAGTCACACGTACTTACACGTGTACGTATTATTTTACAAAACGTCTGACTTACTGGTCTGAAGGTCGTGGATTCTCCTAGATGAATAAATTTCCATCATCAGTTTAATATGAGAAACTTCAGCTGGTTTTTCTTTCTCTTCCTAACTCCATTTACTGTAACCTTTACTTGGCAACCATCTGACTCCATAGGAAATGCCTTTCTGGGCTGCAGTTCTCCAATTACAAACCCAGAAACTCCCATTCCTTGTGCTGAGGAATCATGAGAAACAGAACAGACCCTGGGCCCAAATCTGCTGCGATGCTTTCAGATCAATGTAATGCCACCTGCTGGGTCAGGCTAAGAGTCTGTCAGTCTGTGGCAGTGCTGGCGAGCCCCGTCTTCACCATGTCACCCCAGTGGCCCTGAGGAAGGAAGGAAGGCGGAAGGAGCCCAGCACGAGTGGTCCACACCTCTGTGGTCTGGGGCTGGTGTTTGCTAACCAGCCCTGGGGCCTGGGGAAATCACCCCGTGCTGTGGGCCCACTCCCATTCCGTACGGAGACAGAGCTGGACTCAGCTCAGAGCTTTCCAGACCTTCAGATCCTAGTGATGCTGTGGAGGGATTCCACGGGGTGATCATATTTTACTAGGTCCAAATAAAGAGATTTTATAAAAGCTGAGCATCTAGGACGATTGTAATTTTACTAGAAAGGATATTTAATACCAAAAACAAAGGAAGAAAAAGCACAATCTCCATATAAACACATTCCTTTAAGTGAAAACCAAGTTTTTATGAAAAACTTAACATCCTTACTGTTCTCATTTCTCTACAGACCTTTGAAAAGGCCCCAGAGCAGCATCAGAGGACCCAAGCACTGGCTATTCGGGGATCCACCTGCTCCGCCCTGGGACTGTCCCAGTGTATGTGGCCACAGTAGTGCTGGCTCTTGCTAGTCTGCGGTTCAGCTGTCAGCTCAGCCCAGATGTATTAGGAAGTCATAATAGTTCTAAGCATTCCTTGTCCAAAGTTTCCCATTTTTTAGAAATCTCTGAAGGTAGAAATACCTTAAACCTGTATCCAAAGTGCCCTTTGACCTATGGATACAGCTCACCAATACCACCCCTGCTCAGCTTGCTGGCACTACCCCTCCCTGGGACAATTTACCCTACTTTGAATCAATCCCATGAGTTCCAGGGCTCCATGGCCCAAACCTCCTTAGCCACTGACCAGTGCTACTAACTGAATTTCATCCCCCCCAACTTTATGCTGAAGCCCTCACAATGCTATTTATTTGGAGCTGGGGGCTTTGAGAAATAATTTAGGATTCAACGAGGTCACGCACATGGAGTCCATGATGAGAGTAGTGTCCTCATAAGCAGACACAGTGGAGAGCTTCCTCTCTCTCACTCCCTCCTCCACCCCTTCCTTCCTCTCTGAGCGCCACACACACCATCCTTCAGCCACACAGCGAAACAGCAGAACTAACAGCCTTACCCCCTGAGCCACACAGACAGCAGGGTGATGTGGGGATCCTCCAAAAGGAAATTGTCTAGCAGAAAAAAGTAACATGTACACTCTAGAGTTACTATGGTCCCCAAAATGGTTGGGCCACAACCAAAGTCCAGGGGTTTGTACAAAAAATGGAGGCAGTGAAATGTAGTGATCTGAATGTCAGTTCTGCCTCTATTAGCTGTATAACATTACATTTCTCATTTGCTCTGAGAATACTGGCCAGTAGCAAACATGCTGTAGTGTTTACCCTGAGGTAAATCATGCTTGGCATATCCCCAAAGTATGCCAAGGAATGACTTGCTTTCATTATTATTTTCACATTGTCACAGTCTATCAACAGTCTTTGGGCCAGGGATTTAGCTCAGTGGTTCTGCCGCCTGCCTTGCAAGTGCAAGGTCCCGAGTTCGATCCCCAGTACCCAAAAAATCCCCAAACCAAAACAAAAAAAACCAAACACTCTTTGAGAACAAAAGACATTAGTCTTTTTGTAGCATTTTGTGTTGGTAGTGACATTTCCATGTACAAAATATGGTAACTTTCAACTGCTGAAAATGTCAAATCCTAGAAAATGTAGCATTCCTATTTGTGATGTTAACATCATTCTCCAACAGCTGTTAGTCAAAGACTCATTTGATGAATCTGACTTTTCCGAAGCAGACAATTCTGAAGGTTTTTCAGATAGTGGTTCCAAAGACAATAGGGTCAGGCCTCTATCCTATTGGGAACTGGATGGAATGGCCCTACATCAGCCGACTCAGGATGCACTATGAAATTGTCAACCAGTGTCAGGACTTCACCAGCACATGTGGCAGAAAAGTTGATGTCTGTGACCCTACTGACCCACTGTAGGTTTTTGAACTATTTTTTACTGAGGAATTAGTTGTAAAAGCTACCAGCAAAACGAATGCCCAAGCTGCCTTGTTGGCTTCAAAGCCACCTGGTCTGAAAGAATTTTTTTTTTGGTACCGGGGACCTTGCACTTTCGATGCAGGCGGCAGCAACCACTGAGCTAAATCCCCAGCCCCAGAAGGGATTTTTGTGAATGAGCAAATGGGAAGACACCGACAACCATGAACTGAAAGTCTCTTTTGCAGTAATGTTACTACACAGGACTGAGCAGAAACCTGAGCGAGAGACATTTTGGCTGACAAAGTCTCTTTTGGATACACCTTATTTCAGGTGGTTTATGACTGGTGAAAAATTTTTTACTTTTGCTTCTTTGATACCTGCATTTTCTCAACAGTTCTTCCCTATCTGCTGGTCACTCGAAGGGCCAGACTTCATTACAGAAGATCAAACCTCTGCTCAACTTTCTCGACTTCAACTGTACAAGGGGTGAATGAAGGATACAGTGAATGTTTTAATTAATAAACTTAAAACATTGCCATAAACAATGGGATAAGTGTGTCCAAATGCAGGGGGAGTTATTTTGAGTAGTTTGGGAGGGATTAGTAACAATGTTGTTTTACTGTAATAAATTTAAAAAATATTCACTGTAGTGTTGATTACTACTTGTTGGTCAGATGTTAGTGGCAACTTCTGTCAAATAAAAACTTTATGTTGTATCTGTTAGGTCAAAGAAGATCCCTAGTGAAACCAGCAAGAGAGCCAGCCCCAAGGAAATGTAAAGTGGAAGTTTTGTTGCTCCCTGAGACTGCACGCCTGGGTCATGACTGCAGGAGCCAACCCCAGCTAGGGGTGTTCTGGGTTACACCCAGGGGTCTGGGTGTAGATGTGGGAAAGGGTGATTGGGCAGAAAAGGACAAAGCAGGGTCGGTTGCTGGACAGGTTGGGCTAAGATCTGCTTTTCTAGGTTAAGTATCTATTTCTCCAAAACGGTGTTGAGTTAAACTCTGCATTCCTTAGCTAGGTCTTCACCTCTCAGAAATGGTGTGGCCTCTCTGCCTGCAGGGGCCTGCTGCGTTCTCTCACCACAGCCTCCCCATCCGCCTTATTCACCGGATCTTACCAGGCAACTTCCGGCTCTTCCCCAAAGTCAAAAGGGATGTGAAATGTTTTGAATGGATTCAGGATGTCAAGGCAGCCTTGACAGGGTAACTAAAGACACTCACAAATGAAGACTTCCAGATCTGCTTCAGAACTGGCAAGGAGGATGAGCTAAGTGTGTTTGAAGTGAGGGGAATTAATGGCCATGTGACTTTTACTGTAATTCTTTTCCAAAAAATTTTAAAATATTCACTCTGTGTTTTGATCCCAGCAGAGATACACTCCAGACAGACACAGAAGCTGATGAGTTAGTGAAGCAGTGCACCCTGATGAAATGAGCATGATTTGGTCTCAAGCTACACAGACTTCCTGAAAGTCAGCCTGGTCACACGTGGAATGCTCTTGTCCCACGCAGCCAGCATGAACTGGGAAGACTCACATTGTTCTTGGTCAGTGACCTTCATCACTGAGGATATGGGGTCTTCCTTAGTGACTGTTGATACACCTCTCGGGCTTTTCTGAGAATTACGTCAAAACAGGCCTGAGGCAGGTAGGATGGCTCCTTTGAACAGACGCCAGAGGCCGAATGATCATCTGATACCAAATGATCTGGGAAAGGGATTGCAAAGGCAGTGACGGGAACCGGATCCGGTAGTGAAGTTAGGCACAGAAATGGCGTGACAAGAAGCTGGTGACAGCGGCCAAGGCTCAGCCCGGGTTGGTTCCGTGAATCCCCATGGTCACCCACCACGTGCGGGAGGTGCTGTGGTCAGGGCCACTTCACAGGTGGGAAACAGCAAGTGGGACAAGGGCCAGCGCACCTCAGGACCCAAACCCTGGCCGGCCCGAATCTTTTCTAGAGCTCACCATTTTACCAAGAAATAATCGCTGAAGCATCTGAAAGAAAAGACACACTCATGTGCACACACTGCAACTTTGGAGCCTTCTGACAGGGCAACAGTTCCAAAGAACTTGGGAAATAAAGACATTTTAAGAGATACCTTTTTTTAAAAGTTGGTGACAATGTTGTCGATGTTCCACCATGACACAGTGCTTGAAGCAGAGGACAGAAGTGGGAAGAAAACTAAGAAGCCAGGTGCCGTTGCGGATGACAATGAGAATATAGGTACGGGGGACTTGGCTGATCGGATCTTCACTTCTCTAACTGATCCAATTTACCACAGGAGAAAATATTAAGTACTGATCATCATATGCATCCCTGTTACATTAGGATTAGCTACAAGTTCTGTTTAGAAATAACTCCAAGAGCAGTTTCTTAGTGGAGGTCCTTAAGATAGCGCCTGCCATATCGTACCTTGTCTCTGGTGAGCCATCAGTACCATCTGAGGAGGAAACACTTTCCTAATGAATCCATTCAAAAGAGAGCCACAACCATGGCCCACGTCCTCTCCACCTTGTTCGTGAATTCCATGAGGCATGGGTGGTGTTGGCTACGTTAAAGCATCCTGGAGGAGATTTTGCTTTCAACCCAGTCGAATGCATATTTCTGTGATTTAGACACTCTGGGGAAACAGAAATCAAAAAGTCTTGTCCTCCGGGCATAAAGAGGTTACGAAGAAACACAGAAACGAGAGAAAAAGCATAGCCTAACACTGAATACAGGACGAGTACAAAGCGCTATGGAAAATAGAGGAGCGATGGAGAACTCATGCCAGGTGAGGACTTCTGGGGAGAGGCCTGAAATGAGATGACTTAGGAAAGCAGTAAGCACCTGTCTGTGAGAAGAAGCCCTGTTTGATGGGCACTGCATAGGCAGGGCAGGGCAGGCAGGGCAGGCGGGGCAGGCAGGGCAGGCAGGGCAGGGCAGGACAGCCCGAATGTGCAGAGGGGAGAGGAGAAGGGGAGGCGGGTCCACCACTGCTCGGTGGCAGGTCAGGGATGTATGTCCTGGTGGTTTCCTGGTTGAGCTTCTGCTAATTGGGTCCAATGGAATCATGAAGAAAGCAAATGGTAAGACTGTGGAGCGATGCCTTTAACATTGTGAGAGGAAGTGATTTCCTTTCTGCCAAATGTCAATATGAAGGAAGGTAAAAGAGTCTGGCTCTTTACACTCTATAAACAGACACTTCTCAAATATCCTTGATAAAGCAATGGGAGGATATACTCTATCAACAAAACGAAACAAATCCAGAAGGCAGGGAAGCCCAAGACCTAGAAAACAGGATTTAAGCTGCAGAGAGGTGAGGCAGATTCTCAGGATAATGGCAAAGGGAGTGTCCAGAACCTCAGCCAGATGTATAGAGCATGCAGGTGGAAAGGCTGCAGGAGGTGGATTTTCAAGAAACTGAAATTATTGGGATGCTTAATGCTTCTAAATATTGAGAGGGGGAACTTCTGGTTCTTGGTCTGTTCTATACAGAGCTTAGAAGTCACCACTCCATCCTAAACATAAGAAAAAAACCCTAACAAACTAGAAAAGCAGAGAAAGTAAAATCACCGAGCAAATCGATGTTTCCAAAAGTAGAGAGCCAGACAGGAAGATACAGAGAATCACACCTAACTGAGCAGAACCCACCAGCAGAAACTGCAGAAGCCAGCGCCCTGCAATTACTGAATTGCTGGAGGCTCCCAGTTCACAAATCTGAGAGTTACGCACCCCAGGGAGAGCCAGTCAGAGCAGGGGCCATGCATTTAGGAGTTTTACCTCCATGAGTTCAACCAGGTGCTCACAGTGAACATTAAAGAAAATCCCCCATACTTCTGACAATGGGAGGAGGACAGGAGCCATTTAAAAATATGTCAGAACCCTCTGTTCTTAACAAGGCCTGCCCTGAGGAGAAACTGGTTAACCAGAGGCTAACGTGCAGGTTACCATCAGAGTCTAACCAAACTGGGGAAGGGTAACTGTCAACTCCAGCCAGCTCTGGCTTTCGGTGTGAGAGAAGGGTAACACGCAATTCCTGTCTCTTCCAGCCATCCAGTCCCATCCAAGTGGCGAATGTGTAGACTGAGGTGGGAATGGAGGCTGGGAGATGGGCATGAAGTTCCCACTCGAGTCATGCAAGCTCAGTAATAGACTAAATCCTAATCACTGGATCATGGAACATTTACCCTTCCAAGCCTTATTCGGTATCAGTAAAGGCCTATCTACAGCAGTTCCAGTACATCATTTCTAACTTTCAGTAGAAAAAGTGTACAAGGCATACTAAAAGGCAAAAAAAAAAAAAAAATACAGTTTGAAGAAACTGAACAAAAAAGTCAGATATACAGGAATACTGGAATAATCAGATCAGGAATTTGAAAAATATCTGTGATTAATATGCTCTAAAACTTGTCAGAATCCAAATAGGGCTGCCTCGTCAAACCCTGGCCAAACAGAGCCAGGAGGCCACAAAGGCAGAATTCTCACACACCAGCAGTTGCCTGATCGCAGAAATTATCCCAAGAGAGTCAACCGAAGCCCAGCTTGCTACATGAATCACAAGGACAGCTAGTCAGACGTCCAGGAACATTTGCCTGACACACTCTCTTCGCCAATAAACTGACGCCACTCCTGAGACAGGCACCCATAACCGGTGTTCTGTGTCTCAGACTACTTCTGTAATCCTCCTCATTGTCCTTTAAAATCCTGCTTTGACTCCTTGAGTACAGCTGCGGCTACCCTGTAGTTCATCATGACGCCAGCTAACCCAGATTGCAGCCTACTACCTCTCCCGAATAAACTCATTATCTAAGGAGAATTTTTCCTGTTTTTAAAATTTACATTGACAATGCTAATAATGGCTTTAATATTGAGAGGGGATAAGACAAATGACAGGAAGTATGAGGTTGACTTAGTATTAAGAACATGAAATTCAATCAAAATAGAAAAGAAGAAAATTATTAACTCCAAAAAATGCTGTTCATGTATACTGTGAAGTATTCATATGATCATATTACAAATACATGAATATTGATTTAATCAAAATTACTTTTTATGTTTATAGGAAGACGGGGGTCGAGAGTGTGCACGTGTGGTAGGGGTTGACAGAAATAGGGGGAAGAAAGAGAGCTTCTTTGTCCCTTGCAAGGGGCAAGGCTTATAACTGAAAGCTTAACTCTCAGCAAGATAAGCATTCTTAGAGACACAGAGGTAATTTTGAAGAGTATCTGCTTAAAAAAGCAGTTACCTCTGGGCAACGGGAAGTGAGAGGGAAGGAAGAGGACAGATGCTTTTCTCAGAGGCTTGTAGAATTACCTCTTTATACAATTGGCAACCATGATGAACAAACAAAGTTACAAATGCAAATCTTAGGTGTTGATACTAGATTTAGGTTCAAATCTCTGAGGGAACATGTTTGTCAAAGCACTCATACAAAACAATTCTGACACCAGATATGTGGGATTTTTTTCCTGTCCTGACCAATTCTCAGACACATGCTGTACTCGAAAATTCATTGGCATCACTCTCCCTGCTTGGAGACAGCATCAGATCCTACAGCCACAAGGCTGCCCCACTTCGACACCATTCCCAACTCTAAGCCCTTGTATTTCAGATCAACTAGCCATGGGTTCCCGAGAGACTCCATTTCCTAAAGAGCTCACAGACTCAGGGAAATATTTAACTTACATTTACTGGTTTATTTCAAAGGATTTTACAAAGGGTACAGATGCAGAGGTACATAGAGCAAGGTCCTACAGGGTCCTGAGCGCAGGAGTGTCTCTCCTGGGGGAACTGGGAGGCACCACTATTCCTGCACTGGATGCATTTACCGCCCGAAAGCTCATCCAATGCTGCTGCTCAGCTTTTACAGAGCTCCAGGCTCCCCCTCCTTCCCAGAGGTTCATAGATGGTGACAAAAACTATAACTCTCTAAACACAAGGTCTTTCTGTTGAGCAGCCCTATCCTGAAGTTATCTGGCACTCCATCCTGCTTTACAAATACCATAAACTCAGGCATGGGTAAAGGGACTTATTAGGAATAACAAAAGACACTGCTACCATTCAGGATAGGAGTTTTAGGTTTTAGGAGCTCTGTGTTCCACCCTGGGAGGACCAACTATATTTCCTGTTATACCATAAAATCCCAGTTCTGACTTTATGTGACTCCACTGCAGTGACTTAGACCCTCTGAACTCTGTCTTCACCAGGCAAATAACACCAACATCTTGAGATGTTACTGTGATAACTGGTTAAAATACGGCCTATCAAATCGCCTGGCAGATGTTGGGATCTGAGGATGCACTTAACTCCTTCCCACCCCTGGAGCTCCCATCTGTGTCAGAGACTGCTGGTTCACCTCCAGCACATTTTCATTTTGTCAATGAAAATTTCAGGTTAGTATATGTCTTCGTGCATTTTGTGTTGCTGTAATACAGTACTGACACTGGGTAATGCATATAGGAAAGAGATTATAATCCCTAGCACCTCATCAACACCACCATAAAACAAATGGTTTACAGCATCTCCTTGGCTCTGGCGAGGGCTCCCCTGGCCGTGTTAGCAGAAAAGGAATTGGTCATGTGCAGAGCGGAGGGACTCACGTGGTAAGAGAGGGAACCAGAGACTGAAGAGGGGCCTACAGATCATCTCAGTATTTCAGGACTGGATCATAGCAATCTTTAAATAAAGCAATCAAGATCGTAAGAAGAACAGGAGACATTTATTGAACTCTAAGTGCTTTACAAACATTAACTCATTTAACTCACATTAGCCTTACGAGGTAGGTGGTATTGCTATTTCCTTTTACAGGTGGGGAAACTAAGGCACCGAGGTTTAATAAACTTGCTCAAAACTACACATTGAGTAAGAAGCTGAGGAGGGTAACTGGGCCCTGCTAGTCAGGATCCACAACCCATGCTCATGATCGTTTGGCCAAAAATGTGCCCCTTCTTTCATCACATGGTCTGCCTGGCCAAGGTCTAACAGAGCACATCAGAGCCAGGCAGTGAACTGCACAGAAAACTAAGGATAGTCTGAAAAACGAACCAAGCAACAAAGGACAACGGCAGCAACGGAATGACCAACCTGGGATAACGGGAACCCTCTAGCTTTATTAAATTTCAGGGAGAAATGCAGGTCACCAAGCCAAGCTGGAGTCTGCAGAGCCTAGAAATCTGAGCATTTCCTGTTCCGGCGAGTCTCCTTCCGGGGCGGGTCAGCGGATGGTGTACTTCTCCCACTTCTTCTCAGGGTCGTAGGGCTCCCAGCGGCTGGCCGGGAAGATGTGCTTGTTCTTCTCGTACCAGCTCCGCAGCACCACCTTCCCTGCATGCGACTCGTCCTTTTCCACGGTGGCGTCGCTGAGCAGCCGCGTGTCGTCGTGCACATCGAAGTTGAAGAGCGGCCCGCTCTTGCCCCTGGCCTTGGTGACGATGAAGTCATAGAAGGTGTGATAGTGGGGCAGGATGAGATCCTCCTTGATGTACATGAGCTGCTCCACGCCGGCCGCGCGCAGCTCGTAGAAGTCCTGGCGCAGCCCCTGCAGCGCCTTCTTCAGGAATTGCTGCACCGTGCTGCCCTTGCTCATGCGCACTGTGCGCCGGTGCCCCGAGCCGTCCCAGTAGCTGAAGGTGAGCTCCATCTCCTCGCTCTTCACCTGCTCGCGCTTGGCCTCCCACTCCTTGCGCAGCTCCTCCCGCAGCCGCTTCTCTTCCTCCTCGCGTTCGAGGTCCGGCAGGAAGCTGGTGTCCACGTCGGGGTTCTTGCCCAGGCTCTTCTTGTTCCTGCTGGTCTGGGCCACTGGGTCCTGGTCCCCGCCGTCGTCCCCGTCGCCGTCGAGCTCTTCGAGTGAGAAGGACAGGCTGGCGATCTTGCGCTTGCACTCCTGCCTGTGCTCCTTCTCGCGCCGCATCTCCAGCTGCAGCTCGTGCTCCTCCAGCTGCTTCCTCTGGGCCAGCTGCATCTCGCGCTCCCGCAGCAGAGCCTCCTGCTTGGCTTTCATGTCGTTCAGGGTCACCAGGCCCACCGTGCTTGACTTCAGCTCGGCCTCCACGGCATCGTAGTGGGCCGAGAACTTCTTGTCCACCTTCGACTTCATGATGGTCTCCTCAGCGATGCGCTGCTTCAGCACCTCCATCTGCGCTTTCTGCTTTTCGCGCTTCTTGATGAGGTGCATGGCCCGGCCGGCCTCCCGCATGCTGCCCTTGTACTGCGCCATGCCCACGGCTCAGTGCAGCCCCAGCTGCGCCTCTACTCGTTCCTCTCTCCCACCTGGGACTCCGGGGTCAATTCACGAATCCTGCAGCAACGAGGGAAGAACATGAGTTGGAAAGGAACCGATCTCATGCATGGTCTAGATCAGCACCTTACAACAGAACGTTCTGCCATGGCGGACATGTTTTGTCCTTGTGCTGACCTAGGATGGTAACCACCAACCACAGGAGGCCAACTAGTGTCACCAAGTCACCGAGGTTTTTTTTTACTTCAATTAATTTAAATTAGAACAGTCATGGGTTCCTACAGGGAAGTGCAGGGCTGGGTTTGGGAGCTGAACATCAACAATAATCTCACATCAAGTAACAAAAGAAAATCAGTACAGGAGCGCTACAGAATTTACAAGGTAGGCTTACAAGCGCCGCCTGCAGAGGCCGGTGTGGAAAAATGCAAAACCGCCCTCTGCACACTGGAATTCTGAAGGACCCAGTGGACAGTCAAAGATGTGGAGCTCACTGCAGAGTTCTGTGTGATCTGTATCAGGAGGCCGAAGGGTCTGGGTAGGAAGCCTGGAGACGGATGTCCAAAGGTGAGAGCAAAGACTTGAGCTCTTCTGAAGAAACACGTGAGGCTTCCTTTTACCTTTGCTTTTTATTCCCTCCAGGCTACCGGCCGATTTGGTTGGTGCCACCCACACTCAGGGTGGGTCTTCCCTCTTCATAAAGTCAATCACCACACCCAGAACTATGTTAAACCAATCAACCTGGCATTTCTTAATTCAAACTGACACCGTGGGTAACCATCACAATGGCTGACTACCTGTTTTCTGGTGGGAGGTTAACAGTATCTTCCAGCATTCGCTTGGTGGAAAGCCAGTATTTCAGCATGCTACAGGGGATGAAGAAGAACTCTCACATATTCAGAGACTTAAAAGTGCAAAATATACTGAGGTAAGCTTGGGAAATAACTCATGACTCTTACATGTGTTCTTGGTGGATAAAGAAATCCTGACCAAACAAGGGAAAACCCAAGAGGAGATGTCACAGATTTCAAAGTAGATTTTGTGCCATTTCTCTGAGTTTCATAAGATCTAAATTTTTTCTTTAGTTTTATCAAAGTAGTACCAGTTTGATAAGAATGGTTTAAGAGAATGTGAAATGGTTTTACATTCTTGTTTTATGAGGAAAAGTAAAACTAAAAGGACTACTGTAACATTCAAAAGCACTTTCTAGTTTGTTTTTCTCTTCCACAGAGGCAAACACTTTAAATCTTTTCAGATGTTTCTTACGGTATTTACTTTCTTGGTTTTCAGCAGTGCTTATATTGCTATTTTTGTAACTAATCAACTTTGGACTTTATCTATTTTTTTTTTTGGTACCGAGGAACAAACTTGGGATCTTGCGCTTGCAGGGCAGGTGCCGGAACCACTGAGCTAAATCCCCGGCCCCTGGACTTTATCTATTGACTTATTACGGTGGATGAAGATTTAATTTTTCAATATGGCAGATCAAAATGGCTGGCCAACTCATGTGAAGAGGGTATTAAGGAGGTTGTCAATATCTAACCAGATAAGAAAAATCCAAGACATTAAATTGCCAAACTTAATTATGAACACAGTGGCAAAAAACCAATCATTCCAAGGCTACACTGTTTTCATCTATAAGTAAGCTACTCACTAATTGGCAGAGCTCTTGTACAATGTTGGGCATCATGGTAATTACCAAGAGTGAACAATAAATGCATTACAAATAATAAATTTGGTTCTTATCTATTCACTCATACATCCTTGTATATTTACATAATTAATAGTTTGGGTCCATAATCTTTTATCTGTGAAAATAGCTTATTCCTTATGTTTTGGGAATTCTGGATTCCAGGCTAGTGACTCTTCAGTGGTTCTGAGGAAATACCCACCTTTAGCCACAGTGGTTCTACAGGGAAACATGTTATTTATATGTCAAAAATTTTCTTTCATAATGTTCTTTAAAAAGCAAATTGTGGTAAATTGAAGACAGCAGTTTATGAACATATGAATGTATATATCACATATATATATACTGACAAATAGGCCTTAATCATAGATGGTTCAACACTAGAAACTCTGTGTGTAATTTACCACAATAACATCTGAATGGTTGCAGATAAAATTTAAAAAATAGCAAACTAGATAAAAGATGTATTTGAGAAACCTACAGTAACTGTTATATTTAATAGTGTACTTTTATGTCCTTTATAATTTTCTCAAAAATAAAATTATGGGGCATTTTAGACTGTACCGGATAATTACAGATCTTCAAGTATGGTGAGGTCGCAGCACAAACTGAAAATACGGTAAGTGGAAAATGCACATAATACCCCTACACTGCTCCGGCAGCACGCTGTAGGGTGTGGGTTGCTTCCTGTGGTGATCTTGGGGCTGACTGGAAGCTTAGCTTGCTGCCTCTGCCCGTCATTGGCAGAGAGGATCAGACCACATATAGCTAGCCCAGGAAAAGATCCAAACTTCACCATTTCAAGTGTGGTCTCTACTGAATGCCTATCATTTCCACATCATCACAAAGTGAAAAAAATCATTATGCTGAGCTGTCGTTAAGACAGGCATTGTTTGGGGAAACTGGGGGAAGGTGAGCAGCTCTGGGAACAGCTGCCAGGTGCGAAAGTGGCAGAGATGGAAAGAGAGCTCCAACTATCTGTCAAAAGGTTGTGTACCTTTGGTTCTGAGATTTCAAAGCCTCACCAGAAACAAAGCTTTTATTATTATTATTGTTACTTTGTTTGTTTTTTGTTTTGAGACAGGTCTCACTCTAGTTCAAGCTGGGTTTGAACTCACTATGTATGTAGCCTAGGCTGGCCTGGAACTCAGTGATCTTCCTGACTCATCCTCCCAAGTTCTGGGATTACAGACGTGTGCCCCTATGCCCAGCTGAAATACAGCTTTTAAAACTATCTCCAGAGAAATGGTCATGACAAAAACAAAGACGCTGTGAGTCAGACTTTGGCTAACACTCCATTGATCACCTGACATCCATAGGTGACAGTGGGGACTTTTACTAGCAGCACAATAACATGTTGGATCTCTTGGACTCAGTACTAGTTCAGAACCAGTGTCTAGTAGTCCTTGAAATGTCCATTCATTTTCTTTTCCCCAATGTACAGTTACCCTAGTCAAAGACCCTAGGTCTCTTTGGGGAACGATGGGAGAGAGCCTGATAGTGTAACATTTTGGTAGTGTACCTGGTCCTTCCCCAAGGAGACCTGGCTTCTCTTTCAATCAAGGGGTTCTGGGCCTGTAAACGGGCTCAAGTTTGTACCCAGGTCGAGGGGCAGTGATTCTCTGTTGCTATGATTTGAGGTAGATTTTAGTTTATTTGCCCTAAAATATTCCTGCTTATATAAATCCAGTAAAAATTTAGTAGGCTTCCTATTTCACTCTTGGGAACACCATGACTAATCAGCCAATGCCATAGGTCTACAGGTGTCTGGCCATTCTGATCATTGCTTTATTTGTGCTGTCCATTACAGTAAGTTTGCCTACCTTGCCCTTGGCAGTTTACTGCTACCACTTGGCCCCTGCCACTCTGAGATTCAATTAAACCTAATGCCTTTAAAAGTTTCCCAGTTGTGTGCCTTCGGCCCTACTGTAAGGGCTGACATACAGAGAAGAGCAACAACAGGGCTCTTCAAAAATACCTCACAAATCTGTTTCTTAAGATATTAGTGAGGGATACATTCTATGGATCCTCCCAGTGTGGAGGATTAGGTTTTACCTGGTAAGTCCTCTCCAGCATTCCTGTTTCCCTAAGCCTTTGAATCCCCACATCAATAGTAAACCAAAGAATATCCAGCACCTCCAGCTCATTCACAGTGGGCTATCTTTTGATCCATACTTTAGCCAACCATCCAAATAAAAGTGTTGTCATCTTTTTTAACTTCCCGAGTTGTGCCATTAAATTCAGAATTTCTACTTAATGGGCCATGTCACGCTCAGCCCGATCCAGGTTTGTTTCTTCCACCTTCATCCTGTACCCTTAAAATCCATCCCCATACTTGTCCCTCAGATCTCTGCTTGTGAAAATTAGAAAACTCAAGAAGTTCCGTGGGAGTGGAGTGGACCTCCTCACTGGTCATGCCACGTACCTCATCTTTACGGATGTTCTCAGATTTGAGCCCGGTCATGGGCCTACAGGCAGAAGTGGGTAGAGAGGAAGGAAATGGAAGGCGGCCAAGGGTTGGAGGGAGGGGGAGGGAGAAAGAGGAAGGGAAGTAAAATTGTTAAGATGTGTGCAAGTACCAACTCCCAGTGAGGAATGTAATCATTGTGTACTGGAACCATGTACTAAGAACAATGAATTTAAATTAAGAAAAAGAATTTAGGAGTTCAGTGTCCCAAGCTTTCTCCACTTCTTCTCAAACATCTCCATCTCAGTTTACAGATCCTTTTGTCCGATCAGCATCCTCACTTTCACTTCAGATGTCCTTTGAGGCTGAGTGTTCCACTCAGCAACTGAATTATGAGGGTTTGTGTTTGCTTTTCAGCAACTTCAGCCTTACAGCCATAAGTAAGAAGATTTTCCTTCAGGACGCATTTGGAAACCTTTAGATTTTTTATGCACGCCTGCAGCTGGGAGTTTGAATCTTTGAGCTCTTGATTTTCCTTTATTACTCTGTCTTCATTCGTAGAAGCTTTTAGATTGTTTGTGCATGACTTGAACTCATGATTTTCCTTTAGTAGTTTGTCCAGAGATGCCAAGAGCAAGGAGCCAACATCATTATATTTCCGACTCTTCAAAAAATGTCCAAAAGTATTGTATATAGTCATTAACCTTAAATCTTACAAGTGGCGAATTAGAATAAGAAAACGGATCTACGCTGTATATTACTTTAAGCAGTTCACACCATGTACTATTGCTACTATCTCCACATTATGAAAGGCAGAGATCATGACAACTTTGTATCTCATCAAATTTCATTGCCAACTTCAGAAGTCACTAAATCAATTAGAGAAATTCATCCCAGAATTCTGCTTCTCTTGAAACATTCTTGCTGCCAAAATTTATTTAGTTAAGGCTCCCTAGAGAAACAGAATCAGTAAGAAACATGTGTATAATTATGTGAGGGATATACTGGGTAGGCTTATAGGATCAAAAGGGGAGGAGTCCCAAGGACCATCTGTGGAAACAAGAGGTGAAGAATCCAAAATGGCCGCCTGCACACTGAAGAGCCGAGGGTCCCGTAACAGTCAAAGGGTGGAGGCCTGGAAGCTCACTGCAGAGTCACCAGTGTGAATCTGTTAGAAAGCTGAAGAGCCTGTGCCAGAAGCCTGAAAGAACTGGAGACCAACATCTGAAGGCGATGGCAGAGTCCGGAGCTTCTTTGAAGAAAAAGGACAGACTTCTTTCTCTTTTTATTCCATTCAGGCTACAAGCCTGTGTTTGTTCCACCCACACCTGGGATGGAGATTCCCTCCTCAGTTTGTGGCTTACATGCTAATCATTCCCAGACACACCAGGGCTTCTGCTAGGTGGTTCTTACAGAAGTCAAGTTGACAGACACAACAATCACAACCAGCTTTTTGGCACTTGAAGCGGGTGGTGAATGATCACCCAGCAAACTGAGGAAATTAAATTCTGAGATAAGAACATGCTTCAGAAAATATCTGATCCTAGCATTGACCTTGGGTGAGCAGTGAGGCACTGTTGGGGAACTCTGAAGATAAGAAAGGGCTTGGTTTTTAGTTTCAGCTTAAACCAACAGATCTCACTTATGGTGTTAATATGTTCATCAGATTGCATATGATGTCTCTATTGATGAAGAATGTGCCGGGTGGCTTTGTGTGACTGGACTCTCAACTTTCAGCCATTATAGAGCGGCCTCTCATTGCAGTCCCCTGGATGTCCACTCATGACTGCTTACCCAGGGAAATGCTGCCCAGGAGTGTCCTGGAGCTTTTGAGAAAACCCACTCACTCCAGGCTTCATGGAAAATCAGACTGGTGCATAATTTCTCCAGAGCTCTCATGATGCTCCGGGGATCCACCAGCCCCAGGCGAGTTTTTATATTGTCTGTCTGTGGTCACCACTGTGTATTTGCCATGGCTCATCACTGTTAACATTTGTTCTTTAAACTTAGCCTGCAAGCATGGAAGATGCCACAGGATAGTTGAGCGATGTACAAACACAACAATTAGCATTGCATCTCCTAACTTCTCTGATCTCCCTCCTGCCTCTTCCATTTTTTTTTTTTTTTTTTTTTGGTGCTGCTGGGGACCAAAACCAGGACCTTATGCATGCAAGGCAAGCGCTCTACCACTGAGCCACATACCCACCCCCATCCTTTTCCAGTTTTTACTTCTCTGAAGATCTGTATTTTCTGTGAAGAGCACTAATGTTTAAGGAAGTAAATAATATCACGAGAAGAAAGTCTGTTTTATATTCTTGCCACCCATCACTTTAATTTGGGGCCAGATAATATAAAGATATGAGCTAGTTGCTTAAAATTTGTTTTTAGTTACAATTTGAGACAAGTCTTTTTCTGAAAGTTTTTTAAAATTAGTTTTTTTTTTTTTTGGTACCAGGGATCAAACTCGGGTCCTTCTGCTTGCGAGGCAGGCGGCAGAACCACTGAGCTAAATCCCCGGCCCTAAAATTAATATTTTAAAATTAAATTTTAAAAAATTTATGTTTTTAAAGACAGGGTCTCACTACGTAGTTTAGGCTGACCTTGAACTCACTATGTAGCCTAAGCAGGCCTTGAAATCGTGGCAATCCTCCTGCCTCAGCCTCCCAAGTGCTAGGATAACAGGCCTGCCCCGCCACACCTGGCTAAAATTAACTTTTAAATGTACATACAATGTAATTTCAATCTTTTTGGTGCATGGTTATGTAAGTTTTGACAAATGCCTAGATGCTTCTAATTGTTGGCAAAGCCTCAGTTGTATCTTTCACTTGGTTTTCAGAGGTGCATGTACTTGTAGTTTATTATTTTCTGTTGCCGAGTCATCTTCCTTTGTATGAAAGTGCCAGTTTATCCATTGAAAGACATATGGATTGTTTCCAGTTTTTGCTATGTGAATACAGGAGCATTATAAACATTTAGGTAGAAGGCTTTCATTGGGTATGCTTTCATTTCCCTACCTATGATTAGGATTGATAAGTTTTATGGTAAGTCTTTAATTTATAAAATATACCATGCTATTTTCTATAATGACGATATCATTCTGTGTTCTTAGCAATATGTAATAGTTTGTTACTTGACATTCTCACCTGGACATAGTATTGAGTTTTTATTTATTTTTTAGATTTTAGTCATTCTATTAAATAGCTGTCTAGAGTTGTAAATGGTCTTTATTTGCACTTCATTAAGTAAAAAATGGTGTATATTTTCTTTAGTAAAATATCTATGCAATGGGCAGGGGATTTAGCTCAGTGGTGCCAGGGCCTGCCTCACAAGTGCAAGGTCCCGAGTTCAGTTCCTGGTACCAAAGAAAAAAAAATATATATGTGCAAATCTTTTGCTCATTTTCAATTGAGTATTTGGGTTTGTTTGGTTTATATTTTTTATTTTTTATTTTTTTTTACCATTTTTAGAGTTTATGTGGGGTTTTATGTGCAAGTTCTTCATCAGATGTGATTTTGCAATACTTTCTACCAATCTAATATCTCTTCATTCTTAGTGTCCTTTGTAGAACAAAATGTTTTAATTTCGATAAAGTCTAACTTATCAGTTATTCATTTATGGATCATACTTTTGAGGTCTGATGTGGAAGTTCGTTGCCAAACCTAAGGTCACAAAAATTACTCCTAGCATTTCTTCTAGAAGATTTATAGTTGTAGGTTTTCAATTTGGACTTCTGACCTATTTTGAATTTTTTTGTATAAGATGTTAAGTGTAGTATCATTTCTATTCCATCTAAATACTCAACTTCTTTCTTGGTTTTACATAACCAAACTGTTCCCAGATCTCTTAAAAAAAGGCAGTATGCACCTTCTGTCTATAATGGAATCTACGGTGAAGATGGAGGAATATCAGAACGCTGACGGTGAACTCTGGGTCTGCAGAAAATAAATGGCAAACGCTGGCCAGGATGCTCCTCTCTGTCCTGACCTCAGTGTATGGTCTCTTCGGCACGTGCGGAGACACACTTGCAACACGACTGGCTGTCAGTGCTCAGGACACCTAGGGCAGCCTGCCTCGGTGCTTCCTCACGACATGACACAGGAAAGCTCAAGCTCAGAACATTATTCATTAAGATGTGGTGGTTTGAAAGACTCTCCACACACAGCCATGGTTTCCTTCTAACCAAAATTGACCAGCTGGATTTTTGCCGAGCCAGCAGCATTATCTATGATTGTCCCAGCTGTCAGGACTGGGCCTGGGTGTCTAAGTCATGATGCAGCTCATCCTCTCTGGGAAAAGTTCCTGGGAATGATGTTAAGGATGCTGAGATTCCAGTGGTGGATGAAATATCAAAGGTGAAATCTCCTTTTATGTCTCTGAGATTATCCACAAGACCTATAGTCACCATGTTCACAGAGTTGTCACCCAAGAGCTGATTTTGACTGAATGTTGCCGAGGGTCTTCAGTAAAGGATGTTTTGCAGAGATGTAGCCATTCTCTGTATAATGGTTACCAAGCTCCAGGGCTGGGGAATCAGTGGTGGGAACAAATTGGACAAGGACATATGGCTTAAAATTATTGCTAAATCACAGGGCCTGCAGTAAATACATGAAGAGATGCTCAACATCACTGGCCACTGGAAATATGCAAATTAAAATAACACTGAGATTCCATCTTACTCCAGAAAGAATGGCCATCATCAAAGAATTAAATAATAACAAATGCTGGTGAGGCTTTGGGGAAAAAGAAACCCTTCTACATTGCTGTTGGAAATGTAAGCTCATAAAGCCACTATGGAAATCAGTATGGAGAATCTTCAAAAAACTAAATTCCCTTTCCTTTGACCCAGCTATTCCCCTTCTAGGTATCTTCCTGAAAGAGTTAAAGACATCATATTACAGTGGTCCATGCACACCCAGGTTTACAGCCACACAACTCATAATATCTAGTTCTTGGAAGCAGCCTATATGTCCATCAACAGATAAATGGATAAGGAAAATGTGTTATTTACACACAATGGGGTATTACTCTGCCATAAGGATAAACTTGAGTCATTTGTAGGAAAATGGATGCACCTTGAGACCATAAAGTGAAGTGAAATAAATCAGACACATAAGCTTAAATATTGCATGATTTCTCTTATATGAGAAACCCAAGTTTTAAATAAAGAGCAAAACAAAAGATAGGTAATAGGAAGGAGGGAGCTAGATCTTTCTCAAATGGGAAGAGGGAGAAGGGGATGTAAAAGGAATGGAGATGTGTTCTGTCCACATTCCAACTCCACACAAGGCCATTATGTACTGCAAAAATTAGCCATAGAAATAAAAATTTAAAAAAATAAGTTATGTGGCCCCTTGCTATTTCTATGTGTTTTTAGTTCTTCTGTTCTACAGTCTGGCATGTTATATGGTCAACAAATGTGTGATGAACGAATGAGTGAACACATGTTGCACTATTTGCTTATATGACATGGAGACACTACTGATACCAGCAATACTAGGTATTGGAGTAAGTGTTCAGTGCCATAGCCTCATTTTTAATTCTCTGTTTAGATTGAAGACGTCTAAAGTTCACTCTACAAATGCCTAGAGCTCTGAAATCCTGAGCCGAGTGGAAATCATGCTGCATGCGCTTCAGGGGCCCTGGGTGTGAGGACTGAGTTCTCACAAAGCAAATTTGTCATGAGCTTAGGGGAAGTCATATAATTTTTCTAAGTCCCAGTCTTTTCATGTGAAAAATGACAGACTTTCTGATCCTTTGGAGTTGTGCAGATTGGAGCTATGAGAACTTTCTCCTAACTTATCTAAGTCGATCACAAGAGGGACCAAAAGAATCTAAATCTTATTTGTTGGTGCAATTTCTCCTGTGTCTCGTTAGCTAGAAGATTCCAAACTCCAGTTTCTGGGGGTGGGGAGACGTCAGCTCAACAGAGGCTCTGGCTCCATCAGCTGGCAGGGTCCTATCAGTCTGGCTGCTCAGCACAGGCTGACGTGTTATCAGCTTAGCTCAAAGGCGAGTCCAAAGGGCTGGGAGGCAGGGCATAGGGACAAGAAACCCCAAGCTGGGTAGTGGAGGGGAAGGAGGAGGCCACTGGCCCCACAGCCAGAACCCGACAAAGTACCAGTGACTCCTGCTCAGACTTGTCAAGGAGCCAATTCTGATCACCTTCAGCAGGTGTTTACGCTGAGAAAGACTGACTTCCTTTGGTTCACCTGCTTCTCCCTGTGGAAGTTCTCCATTCCTAGTGTTTTGCATGGGGAGTTATTTTCTCCTGTCATGCCTCTCTGGGAAGCCATCTTCCCTGTCCTCTTTCTCCCTCTCTTCCTTCCTTCTTTCTACTTGATTTCCTTTTTTCTCCTTCCTTCCTTCCTAAACATGACAGCACTGTCACCTGCCGGGCCCTTCCTTGTCACCCAGAAGCCTGGCATGAGAGGAATGCATTACCATCAAGGGATTTACACAGTAAGCAACCTGGCTGTCTCTCTAATTCTCTCAGTCAGTGGCCCCTGACTTTGAGCTTAAGTTTACCATCTTTTCACATGTTGACTTTCATGATTGTATCTTTTACCTATTGTGTGTGTGTGTGTGTGTGTGTGTGTTTCTGGGGATCGAACCCAGGGCCTCATGCCCTCTGGGTCACTCTACCATTGAGCTGCGCCCTATATTACTGATTTTTCTACTGAGATTAGTTCTTTCCTATTGACTTATCAGGACTCTGTTTACAGAGAATATCACCCCCTTAATCTGTCATATAAGTTCCAACTCTTCCCCTCAGCTTGTTATTTACATTGTAACATTGTTTATGTTATTTTAGGATATCAGTTTTTGTATGTTTATTTTTATATAGCATTTTCTTTGATGACATGTTTTACAACTATTTTAAAACGCAGTTTTATAGGCTTTCAATTGTGTACATATATGTACATATATTTACTTATATATATAATTCTAGTTGGAATCTACTTCTAATTATAATAGCAGTGATCTAAATGTTTTTCTTTTCTTCTTGATGGGGGTGGCTTTGAGAGAGGGTCCTGCTATGTTTTCCAGGCTGACTTTGAACTTACTATGTACCCTGTCTGGCCTTTAACTTGTGATCCTTCCACTTCAGCAGGGTAACTTTTTTCTAAAAGAAGATGGTAAACTAAATTAACATAAAATCTTAGAACTTCTTTCAGCTGGCTCCATGGGCCACTGGTCTGTTTGCTAATTAGTAATAACTGTAAAAAATGCTTCAAAGTGATTTGCGCGTTACAGAGCTTGTTTACACACTCTTCCAGTTGAGAGTCTCTCCATGCTAGGAGAGAGAAAGCCTGACTCAAACTGGCTTCTCTAACATCTTTAATGACTCCCTTATCTGGACTGATCAGAGGCCCTGAGGCCTGTGCACTCGGCTTGCTTCAGGAGTTTAGCAATCTCACCGTCTCGCTTGCTGTTTCATCCAGGTTGAAATTCCTTAGGCCACAGCGTGATTGCAGCTGTTGCTGGATCACTCTCTAAGAATGCGGGGCTCCCTTCCTAGACCTCCCACTTGACTTCCTGGCTTTTCCAATCAAGGTGGTCAGGAAAATGGCAAACAGTCCTTAAGTCAGTCAGAGCTTACCCCGGAGCTGGGCATGGGAGGAGGAGAAAACCTGAGAAGCTGTGGGGAAAGGAGAATCCCCATGCACACAAAGATGGGGACTGTGTCAGCAGGAGGAAGGGAGAACAGAACTCGAGGGTTTGAATCAGCAACTGAGACAGGCGACAGGGCGGGGCTTAGACTGGCCGGGAAGAGAGGGGCCTGGGGAGGGGGCGTGTCCTAGAATCTAAGCCCGGCCTTCTCTCAGGACCCCACGTGTGGAAGTTCTCAGGTTCCCATGAGGTGAGAATGACATAAAAGGACCCACGCCATGACGAGCTTGCTACTGTGGCTCTCCTCGTGGTATTCTGCCTTGTGTCCTCCAGGCATACATTTATTTTTTTGCTTTTATTTTTCCCTCTTTTGCTCCCGATTTCATTCTGCAGAGCCAATTTCTCCCTCACCCTTTACCTACACTTTTCAAATAAACCTTGTCACCATTTTGGCCTTATTTCTTTCAGTTCTTTGTTTGAGACAAGAAGAACCTGGAAACCAAGAGGTGAGTACCCCCAAAACCTGGTAAGTTTATTTGACAAGGTGTTTCTAGAAGGAGCTACCTGACAACACAATTGCTTGGCATATTTGACGGGTATAGGAGTGCTTTGAATTTCATTATCAAATCTTTTACCGTGTGTGTACACGCGTGTGCGCACACACTTGCGTGCTGGGGACTGAACCCAGAGACTCATGCACTCTAGGCAGCTCTCCAACTGAGCTGCACCCTATAATACTTCTCTGTTTTATAGATGGAAATATTAAGGGATTGGAGACGTTTACCATTTGCTCTGTCAGTAGCCCCACAGGTAGCATGGTTCAAGTCTAGATCTCAGGACTAAATTCTCTTCTCTTTCCAGCAATTTATAAAATCATCTCCCCATAGTCTGAGAACCACTGCTGCATGTATGGGATTCTGTTGGATCTACAAGTTATCTTTTCAAAAGGAGATACTAAATAGTGCACATAACAGTGGGCTGTGAGGACTTGATGCTTTTAATGGGGCAGAGCATTATGTGAGTCCAGAAACATGGCAGATTCAGGAATGAAGGTGGAAATGCTGTTCTCTCTTGGCCGGAGGGGACCAAGGTCTGCACATGGTGGCTTATCAGGGAATGAGGTCACAGGGCAGGAGGAGGGCTGCAGGAGGAAAGCCAACGCAACCTAAGTGGCTATGTTGCTAGGTAACTACTGTCTTAGCATCCCATTACTGTAAGAAATACTACCTTGATCACCCCCTTATAGAGAAGAAAGGTTTGTCTTCTGTTGAAGATTTGGAGGTTTCAGTCCATGGTCAATGGCAAGCTCAGGACCCAGCCTTTAACACATGGCCTTTGAAGGGTGTTCCCAATCCAAACTATAGCACCCTGTGTGTGATCCTGCAGGAACATCTGAAAGCTCTTTGAAATAAGCCTGTGAACCATGTGGTGTGGGCAGAGGGAAAGCACTTGTCCAAGGCCTCCATCCCCAGGGGTCATGGATGTTAAGGAACCGACCCAAGGTGCTCAAGGCGTTGCTGCAGACACCCGGCAGCCACTGCCTCAGAGAAGCCGGGCGGAGGTGAGAAGAGGTGCCGCCAGGCAGCTGCGGCCGGGAGCTGGCGGCTGGGCCATTCACGCGGCGGTGAGCAGACAGACGTAAGACCCAGGCATCCTAAGAGGGGCGTAAGATTTCCCCTCAAAGGATCCAGGATGGGCTAAAGAAACCCAGCTTAGTTAGCTAAGGGAGTGGTGCCCGCACAGGTCCAAATCCCTGTTTTCCTAGTTCGAGTTTGATAGTTCATGGCCTGGATCACGGCAATCACCTCTTAGAAAGGTCTTCCTAGTTCCTCCTCAGTCAACTACTGCAGTAATCTCCCTAGAGAAAAACAACCATTTGTCCTCCCTTTCCTGAAAGGCTTCGTTTCTCGCTGCTGCGCCCCCAGGATCATACGCCGAATTCCATCCTTCACAATTAGTTTTACTATGGTTAAACAACTGTATTTCCAGTAACTGCCCCAGCTGGACCCAAGCTAGGCCAGTTTCCTTACCTGTGATAAATGGGCCAAGATTTTATTCCTTCCCGATGCCCTGGCTGTCACCGTTCACTCCGCCTGATAGATAACAGCAAACCTCTGCCAACCGTTAAGGCAGGCGCTGGCCACTCAGCACGGAGCTGAGCCAATCAGACTGCGGGCAGCGTAACTGGCAAGACGGGCTGCACGCACTGCCCGCGCCCCACCCTCCCCTACGCACTGAAATCCCTTCTCTCCGAAAAGCTCTCCGGGACTGCGCTTGCTCACGTGGGTCTCTCCTTCTCTAGAGCAATCACTACTTTGTATCCAGAGTAAGAATAGTTAGAGGAAGTCATAGGGCGGGGTGGAATAGTCAGAAACACCTGCAGATTTTGAGGGCATAACCTGTATCACCTCTCCTTATAGTAACACTTTGGGGATGTTTTCTACAGAAAGATATAATTCGGTCTTTCCTAGAGCATGGTTGATCAAAATTATTATTGTTATTATTATTGTTTTGCAGTATTGAGGACCAAACCCAGACCTGCGCTACCACTACATCCCCAACCCTTTAGGAAATTTTCTCTCTTGAGATACAGCCTTGCTAAATTGCCCTCGTGCGACTCAAACTTGTGATCTTCCTGGGTCAGCTGTGCTCAGGGCTGGGATTACAGGTGCTCACCACCACTCCCAGTTCAAATTTAAGTTTTTATTATGAATATTTTAATTTTTTTCAATTTCAAAAATTCATAACTGATAATGATATAAATGTTTAGAATTTTATTTCCAAATGAATAAATAAATGAGGAAAAAAAGGGAAAGCATTTATTCAAGGGCTCACATCCCTGGGGTGGTTGAGTTCCCATTTTATTTCTTAGGATTTTTCCAGCATGGAGAAATCCTCATAGAAATCTATTAAGAAGCATAGCCATTTCTTCTATGTAGAAGCTGTAAAATTTCAACAGATTTCAAGTTTCCTTGCTATGCTCTTTGGCTACTGGATGTGTTCCTGGCCGTCAAGCCAACACCAGAATGCCTAACACCGTCTGGACCTGCGTGGTGACTTTGGAACATGGCCCCGGGATACTCTGACACGCCTGCTGTCGAGAGCCAGGTCTCCACCTCCTTTCTGGTAACCTGGCTGTAACCCACAAGGGGCAGAAAAGGCTTTGTGTGTGTCGCTGCTGCCTTCCCTGGGGAGCACACCTTCGCAGTCCTGCCTGAGGTCAGAGGAAGCCAACCAGGCCTAGTGCTGTGGTCCCAGGCCCACTGGGGTCCCAGCTGGCACCTGGTCACACCCAGACCCGTGAGTGTGCAGCCTCCACCCGGTGCCAGCCTGTGCTGATTAATTTCAGGTGTCAGCTTGACCTGATTAAGAAACTCCTAGAAACCCAGGGAAGCATTGTTTGGGGGACATCTGTGCAGGTGTCACCAGAGGAGGGTGGCATGTAAGTCTGAACGGACCAGGTGGGGCACAGCTGCCCTCAGTGAAAATGGGCAGCACCCAACCGGCCGGGGGCCTTGAAAGAGCAAATACAGAAGGGACCCGAGAGCCAGGACACGTTCATCTCCTGCCTTAAACTTCAGCGTTCCAGGCTTGCTTGCCTTGGGGCTTCAGGATCGACAACAGCAGCCTTTCCCTGGGTACTTCCGCTTTGGGCATCAGACCGAGAGCACCGGCATCAGCTTCCTGGTTCTGAGGTTTTAGGACTCGGACTGAGCCCTGGTGCTAGCACCTTAGCGTCTCCAACCTAGAGAAGACCTATTGTGGGACTCACAGCTGCTGCAAGCCTGTGAAGGATTCCCCCAACAACCCCTTTCCCACAGCAACATGCACCCTGCTGATTCCGTCTCTGAAGAGCACTGCTGGCACCCAGCCCGCCTCCACAGTCACCACAGCACGGAGTCCTCCAGCTGAGGCCCTGGACATTGCTGAGCACAAACAAGCTTTCCCTGGGTAGATTTCTGTCCTGCAAACGTTTGTATCATGCCTCGGAGCTTTGCAGCAAGGTTCATGCAGCAGAATGACCGAAACCATTACTGGCAAAAGCCCCCATGACCCATGTGGACCCCTTATGCTTGTGAGGTCAGGGGTTGAGTACATATAAATGGTCTCTAGACCACATGTCCAAACATGTAAGATGAACACTGTAAATGAAATGAGTAAACTGTTAAATAAACATGTGACCCACTCCTTCCTTAAAAACTATGCCTTTTTGCTGGCTGGGGCAGCTGTGTATGGCCATAGGGTACCCTCCAGCCTCCTCCTGCACCTTCCCCTGCACGCCCACATCACGGCCATGTCCTCTGAACACCCACCTCTTGGACAGCTCTTACCCCAGGGATGCAGGCACCAGCAGTGGAGTTTGTCATCCTCAGGAGAGTGGGGTGGGACCTCCCTGCAGATGGGGGGTTCCCGGGTCAGGCAAGAAACTCACGTCACAGTATGGAGTAGAAATTAGGGCTTGGGCTCTGGTGGGCCCAGTTGTTCAGCTGGAGGACTTCTCATGCTACATAGGGAACAGGGAAAGGGGACGTTACCAGAACCTCTGCAGTGAGTCCTACTCTCCTGCGAGCCCAGGGAGCACACGGCAAATGACAGGAAAGGTAGACAAATGAGACTGAGAAGAAGCAGAGCTTTGGGTCTGATCAGTGCTGCTCTGGGCGGCAAAGACAAAGCCCCCGGCTTACTGCACAGGGAGAAACAAATGTAACAGATGACTTGCAGAGAGTTCAGTACATCCCAGTAAACAAGATGTAACAATCCAAGAACCAGGAGGAACTGAGTAGATGAAGATTTTGTTCCTCCCAGGATGTTTTTAGCTGGTGTAATCTTGTCCTGGAGCATCACAGCATCACCGGATCATTGAGGTCTCAGTGGTGACCGGAGGCCAAAATGGAATTATTTCTCGGAATTCCATAGCTGGGCTGTAGGCAGGAGAACTAGGCTAACCAAATGAGTTTTCCCCAAAATTATGTAGCATTGCTCCCGACAATGCTAAGCCAGGCAAGGGTCAGAGTGGAGCACTTTTGGTATGGCCCAAAGCATTACATGTGCTAACTTCAGAAAAGACTTCTCCCAGCTGGGCGTGGTAGTGCACCCCTATAACCCAGCATGCTGGGAGGGGGAGGTAGGAGTATGCCAATTTCAAGCTCATCCTGGGCAACTTAGTGGACTTAGCAAGACCCAATCTCAAAATAATAAATTTTTTAAAAGGCTGGCTAGGGACACAGCTCAGTGTGAAAGTCCTGGGTTCAATTCCCAGTACCACTAAAACCTTCCTCTCAAGTCAGACTTGGTGCATTCTCAATTCAACTTTCTCTTTGCAGTGTCCAAAGAATATCTACAGCCAGTTCAGTGCTACCCAATGTGAGGGGAAGTTAGGAGAGAGAAACAACAATTACTTGTGGTTGAAATTTCTTACCTTGGAAATTACTACAAAATATATGGCCCCAGAGAGGGCGCCCAGGGAAGTAGGGGCCAGAAGCTGTGGCTTCACTTGTTTCCTGGAGATCCACTCTGTTTCGGTTTCCTGGCATCACTCATTCCTTCTCCACGGACACCCTGGGGAAGCAGGATCCTCACTGTGGCCTTTGTGTTGGGGGAGAACAGTTCTCAGGCTTTGTGGAGCCCCGGATGTGTTTTATTTGGTCTGTGTAGATCTGACATTTTTCTTCCTGAATAAGTGGCTAGCATTTAAAAACTGGAATATTTCACATTTTAAAAAAAATCAAAGTTTCTGGCTTTCCCTGGAAATTAGACCTGGAAAGGTTGGCCTCCATCCCCATGGGACCAGAGGCCAGGAATGGACGGGATATGGGTTCTCGAGGTTCCTGGGCTTCACCAGCCCTCTCCGGGCCTCAAGCTCATCTTGGTCACTGTCTGACTCCTGGGCCATCTGTGCAACAAGCCAGGGGCGTGGACTCATCAATTTTAGAAAGCAAATGCCAGGAAGATGGGACCAAAGCAATGGTTTTATCCATTTGCAATCTCTCCCCAACAGCACACCTCCTACCTCTCCTTCCATTGCAGATTTCACATCACAATGCTGACTATGCACTCGGAATCCTACACTATTTTCCCTTGGTCTTTAAGGAGGAGAAAGCTCCTAGGGTTTCCCCAATAAGTGGACATATGAGAAAGAAATGGCAAAACTGCAACCCCATTGGTGAATTACTTCAGGTTCGTCGTGAAGTCTGAGTTTATTACGATCTTTCTCTTCAGATTTAACGATAGGAATTGGCAAAGGCACCTGCTAATCCTATGTAGCCTTTCACCAAAAAAAGCAAAATGGTATAAAAGCTCCTCAAAAAAAGTAAATCACCATGTGATACAACAGTTCCATTTCCAGGTGTGTACATATCCCCTCCCCGCAATGCGGTTCAAAGCAGGGACTCGGACAGGTATCCGTGTACCTGTGTTCCTGGCAGCATTATTCACAGTAGCCAAGAGGTGAAGCAACCATGTGCACGCATGGGTACTTGGATGAACAAAACGCAGTCATCACCGAGGCGCTGTGAGCCAGCCTCAGACGGAAAGGAGGTTCTGAAGACTGCTGCAACACGGAAGAACTTCAGCCACACTATGCTACGTCACGTCAGCAGGCTCGCTCTTACACACCCACACCCCTACTGAATGAGGCCACTTCCGAGTGAAATCTCGAGTACCCGAATTCATCCAGACAGAAAGGGACGACGGCGGTCTCCAGGGTTGACGGGAAGGCAGAAAATGTGCAGTCAGAGGTTCAGTTTGGGAAGACGGAAGCATTCTAGAGGTAGATTCTGGAGACAGATGCATCCCTGAACTATATAACCTAAAAATGGTTAAGATGACCTACGTGTCAGTTGATGGATTAAAGATTAATGGATAAAGAAACCATAGTATATACACAACGGAATACTATTCAGCCACAAAAAGGAACAAAATTCTGTCATTTGTATACCATACCTGAGCCCGGAGGACGGTACATTAAGCAAGCCGCGCACAGAAAGACAACTGTCACACGTTCTCACTTCTATGTAGAAGCTTGAAAAAGGCAGAGCTCGAAAACAGAGAGTAAAAAGCGGCTCCCAGAGGCTGGGAAGGGTTAGAAAAAGGAGGTGTGGAGAAAGGATGGTCGGGAGAACAGCTCAGGGCTGCAGCTGGGTGGGCAGGATGTCCTCTTGCACATCGGTACCTGCAGGGGACCACAGTTACCCGTATCTTTTCAAATAGCGGAGGATCTCAGTCATTCCCAACACAAAGAAATGACCAGTATTTGAGGCATGGAAGTGCCGCTTACCGCAGTCCGATCCTGCACACTGTAAACACACATTGAAAGACCACACTACACCCCGCTGTACCCCATAGATAGGTACAGTTACTATGTGGCATGGAACACTGTTTTTGTAAAAGGAAATAAATTGAAAACAAACAAAGGTAGAAAACCAGCAGTCTACTCAGTCTGGAAGGAGATTTTTGCTTATGTATTTTAGCAGCTGCCACTCTACCATGTAGCACTTACAAGTAATGCGGGAGCATTTGCCCTTGAATACGTAGCAAAATAAATGATGACAGAAAAATATGGCCAATAGGAAATTTTATGTTATGGATACTTTATCTCAACTGAAAAATAAATGAATACAAGAAGATCTAGTGTGATCTGCAGCCTCTCATTTAGAAGCAAAACTAGACACAGCATGCTTCCCTGGGAGGCTCTGGGGCAGCCGTCACAGCGGTGGAGAAGGGGAGGACACTGGGCTCCCAGGACTCATTGGTCAACCGAAGCGGGACCCACAGTACTGAAGCTACTGTCTGACCTCTAGGCCCCGAGGCCAAAGAACACCCCTCCCCTTTTTCGCAAGTGCTGGGATAACAGAATTCAGTGATCACTACCTTTCTCCAGAAAAACCATTACTTTCAGAAGTCAGAAGAAAGCCAGGTAAAGAGGGACAAGACTGGCCTGATTGAGATTTTCAGCAAACAGCATTATGCGGTCGAAGTAGACCAAAGGCCCAGGGGACCTGCAGGCAGAGGCTACTCTGGAACTAGCTTGAGACGCGGGTCTGACCGGGCCACCCAGCACCCAGCACCCAGCAGTTTTAGACAGCAGTGTCTGTTGAATTTGTGCATGCGTGGATTTCGTGTTGCACATTCTCACATCGCATCAGTGTGGCTCCAATAAACACAAATGTCAAATCTCATGCTCAGTATGACTACACTGAAATGTCCACGGTATTTCTGAAATTCATGTCTGCCTTTTAATAACCACGAGGCTCACTTATAATATTACAATATAATATTTTACCTGGCGCACATAAACACTCACAGTTGTTCAGAATCCTCACCACAAATCCCGGTTCTGAGATGGGCTCTGCCCAGCCTGAAGTCAGACACCACCCGGTGCTTCAGTTTCCTCATTTGTAAAGTGACAGTCCCACAGGGTTGTGTGACTAACCTTGAGTCAGTGCAAGTAAAACCCTTATAGCCGAGCTTGTCATATAGCAAGTGATCGATAAATTTAGCAACGTGTTTGTAATCAAGTAAGGACAATTTCCAGGGAGCTGAGTACCTGAATAGCTCCTACCCTATACCTTCTTGACAAGTACAAGTCACTGGTAATTTAGTTTCAAGCTCATGGGTCCAAATTCTTAGCTCAATTTTCCTTCTCTAATCAGCGCTTTTACCTGCAGGCAGGGGGTGGAGGTGCAGGGACAGACAGGAGGGGAAAGGTCTCCTAGCGGAGGGCCTAACCGAGGTCACAGAGTGCTGTTCACAGTGTAAAGGTCTTGAAGCACTCAGCTGGGATCACTTTTGGGGAAGCCTCCCCTAACGCGTGGTCCACGTGTGCCGAGAGTATTCACAGGGCCCGTCGCCGCCCTGGCTGGAGCCTCGCCTCGCCCCGGAATGGTGGGCGCCCAGCTTTTCAGGTGGATCCAAGTGCGCGCCAAAGCGCTCCCAGATAAGCCAGGTGGAGCCCTCTCCCCGGAGACAAGAACGTGTGTTCCGCTTCTGCAAAGAAAAAAGCAACTCGGGACTTCATGTTTTGATTACCCTTGGCTGAGCTGCAGTCACATGATGAAACTTACGTTATTCCCGGCTCTGTCAGGAGGAGAGAAGCAGGAAGCGGAGGGAGGGCCGGCTGCTCGCTCCCCTGTGATGTCACCCCTTTGGCATGCCGTCCTGGCCTGGAAAAGCGCAGAACACAGAAGCTATTTGGTCACTGGGCCACGTCCCCAGGACAATGCACTTGATCTTGGAAGTCCTGCCTGCGACCGCAGTGGGAAGGTGAAAGGTCGGTGTGTGGACGCCGCCGCCGCCAGGAAGCGGAAAGAAAAGAAGGGAGAAACAGAGCCCTTCCGTGAAAACCGTTTCTGCAACACAAGCACTGAGAGGCACAGTGTGCTCTCATTGTGCCTGGGCTTTTAAAAACCGGTTTTGGAAAACAGCCTCCTGATGTTTATTCTGTTTCTCCTGACTAAAGGGGCAGCTGGGGCTCCGGCCTCATGGCCCCGGGAGCTCTCCAGGCACGCTTCTCGGTGAGCAGGCAAGACAGGGGCTGGCTGCTGGAGGGGAGGGGAGGGGGAGGGGAGGAAGCTCACCTTTGCCCCTCAGGCAGCTGGGCCAGATGTTAATGGACCTGGACACCACACTGACCTCTTCTCTCTGCTTGCACCTCTGTGAGTGCAGGGTGAAGCTAGCTCACTTTTGCATTGCTGCTACATACCGCAGCATAGGTGCCCTACAAGGTGATTTTCATTAGGAAACAAATGCACAAGCACCGGATTACATCTCCTGAATTAGTGAGTGAGTATCAACCCCACCGACTGAGATCTTATCTGAGACAAATCGCCCAGGGTCTCAACCCAACCAGGCTGGCCCTAGATGGGAGGCTATTGAGCAACTAAAAATGGGGCCCACTTAAGCCAATATGCCTTTAATATTTATTCCACATTCACTTAAGGATTTTCTTTTAGGAAAATGTATATATATCTTTTCACCAAGGGCTCTAAGATAGCATGGTATCTAAACTCACTGTATGTGGTGTTAGGTTTCATTTAACAGTCTTTCCACCATTTGAGATTGGATTACAATTAATCATTCACACACAAAATTGATGTAACCAAAGCGTCTTCAAAATAGATTTTCAAAATTATTGGTTCTTGGCTCTCACTGTTCCAAAAACACTTTCTATTTCTTTTTCTGGAGTCCTTACTGTCTCTGGGTTTTCTTTGGCAATTCTCTGGACACAACTTCTTGGATATGTATTAATGAATTAAAAATTTATGCAATTAAACAAACCGCTTGGTCCCAGGGAACACCCTAAACCATGCATTAATTGCTTTCAGAATCTCACCGGCTGTGTGGCCCAGCTCAGCACACTGGACTTGAGGACTTGGGTGGGAGACTGAGGTCTCCAGTGTTCCTCCCCTGAGAAAGATGAGCACACTCAAGCCAGAATTGTCTCATTTTCCACTTGAAGGAACTGACAACTCTGATGGGTATTGGATAGATTTATATTTAAGCACTGATCCAAAAAGTCATACATGGAGACGTGAATTTATCACAACCCCAATTGTGACTGATTCTAATAGAGCATATCCATCACCTGATGCCCAGATAAGCTGCCTCAGCATCTTGCCTCTTATGCAGCTCAGCCTCCTCACCTAGTTCCATCACAAAGGCAAATCAGTTTACAGCTCCTGGGTAATAGGTGGCCCGAAATGGCAATGATAACAATGTGGCTACCAGCAGCCTTTGAGCTCCACCCAGCAGCGATGTACTGTTCACATGCTGCTGCACTGCGGCTCCCGGGGTCCTGGCCAACCCTGCTCATGGCCAAGGAAAGTAGAGTCTGACCAGGAATCCAACTGGGTGCGATAACAGGTGCTCAGTAAGGACTTGCCGAATGAAAGAATTTGCTGACAGCTTGCTATGACCAACTTCACTGTGTCATTTTATTTACACATACAGTTGGCAAAGGGAGAGGTGAATTCATCTCAGACCTTTGCTCTTCGACCCCTGTGGTCTTGGATCTGGTTTTATTAGAGAACCAATCCTAGTAGTCGGACCAGCAAGACACAGAGAGAACCCCTCAAGGTACTGACTCACCTCGAAGTACTAATAATTGCAGGGAATCTAATGATCGAAGGCTGAAGTCTATTTATGGGGCAGCCGGAAGCATAACCTGCTGCTCACTGCAGGCAAACACAGGCTGGAACTTCTAGGATGTTGCTGGCAGTGAGGAGCGGCTTTGTGTGTGTCTGTGAGTGCTGGTTTGTCAGATGGAGAGGTCACGAGGTTGGCACTGCAGAAAGCACGTATGGAGGCTCTAACCCTTCTTAGAGTTTGTCTAGTGAAATGCTGCTGTTTACTAGACAGGAGCTCGGGCTTATGGCTCTGGGACCGACTGGGAGAACTAAATATATACCATCCATCCTTAGGTAGAGCTGTGTTTGCGTTGTCACACGGCAAGCACACACTCCTACACATAGACATATGCAGATAAGCACGAAAGGTCGCACAACAGCCCCTGCAGCAGGGGTGCTCAAGAGAACGCTGGATGCATTAAAGCAAACTCCAGTGGCCACTGGCACAGAATCCTGGGATGGGCTGGAGGCTTAAAAATGAAGACACCCAACCCCATCTCCCCAGGCCTGGTAAAGCAGGCCCTCGGGATGGATCCTAGGAAGATTTGCTTAGTAACAAATGAGGTGGTTTTTAGACATACTACATGCTGAGAACCACTGTTCAAGGGATGGGGTAGAAAGGGGATGTTGACTCTCAGATTATGCCATATTTGGTATTTTCGTAATGTAAAGAATATGGGTCTAAAGGAGGAGTGGAACGGAGAGCAGAAAAGAGAAAAAACGATAGAGTGATAAGGGGAGGTGGCTTTGGCACAGGAGCCACGCCCTCCGACGGGACGGCCTGGTGGAAACCTCCCTCCTGTGTCCCCACAGCCACCTCTCCCTACCCCCAGCTCACTCACCCTCTCTTCTACTTAGATCTAGAATGTTCTGGAAAGACACGTGTATTTTTGGCTTGGTGCCTAGGGAGGCAAGACCTGCAGGAGGAAGTTAGGTTCCTGGGGGTGTGTCCTGGAGGGGATAGAAGGACCCTGCCTCCCTTGCTCTCCTTTTCCCTTCCTGCCATGAGCTGCGTGGCTTGGCTTTGCCACCTGTGCCTGCCACGATTTGCTACCTCCCAGCAGGTTTAAAGGCAACAGACCTGATGGGGCATGGACTGAAACCTCCAAAGCTCTGAGCCAAAACAAACCTTGTATGTTTGCAGTATGATCACTGCAGGGATCTGTTCCTGACTCTCATCTGTCACCACCTCCAAGCAGACACGGTGCCTTCCCTTCCCCAAGCCTCCCACAGACAAAACCAAAACCTCCAACGAGTGTTGGTAAGACCCTGGGAGCCGGAGATGTTTGCCATGCCCAAGAGACAGACATTACATATTTCATGAGCTGCAGAGCACAGCCAAACCTCACAAGAATTATTTTCAAAGTCGCCCTTTTAACATGAACAAACAAATAAATCTGCCATCTCCCTAGCTTCCTGTTGTTGTAATGTGGGGTTTATTTCACACAACCTGTTATGCAATAAAGGGGTTTTTTTTATTGTTGTTTTTGTTTTAGATAGGTTCTTTCACCTCAAAATGCAGAAAGAGTGCATCCTGAAAAGGACATTCAGTTCTTAAATATTAGCTTTTTACAGTTGGTGTCTTTAGAATGAAGTCACTCAGGTCCTGGCTTCATGGCAGGGGTGGAACTAAAGGATGAAAATCAGCACTCATCCCAGATAATGGCATGGTTCGTAGAAGTCATTTCTCCCAGTCCGGGGTCTCCTGTTGGCAGACATTGGTCCCTGCTATCTGCTGCCCTCGATTTCCTATACTTACGGCTCCCTCACTGGGGACGGTGCAGTCTGCAGAATGATGGGGGCCTGTCCCCAAGTGCCAGGGTCACTCCATCTATTCAGAGCAGAGGTCCTCAGCTAGGGCTGCACATTGGAATCAAAAGGACAGATTTGGAAGCCTGATCCCAGATGATACCCCAGACCAGTGAGGTCAGAGCTGCGGGAGGGCACCAGGCATCAGCAGCCCGTGAAGCCTGCAGAACTGGGCAGCCTCGCTGGACTCTGCTCATGGACCTGCAGTGTGGACATCACTGGTCCTACTGGAAAGGCAAAGTCTCAGGCTGGCTCTGAACACTCGTCACAATCTGTATGTTAAGATCAGTAGAGCTGGGGATTTAGCTCAGTGCTACCACACCTGCCTGAAAAGTGCAAGGTCTTGAGTTCAATCCCCGGTACTGGAAAAAAAAAAAATCAATAGGGAGGCTTTGAGGCTGAGGCAGAAGACAGGAAATTTGAGACCAGCCTGGGCAATTTAGTGAGACTGTCTCAAAATAAAAAATAAAAAAGGAACTAGGGATATAGCTCAGCACAAAGGCCCTGGGTTCAATCCCCAGTACCGGGAAAAAGAAAAAGAAGATCACTGAGGTCATGGATGATTCACTCGCACGCTGGAAGTTCAGAAGCTCCGCCGTGGGTGGCCACTCCCCATGTGGAGGGACGGATCCCAGCCTCCAGATCGCTGTGTGCCTGCTGTGAGCCGTCATCAGCTACGTGCTGGGAAACTGAGATAACAGCGAAGGCAATGTTTCCCTGCAAGGGTTGTGAGTCTGCAGCTTCCAAGGAGACCGGAAGGAGGGAGGCTGAGAGAAGTCATGCATAGCAAGGTCACAGCTCTGCAGGTTTAAAAATCCATCACCTGTGCTAACGACGGTTACTTCCTTGTGTTTCCTTTTTCTTTCTCTTTCTCTTTCTCTTTCTCTTTCTCTTTCTCTTTCTCTTTCTCTTTCTTTTCTTTCTTTCTTTCTTTCTTTCTTTCTTTCTTTCTTTCTTTCTTTCTTTCTTTCTTTCTTTCTTTCTTTCTTTCTTTCCCTCTCTCTCTCTTGCTTGCTTTCTTTCCCTCTCTCTGTCTTAGTTCATTTTAGATGTACATAATGGGGAATTTGTGCCTGTACATGATATACCTGGCTTTTTTTTCCCCCATTCCCCTCCCCTCACTGTAACCCCTCTTCCTCTCCTTATTTACAAAAGCGTTGTTTCCATTTTTTCCCTTCTATTCTCATTTTTTCCCCTTCCTTCTTTCCCCCTCTCCCTCCCTTGTTCTCCTTCTCATTTGAACATTTTTCCAATATCTATTACATATTCTGGTCCTTATTTACACTTTTGGTTTCTCACACCGAAGAAACAATGTGGTACTTAAACAAGTGTGTCTGATTTATTTCACTTAAGAGTGTGGACTCAAGTGCATCCATTTTGCTAGAAATGTCTCAAGCTTATCCTTCTTTATGGATGAGTAGTACTACATTGTATATAAAAAAATCTTTATCCACTCATTGGTTGATGGGCATTTGGGCTGTTTATAAGATTTAGCTATTACAAACTATACTGCTATAATCATGAGTGTGCGTATATCACTGACATATGATGCTTTTAATTCTTTTGAGAAGATACAAGAAGGGGAATAGCTGGATCAAATGGAAACTCTAGTTTTAGTTTTTTGAGGACTCTCACTCTGATTTCCACAGTGGTTGTACCAGTCCACACTCCCACCAACAGTGGAGAAGGGTTCCTTTCTCCCCACAGGCCCACCAGCATTTGTTATTGGTTTTTGATATTGGTTATTGATTTCTTGATAATACCTATTGTTTCTGGAGTGAGATGAAATCTCGGTGTTTTAATTTGCATCTCGCAAATGACCAGTAATGTTGAAAATTTTTTCATAGATTTATTTGCTGTTTCTACTTCTTCATCTGAGCAGTGTCTGTGGATTTCAGATGCACATTTTTGGATTGGGTCTTTAAATTTGTGGGACCTGATTTTTTTGAGTTCTTTAAATATTTTAGATATTAGTCCTTTGTCTGAAGAACAGCAGGCAAAATTTTTTTCCTAATAAGTTGTTGTTTCTATGTGATATTTCCTGTGTGATTGGGATTTTGCTCATAAAGTCTTTGTCTATACTAATGTCCTCAAGAGTTCTACCTATTCTACCTTCCAGCAGATTTACTGTTTCTACTTTAATATTTAGATCTTTGATCCATTTTGATTTTATTTCAGTGCATGGTGAAAGATACGGGTCTAGTTTTAGTCTTTAGCATGTGCAACGCTAGTTTTTCCAGCACTACTTATTAAAGAGGCTATCTTTCCTCCAGTGAATGTGTTTGGCTCAAACATAAGGTGGCTGAGTGTGTTTAGAGTTTCTGCATCTTCTAATCTGTTCAACTGATCCTTGGGTCTGTTTTTGACCCTCAGCATCCATGTAGAGATGTTCTTAACCAGAGCTACAAATTCATTGACTACATTGCTTTGTTTATTGTTTTTTGAGTGCCACAGGTGACATTTCCTCCAATTGTTCAGCCACTACATAACGTATGTTATCTTTTTTTTTTCCATCCTTAAAACACAATGTCCTTGCCATTTTTCAACCTCCGTGAACAGTTGTTGGTCATTGCTCCAACCATTGCTATCAGCCTCCTCACTTTCCTCTACTGAGGACAACTGGTCCCAAAGACAACATCATGTGCTTGAGTTTTTTGTTACATCATTTCCTTACTTCTAGAAACAATTTCTCTGTCACCTATCATTGCTGCATATCATACCACATCAAAACTTAGTATCAATAAATCACCACTTACTTGCTGAAGATGTTGCTCTCTTGTCTGGACTCAGCTGGTAGTTCTCCTTCCAGTCTCACCTGATCATTTATGTGGCTGCAGCCATCTGGAGTGTCTACTTGCACTGGCCTCCCTTGCATAGCTGAGAGTTAGCCAGGGCTCTTATGGGTCATCCAGCAGGCTAGCTTAGCCTTCCTGTACAGGGCAGCAATGTTCCAAGAGATCACCAAAACCTTTCCAAGACTCATCTGGAAGTTGCACTACATGATTTCTATCTTATTCCACTGGCAAATCAAGTCACAGATTCAAGGATCAGAGAAAGAACCGTAATTCAAACATTGGACCACGAAAAGGTAGTTCTTTTTCTTCCACCAGCCCTATGAAATGAAGTTATTTATTAATAAATATTATTTGGTGGACAAAAACTTTCAAATCATGGAATCCAAGAGAGTAAGTAATTTTAACCAGGTGCTTGATAATAAACATGGAGCCCCAGTGATTCAGGAAGTGGGGACACGAGATAGCTCCTGAGAAGGAAGGGAAGGGTGGAGTGGGGGAGAGGACACCTGCACAAAAAGTGGATTAAACCACAAACAAGACTAGGGGCACCGCCAACAGCACATCCAAGGTAGCGGCTCCTAATGCTTACTTAACACTTACAGTGTCTCAGAAGTTATGCTAAGTGGCTTTCCATGCATAGTTTCACTGAATTCTCATAGCCAAACCCTTTACCTGTAAGGCTTAAAGAAGGTAAGAAGTTTACTTGGAAATTTCCAAAGATGCTGATTGAATCCCTGCCTGGCTAATGTATGACCCAGCACACTTTAGGTTAAAATTTCTGCTAGTTGTTGGTCTATGACACATAGATTCCATGGAGGTTGCATGTGAGCAAAAGTTGTTCTCGGTGATCTGATATTTGACACAGATAAAAGACAGGTGCAGTCTTCCCAGGGAGTAAGATATGCAGGTCACTGGTTCTGATTCAGTCAGAATGGTGCAGAGGTTCCTGGAGCCCAGGGCTTCCCACTGGCTAGTGCTCAGGCATGGGACTGTGTCTCTCCAGTCATCTCACCTGTGAGGCAGGAGGGCTGTGCTTGAGCACATCTGACATTCACCGAGACCTCATATCCTGGAATGTGTTTCGGAGGCATTCAGATGACTATAGCCTCTGTTCCAAGTCTGCAAATGGTGACTCTGCTCTTATATAGACGTGGTGGCCTGCAGCTGACATTTCCCTGCAGAACTAGACTGGGATCCTATTAATCAACATCCCTGAGACCAAGGGAAGAGAAGGCCCTTGGGCACACTGGGGCCAGGACAGAAATGTCAGGGTTGGATCCTGTGTGTGTGTGTGTGTGTGTGCACATGCAACTTGTATTTAAAATAAAATGCCAAAGCAGTGTCATCAAAATTATGAGCTAGTTTATTTTTATTTATTTTTTACTTTGTATTTTTTGCAATATTGGGCATCAGACCTGCCACTAAGTTTCACTCCTAGCCCTAAATTTATTTTTAACTGATACATAAAAATATAGAAATTATATATATTTGTAGGGTACTATGTGATGTTTAAATACTTGTATATGTTATATAAAGTTTAAATCAGGATTAATATATCTATTTCCTCAAACATTTATCATTTCTATGGTGAAACTACTCCAAATCCTTTCTTGCAGCTATGAAAAATGACCAGTACCTTATTGTCATCTATGGTCCTCCGTTGCACAATATCATGCCAGCATTTCTTGCTCCTGTCTAACTGTAACTTAGTACTCGCCGATCAGCCTTTCTCTCCCTTACTCTCCCCAGTCCCTGGTAACCAAGATCCCACCCTCAGCTTCTATGGGGTCGGTTGGGTTCAGATTCCACATCATGAGTGAGATCAGCGGTACTACCGGGGATCGAACTCGGGTCTTTGCGCTTGTGCAGCAGGCGGCAAAACCACTCAGCTAAATCCCTGGCCCAGTGGTACTTGTCTTACTGTGCCTGACTTCACGTGGCCTAATGATCTCCAGTTCCAAGCAAGTTGTCCCGGATGACAGCATTTCGTTCTTTTTACTGCTGAATAGTATCCCATTGCACAAATGGACCTCTTTTCGTTTGCTGAAGTACATTCTGTTGCATAAATGTACCACATTTTCTTTATCCGTTCATCAGCTGGGGGACACGGGTTGTTTCCATTTCTTGTCTATGGTGGACAGTGCTGTCATGAACACGGGGTGCAGACGTCTCTATGACAGCCGATTTTATTTCCTTTGGATACACTCAGAAGGGGGAATGCTGAGAAGAGGATAATTCTATTTTTAATTTTTTGAGGAACTTCCAAGCTATTTTTCCATAAAAGCCGCAATAATTCACATCCTCACCCACAGTGTGACCTATTTTATATATTTACATTTAACATCGAACATGAACACATCCACATCGCAAAGTGCCACGGCCTCGTGCGCTGTGTTGTGTGAGGTCCGGTGTTGCACTAGGACTGAACCTCCAGGTCTTCTCTGCCTCCTGCCCTTGCCTCACTCTCTTCCTCCTCTTCTTATTCTCTCTCCTCTCTATTTATTTGTACCTGAGACAATTTTCTCCCAAACTGTCTAGTAAAATAATGGCAAAAAAAAAAAAAAAGAATCCTAAATCATGGTAGGGGAACTACAGCAAGAACAAGAGCAGAAAATCACAGATTCTGTGTTTTGGGGGCTGTTGCAGAAAGATTGCCTGTACAACAAAATCCGTCACCTGATGGGTCATCGCACAATCCTTTCCTACTAAATAAAAGTCAAAGCTTTGTTGGCACTGACTCTGAGCGAAGCGAGATGTTGGATGGTCTGATCCCTTCCTGTGAAGGTGAGCGGCCCCCTGGGGAGGCGAGGTGGTCACATTCAGCAGGTAAGGGACCTACAGGCTGTGGCCTGGGGTCGCAGGCTTTGGCCAGGGTTGGCAGCTGTTCCACCGAAAGGGAGATGTGCCCATGGAGGATGGAGGAGGCTTTGTGGTGTCAGAGTTGGGTGGCAGCTGGGCCGCGCATCATCGGAGGACTTGTGAGGGGCACCTGGGGGAAACGGGCAGCAGGGAGATGCGAGGGGGTGCCAGCAAATCAGACCAGGGAGAAGGGTTTTCAGACTGAAAAATAGGAGAGGAAAGAGTTCGGTAGGAACTGATGGGGCTTCTGCATCTGTGTTAGCGATCGGCTGATGCCTAACAAGCTAAGAGGCCTAAAGTGGCAGTCACTTCTTTGTCACCTCTTGCTGTTCTGGGGTTGGCTGGGCTGCGGGGAGTGGCCCTTCCACTGCAGGGCGGGGTGCTGATGGTGCCTGGACTGCAGACATCGGGGCTTTTCACACCAAGACCTTGTGTTTCCAGTACCCTGCAGCAGAGACTTGGTCATGCCCTATAGAGACTGCGACTAAAGTGCATTCCGTGTAGCCCAAGACAGGCTTTCCCCGATGAGGTGGGGTCCCCAGATTACTCAGGTTCAAGGCTGCTGATTCAGCGGGAAAGGGTCCCCCTGCAAGAGGCAGGAGATGAAGCCTCCACAGCTTTGGGGGCTTCCTCTTCTCCATGCATAAGCTGAAAAAGACCAGCAGTTGGGTCTCCCCTAGGGGTGTGGTAGAAATGTGGAGTCTCCTGCCCCACCAGGCCCTACTGATCCCATCTGCTCTATAACCAGACTTCAGGGTTTGAGGATCACCATGCAGATGCTCTCTCAGGTACCTTCCAGGAGGAATTTCCTGTCACCCTAAAACTCCAGTCACAAGGGAGCCCAACTGGCCAAAGCCGAAAGCCCGCGTTGAGAGCCGCGTCTCTAGGGCAGTGACAAGGGTGCTTCCCCGACGGCCAAGGCCCCCAGCCCCTCCAGCCCCAGAGGTGCCCTTTCAGGGCTCTCTGTCTGCTGAGTCACTGAGGAAATGAGCCAGCAAAGGAAGCACCCATATCCTGGGGGCGGGGGAGCAGGCCAGCTGAGCAGGTGACTCCCAGGAGACAGGCGAGGCCTCACCTGCACAAGGGCAAAGGGCCATCGTAAGCCTCTACGGTTGGATCCAGTAAACAGGAGGAGAGGTGCATTCTTCCATCCTTCCATCTCTGGTTTCTGGCAGGTGCTCAATAATATGGAAGGACGGGGAGATTCATTTATCTTTACTTCATCCTGGCGGACCCTGGAGGAAATACAGTCTCCATCCTCCAGGAAAAGTGCAAAGAAGCCAGGACCTGGTGTGGGAGTCAGGAGCTCCGAATTCAAATCCTGCTACTGATGGTGTAGCTTTAGGGAAGTCCTGGGATTCCCTGGGCTCAGCTTCAGCATCTCTGCAATGCTCGACTGCCCTCCAGGCCTCTGCCTCCATACCTGGGAGACTCTGAATAGGCCAAATCTTGTACTTATTCATCAGTTGCAGTTAGAAATAAATTAACAATACAGTCACATTGTTCAAAGCCCAAATTTTTAAACAGTGGTAAATTGAGAGTATCACTCCCACCTGTGCCTCCTTCCTCCTCTGCGTCCTTCAGGGAATGGTTTTTATTTGTTTCTCTTATGTCCTTCTGTCTAAGTGCATGCAAATAGATATTCTGATTTGCCCCCTTTCCAACACAAAAGTACCTATTATGTGCATCATTCTGTATTCCTTTTTGTCCAATTAAAGATGGACACAGTCATGCCTCAGTATCCAGGGCAGGGGTTCCAGGACCCCCACAGATATCAAACTCTGCAGTGCCCAAGCCACACACACACAATGGTAGAGTATGCGCATCTAAGCTATGCACCTCCTCCTGTGTGCTTTAAATCATCTCTACATTATTTATACATATAATCTGATGCCAGGTGCGATAGAAATGCTATGTAAATAATTTTATACTGCTTTGTTGGGGGGTAATGACAAGAGTACAAGTCTTTACATGTTCAGTACAGATTCAGCTATCCCTACGTTGTCAATCTGCCATTGGTTATACCCACAGCCACAGAACCTGTCCATACAGAGGGCAGCTGGGTTTCTTTCCCAGCTGCTCAGAGAGGTACATTGAGCTGTTGGTTCCCAGTGGACATCCGCTAGCCTGGCACATATGGAGGCCCCAGGAGCTCAGACCTGGAAAAGCTACCTGTAGACCCCCGTGACTCCATAGCCACCTCAGGAGCTGAGGTGTGGCCCAGACAGCACAGTCATGAGTAGCTATGGGCAGGGCCTGTGCACTGTGCTTGTGCACACGTGCCAGACACTCTCAGGCCACTTCTGGCCGCACTGGACACACCTTGTGGAGCAGATCTGCCCCTCTGCTGGCTCTCCTGCCAGTGCCAGGCCACTCCGCAGTCTCTCCAGTCCTACAGCCAGCTCAGTTGCTTTTGCACAACTTATTAACTAAATCCTCTCTCCTCTGGAGTCGGGTTTGAACTTCAAAGCCGTAACATGAAGCAGTGCATTCTCCAGACAGCATTAGAACACTTTCCCTCATGGCTCAGTTCTGTGCCTCTGCTCCTTGGCAAACCACTCTGACCCCTAGCATCTAAGTGGAAAGGGCCACAAGAGTCCTCCTTTTTCAGCAAGAAAACCCAGCACCAGATGCCTGAGGTGATGCCTTTCTGTCCATTCCTTCGAGGATAATGGAGTGCACTTTCTAACCCAGGGAGGAGATGTTACTCTACCTGACCCAGCAGCTGCGATGTGACACTTTGCTCACTTAGGTACAATGACCTTACCATCTTGGGAACATCTGGCTCTGGACTCCTCCATCTCACTTGCTCTGGGTGCCTTTTCAATCTGTCTTCTTCCACCTCTGCCTTCCTGGAATCCTGCCACCAGCTTCTCTCTTGAAATGTTCATTCCTTTTCCTAATAACTCCCTAGAAACTGCCACTGGTTTCAGACTTTTTAGTCTAACAAATTGAGTAATTCTGACTTCATCATTTTGGCAAACTTCAGGGATGCTCTTTATGATAATTTCTTCCATTAAGGGAGATATACTTTCAAAAACCTGTGCTGGACTGAGATGTTCCAGAACTTTCTTAGAAAACTGTGTTCTGGCTGAGAGGGACAGGAAGTGAGAGAGGAAATTCCAGCTGTGGGGTGGGGTTTGAGGGCAGGAGGACAGCTCTTCCTTACCAGGTTCCTATGGAGCCTGAACTATCACTATTAAAATATGGGTAGAAAGGGTGAGGTTGACTTTGGTTCAAAGATTGTCAAGAATTAGTTGTTAGGAATTAAGAAAGCATTTTTTCTGTAGAAATAGTATGATAAATGGAGGCCTAACTTTTCAAACAAATTCATAAAGTATATCTTTTCACTGCTTAATTACTAGCTGTGTCAAGTAGGATTTCAGTGGATGCCTGCTTCAGTTTCCTCCTTTGTAAAATAATGATGATGATGATGATGATGATGATGATGATGATGATATGACCTGTCTCAGGGTTTTAGGAGGATGATATGTTGTATTAGTCCACTTCTGTTGCCATAACAAAATACTTGAAGCTAGGCAATGCACAAAGAAAAGAGGTTTGTTTAGCTCACGGTTTTGCCAGCTCAGGAGAATGGCACGGTTAACTGCTCAGCCCTGGGGAGAGCCCCTTGGCTGCATGGCAGTGCCACAGCTCTCCTGTGAGAAGGGAAGGTCACACAGGAGACAGGAAGCCAGAGACAAGGAGAGGACAGCTTTGCCCTGTTGCAACAACCCATTCTAGAAGGAACTAAGTGGGGACCCGCAGGAACTATGCTAATTCCTTCAGAGGGCAGGGCCCTTGCTCACTTACTTTCCTTGCTCTGAGCTCCTCTTAAGAGTGTATTAAGTGTTCCAGGATCTCATCATTTCCACCCTGAGCACCAAGCCTCCACTACAGGAACTTTTAGGGCCAAACCACGCCCAAACTATAGCACATAGATTTATGTACTTAGAACAGCGATGGGCACATAATTCGGTTCACATTTGTTGTTATTATTCTCATTTGTAGCCAAACTGTGAAGACCTCAGTCCCTGGTCTCAGCCCCTCTGTCTGAGGGTGCAGGGTGAGCCCAGCGGGTGGGATTTTATGGAGATGGTAAAGCCCCCGGCCAGGACTCTCAGCCAAGAGGCTGTACTGAAGGGGACGGGGGGTGAAGTGACCGTCCCCCCACCATGGTTAAGTGTCAGCTACAGCCCGGGCAGAGTCCTCCAGAACTCCCAGGGAGGGCAGTCTGGTGAGACACTGTAGATCAGGATGCTCCACGCGGGGAGGCAGGGCTGGCATTTGTGGGGTGTGGGTGTGGCTGCTCCAGGGACAAATGAGGCATCTGGAAGGTTTGCAAGGGCCAGGGCTGTCTTCTGCACCGCCCACCCGCCCCCGCTCTGCGAAGCCCCAGAGTGAAAGCCCTTGCACCGCACAGTGAGGAGGCTCCTCACCTGTGTGGGACTGGTCTTTGTCACACACGGATTTCCCCAGGGCGGCTAAGAACTGCAAGGCAAAGGCAAAGGCTTCTGTCTCCACATCTCTTCTGCCCTTCCACTCTCCTTCCAACACCCTTGCGTGATGAACAGAAAGGAGCCGTGCAGGAAGAGCAGTCAGCTCCTGGAGGAGGCAGCACGTGGGGAGCAGCTCCAAACCCACCAGGAGCGGGAGGTGAGGACCATGGCCAGGAGCGTGAACTTCAGCTCCAGCAGCCAACGGTGGGGCCCCTAAGCCGTCCCATCTGCACCCCAGGCCCTGTCTTCCCAAACCGTCTTTGCTGTTTGCATAGCTAATTTTCCTCTCAGAACTATCTGACCTGTCAGCTCAGGCTTACATTTATAACATGTCTTCACTGTCATCTTTGAAGGTTTACAGAGGTGAGCATTATATAATTGTTGGTATATATTTATAAGTGATCTGAGGGATACTTTACTTTTTTTTTCTTGTACTGGGGATCGAACTCAGGACCTTGCACTTGTGAGGCAGGCATGGTGCTACTGAGCTACATCCCCGGCCCTGAGTGATACTTCATGCACATGCTTCTACTCTATAATCTGCTGCACACATAGCAGTTTATATTCATACACTCTATTTCACAGCATCCTGGAAGAAGTAGAGTTGGAGACATTTCAGGGTGTGTTGAGTAGAAAAGGTGAACTCTCTCAGCTAGGGAGTTTACTCAACGCTCCTCCGAGATGCTAGTTATTTCACCCAGCACTCGTTTATTGAACCCTTACTGTGCCACCATTCTCAGTATTGGTCATGCTGTGGGGAACAGGTAGTTGCAACCCTCAGTTTTGGGGAATGTGGCATTATTCTAGATGAAGTGGCATTACTAAAATTGCACAGTACAGAATTGTACCTTTCCTTTGCATCTGCTCCCAGCTCTGGTAGTTTTGCTTGCATAGGTATTAGTAGAAATCAGCGAAAAATATGCACCTTTAAAATAGATGCATCTCATTTCCTGTTACATGGAGCTCTCACTCATTCCCCCACTTTGCATTTGAGCAACCATTGTCACCATGGTAGCGAGTCAGATGTGTAACATAGGGTAAGGTCAGAAGGAAATCAAGTGGGAGATCTTTGCGGGTTGAACTATGTCTCCTCAAAAGATACGTTGGAGTCCTAATCAATAAGGGGCATCTGCCTCAGGTCCAGGTTTCTCAACCTTTGCACTCACGGCATTTTGCACTACATAATTCTGTGTTGTGGGGCCACCCTGTGCATTGCGGGTTGTTGAGCAGTGTCCTTGGCTACCACTACCCACTAAAAGCCAGCAATTCGGTGACTGCCTCCCATTGTGGCAATGAAAAATGCCAAATGTGCCTTCAGGGAAAATCTTCCCCAAGTTGAGAATATAAGCAATCAGGATGGTGCCATGTAATGTGTGTCTTTTGATAATGTTTCACGGCTGTGAGCAGTGACTGTAAGTATTGGCTTAATCTTGGACAAAGAAAGTAAAATCATTATTGTGGACTGAATTATGTTTCTCAAAATGATCAGCTTTGTTTAGCACCTCTGGTCCCTGTGAATGTGAGGATGAATCAGGATGAGGTCTTACTGCAGTTGGGTGGGTCCCTAATCCTCTGTGACACAGTCTTACAAGGGGGAAAGAGATCCGGGCTGAGACTGGCCGAGGGAGGAAGCCCTGTGAAGCTGGAGGCAGAGACTGCAGAGATGCAGCTGCAAGCCTAGGAGTGCCTAGGACAGGCAGCCTTAGAATCGAGGAGACAGGCATGGGGCAGGTCCTTCCCTGGAGCCTTCAGAGGGAGCACAGCCCTGGGACACCTCGACTGCAGACTTCCAGCCTTGAGGATTATGAGAGAAGAGATTTATGTTATTTGAAGGCACCCAAGTTCATAGTAATTTATTCCAGCAGCCACAGGAAACTCTCCAGGCATCTGAAAAGAAGCAGCCTCCTCCGGAAATAGCTCACCTGGGGCTGATGCCCACGTAACTCACCCAGGCTACTCATCTCCGGATGACAACAGCACATGCCTGTGGATGCCCTGGGACTCACAGCCAAGATGAGCAGCTGCCTCAGGGCTCATTCCACACCTTGAATCATAATGACTGAGTGGGTCTAGAAAGCTCTGCAGCTCCATCCCCTCCACACCACTAATGGTAAGTGTTGTAGTCACTACGTAAATAAATAAGCAACCCATACACATGTAAAGAAAACACCTCAATACACATATACATGGCACGTGTGTCTAAGATGAGCCTCGGTCCTATCACATCGATATATTGGCAAAGAGGCTACAGGGAACCTGAATGTGCTACCCCAAAATATGCCTCAGTAACAGGCAGGAGATAAGAAGCTGGACTCCCACTAAAATATGCCTGTAGGAGACCAAAATATGCTCCCTCCCATATGTCTCCTTGGCATACAGATTATTGTGATAAACTGCAGACAGAAGAGACACTGAAAACAGAGTAAAGGTTATTCTTTTGTAAGGGAAATTTTCATCTAGAAAGGAAATCTCCATTTGTAAGGGAGTCTCCCTTTCTGTACCAGGAAAAAAATAAAGGATGAATCCAATGGTATTATATAGACTGTAATGTTTGCTTTTGTCTCAGTACATCTTTGAAATTCATCCATTAGCCTCCAGATTACATATGAGATAATTAAACATCTTTAATGGTTGAGTTGGTCCTGTTGATTGGGTTTTCCATTCCTAGCAGGTGGTACTGTTCTTACTTGATGTAACAATGGACATCACTTTTGAAATTCTACTCATTCTTTAAGATCTTCCTCAATACCATTTTCTTTAAGGAGACTTGCATGAGAGCTCTGCTCCGAACAATTATGATTTCTCATTTTCAAATTCTTTTGGCATACTATAGCTCTAATGGGGCATCATTTTTTTCTTTGTACTATGTGTAATTTTGTCCTGGGTTAATCTCTCATTACTTCCGATCAGATGTTAGGCTTCATAAAGCCAAGAGCTATCTTATTTCCCATAATTCCCTGCTACATACATGCCCAGTTCCTCTGAGTTGCGTTCCCATCACTCACCCAGCGTGTTGTCCTCTCTGGCCTCCTCACTGTCCTGCAAACATGCCGTGTTCATTCCATCCCTAGACCTCAGAGGGGCGCAGCAGGCCATGTTGTTCTCAGGCCGCATACAGGGCATAATTTGTAATGGGAGGGAACACTGGGTGTCCTGCATGCTCCCGGGCCAGCACACCTGTGGCAGCCAGGCTGGCTCAGAGGTAATTCTCAGCATAGACAGCCAAGAACTCTTGCACGGACTCTAATCTCCACCCATGATCAAACCACACTTTGTTTTGTCTCTTGAAGATTGACCTCCTTGAAAATTCAAACAATTCAACCATGTGTTGCGTAGCTATCCCATATTAAAGTGGCTCCTAAGTCACCCAAAAAATGGAATCTTCTTTTGCTGCAGGACTTTCCCAAACCTCAGGATAACCATGTGGTTTGTGGATCTCCACCAGAAGGATACAGTATCCAGCCTTTTCCAAAGATATCGAATCACAGACCCAGCTCTACTTAAAAACTTCTGTATTGCACTGATTATAGACTTAAAGGAAGTGGCAAAACTAGTAGAGAGGTCTTGGGTTTCTCCTCATTCCTAAGAATTGTTACAGCAATTTGTAGGATTTTAGAGTGTTGGAGACTGCCTGCAGGTACTGTGCACTGCTTTTTTACTTTAGATGTTCTGCTTGGGGGCGGGGAGATCTTCTCATAGCACACATACGACCTCATTTTTCAAGTTTAGCTTCTATGTTCTCAGAGCCAAAGCTAGAACATACATTTTAAAAAATTTTTGCAGCAACTCCAGGCAAATGAAAACTCAACCAAAATACTGGTGTTTCTGAGTAGAGTATGTCATACAGCTCATTTCTCCTAAAGACAAGAGTCCTCAGTGCTGGCAATCAGGGACAGAGAAGTAAGCTCTAATTACAGAGAGACCAAGCAAGGAGAGGTGGTTAAGGAGAGAAAAACCAGCTGAACGCAGCACTCAGCTCTCTGGTGCTGTCCTTCCGATTGCCACTTGCTAAAGACTAATTTCCACCCAAGGAGAAGCTAAAAGGACAGCCCTCCCTGGGGACACCTTCCCTGCATGCAAAGCTTATCGCAAATACTCCGGACTCCTCCTGCCTCTGGAGTTGGTTCCCCATTCTCCTTCCCTGTGGGCCCCCACCCGTCGCTCTGGCCCTGTTTATGGAGTCGCCAAACCCTGCCCCACCTTGCAGGTTCTGCCCTGCTGCCTGGGGTGCACTGTCCAGGCAGACCTGCTTCGTTCTTCAGCCCACGGCCAGCAACAGCAGCTGGAGCCATCACCTCTTCTTGTTTCCTTGACCACACTTTCATTGACCAGAGTTTTTCTCCAAGGGTCAGCAACGCCTCACTTCTGCAAAAAGAGGCCGAACTGTGGGAAGAGCGGGGTGCCAGGAGACAGGCACTGGACAGCCATCCTAGCTCCCTTGGCTTCTCTCTAGGGCCATACACTCTGTCCACGGAGGAGCCCAAAGGGGCTCAGTCGACACTCTCACTCCAGCTTTACGCTGGATTGGGTGGTGAGAGAGGCTTTGCGCTCTCAGCAAATTTAACAAGCCCTGGGGAGGCCCTTGGGGCCAGGCCAAGGGGCGCTGGGACTGAAAGCTTCCAACTGGTAGGTGAGGGAGCAGGGCGGGTGGGGCCACTGGCATAGAATGGGGAGGCTCCAAGCGAAGACAAAGCGTAGGTCACCTGTGACCAGACAATGCCACCTCCACTAAAACAGGTCACCTGGCTCTCATTCCGGCTGTGACCCCATCCTCTGGCTGGACGGTGAGACCCGTGAGGGGCCCACGCCTGGCCTAGCTGGTGTTTCTGCCACCTGGTGCAGGGCACGGGCAGAGCAGTCTCACACCCAGTAGGCCGCGTTTATGGTCAATAAACTGAGTGGCCATGCAGTTTTCAAGGATCGACCTCTTGTGACAGAGCCCAGAGCGGGAGTCATCCAGGACCTTCCTCATTCTCCCTGAACTGCAGAGGAGTCGAAAGGGAGAGAACACCTAGCAAGTTCCCACAGTATCTCTCCTCAGCAGACTTACTGACCTGCCTCGAATCTATTATCAATTCTTTAATTAAGATTTACAAAAAAAACAAGCAATAATTTCCTGTCAAATCACCTAGCTGCTACTTTGCTACAGTTTTATCTATTAAAGATTAAATTTTCTGATAGCACTTTATTTGGGCTTAGTATAGTTATGATAACAATTATGAAAAACATTTTTATAGCTTTTAACTTGCCAAGTTCAGTACTGCTCTATTTTCTATGAGTGGCTGCCCTCCTTTGCATTTCTGTGGCAGCTTTAGGTAAAATAGTTGACAAATCTCAATAATTAGACATATTGTCCCGGTCTCCCTGGAAAACAATTTACATAAATAGAGGGATGTTTTTAAAAGGTATAAAACAGTCTGTCCTCCTGGGGCCCAGGAAATGCTATATATGCCATGTATTAACTCTGTTCCCAGCAGCACTTTCATTTGGGCTGCATCATCTCTTGCATGCTGAATGGTGACATTTCAGTCAACAGTGAAACCCAACATCACTGTGGTCCTGTACAATTGCAATGGAGAGCTAGGTGTGGCAGCACACATACTGGGAGGCTGAGTTTGAGGAGGACCACAAGTTTGAGCCAAGCCTGACCAGCAAGACTCTATCTCAAAGTAAAAAATAAAAAAGGGCCGGGGACGTAGCTCAGTGTGAAGACCTTGGGTTCAATCCCCAAGTACTTCAAAAAGGAAAAGAAAAATAGGAAGGAGGGAAAGAAGGAAGGAAGGAAGGAAGATACAGTACATCTACAACGATGAGATGGAGCTGAAAAAGTCCTACAGCCTGGTGACATCAAGGCCACCCTGATGCCATACACAATTCATCACACACTTGCGGTGGTGCTGGTATAAACAAGCCTCCTGCACTGCCAGCTGTATAAAAGTACAGCACATGCAATTATGTACAGTCCACAATACTTGATAATGACAGCAAACGATCGCGTTACTGGTTTATATACTTACTATGCTATACAGTGTTTTGTCATCTTTAAACTGTACTCCTTAGGACTCATAAAAATAAGTGTGCTGTAAAGCAGTGTGTGTAAATAAACTCTATGATGTTCACTCTGACAAAATTGCCTGGCATGGATTTCTCCGAATGGTTCCCCATTGTTAAGGGGGACACGACTTGTTGTTAGACCTTGTGAGTGCTCAGCCTCTGTCCCAGCTGCTCGTGTTGATGGGGTTCAACGAACCACAGATGACTGGCAAATGGACAGCTGTGGCTGTATGCCAGCTAGACCTTCCTGCCCCGGCTGTGGGCAGGGATGGAGCCTCAGGCTGTAGTTTGCTAACCTTGGGTTAGCATTCCTCAACCACTCCCTGCCCAGTGTTGGCCTCTGTTTTATTTTTCTCTAATGCCCCTAGGCCTGTTCAGAGTGTCTGGCACCTAAGAGACTTTCCATAACAGCTTGTTGAAAGAATGAAAGAGGCCCTAGCCTTTGCATGCATACCTATGAAATCATTCCATCACCAAGCTGCCAAAGATGATTTCCAATTTCATTAACTTCAGACAAAAGATGTGAAGCTCGAGTATTTGCTAAAAATTAGAAATTTATCTCCTTTCTAATGACACAATCTGTATACTATCATTGCATGCACTCTTGTCTGAGAAACAGAACCCAACGTCTGTTATTGGAAGCGCGTTCCAACACATTCCTCTTGGGGAGAGGAAACGGGGTAGGTTTGAGCAGGGCTTGAACAAGAAGTGCTTTGTTTTTATATTTGAACAAGAGCACCTCAGACATAGCAGAATGATGAAGGGGGCTGTGGCTGGGAGGACGAAGCTTGATGACATCATATCATTAAACTTTGTGTTTGGTAAGACATATTTTGCACGCCTCTAGGATTAATCATTGTTGGAAGAAAGTCCTTGCCTTATTACTTTAAGTCACAGCAAAAAAGGCTTTGCTTCAACTGTTTGCTTTTCTAAAGAAGAGTTGCCATGGGCCACCAGCTTCCCTCTGTGTAACTTGATTAGGAAGGGTGTGAGCCCCTTGGGACTGGCGAGAAACTCAGGAGTCGGACAATGGGTGGGCGCAGCCACAGCTGAGATGAGTCTCTGAGTCAGAATGAGCTTTCAGTAACTTACCCATCAGCCACATTAGCAAGCTTTTTCAGACACTGTGGGGTTTTCGTTTTGTTTTGTTTCCTGGTACTGAGACTTGAACTTAGCACTTCATACATGCTAAGCAATCACTCTACCATGGAACTACACCCCAGTCTGACACTGTGCACTTAACAAATGGCGGATGACAGAGCCCAAATACCAGCCAAACAGGCAAATTAGGCTCCGGGCTGGACCCTGACACATCCATCTGCAAACTGCAGGAACCAGGTAGGCGCTGGAGCTGGCTTTTACCAGCATGTCAGAGCCAGCTCTGCAGACCCTTTCCCAGGGACGTCCCACTTGGGGGAGTACTTACACACCAGAAATAGGCGAGCAATGGCTTTTGGCTCTGGGACATTTCCTAGCACACTGCCGCAAATTCCCTTGTAATATCCTTTTTTTCTCATCCTCCTACCCCAAGATGCATCTCCGGTAGAAGCCCCCTAACCTCTCTGCATCTCAGTTTTCTCACTATGAAATGGGAGTTGCTACTGTGCGAAGGTCCCCATCAAAACTTATGTTGAAATTTAACCTCCCTTGTAAGGTGCTAATAGGTGGTACTAAGTGAGCCTGCTAAGAGGTGATTAGGTCCTAAGAGCGTTGCTCTTACAAATGGGTCAACCCATTCGTGGATTAACGAATTATCTCTGAATAGCTTCACTATGAAACTAAGCTCTCTCAGGCATACTTGCTTTGTCTTATCACAATGCCCTTCACCAAGTCAAGAACCAGCAGGAAGTTCCTGACCAAAATCTGAGCAGATACCTGCACCATTCTTTTGGACTTCCCACCATCCAAAACCATGAGCTAGATATAAATCTCTGTATTTTATAAATTACCTATTCTGTAGTATTCAGTTATGGTAACAGAAAGCAAACTAAGACAGAAGTAATAACTTGCAAAGAAGATACAAGGATTAAATTACCTGTATTTATATCTACATATAGCATTTCGCTTGTTGCAAGGCTGTATATAATTATTAAAGGTAGTCATTATTTTTATTGATTAACTAAAGAAGAAAGGGGCTGGAGGATGACAAGGATAGCAGGAAATTAAGATCTGAAACAGTAATATTAGTTTAGAGATCTATGAATAGCTAAAGAGGTCAGTGTCAGACATCTGGTCTACCAGCAAGGCCCAGGTGGCATAAGAACCAGGAAGTGGGAGGCTTGGTTTTGCTCCCACCTCTCACATCACCTCTGCCTGTGACTTCAGCCTTCACTCACAGCTTCATCCGTCAAAGAACTCTAAATAGGATCAGAAGAGGAGCAGCTGTTACCCAAACCTGCTTAGCTGGCCCCACACCAAGTTCTCAGGAAACTCCCCGGCATAAGGCTGGTGTAACGGAAGGAGGTAACAATAGGTGGGATTCACAATGGAGTTGGTGTCCACGGAAGCAGGAAAGAATTATGTACGGCTGGAACTCATTCTGAGTTGGCTGACTCTTGGCTGTGCTTTGAAAAGGAAGCTTTTAACTATGGTAACTGGGTCACTGTGGACAACCACAAAAGAGAGAGGAGCTAAGCCCTTGTTTCCTTCCAGGAGGTAGAAAAGATTATTTCATGTGCATTTTCTGTACAATTTGATTGAGATTTATACCTCCCTCACCACAGAAATCCAAATTAGTGAAAGGAAAAATGTTCTGATTTTTCAGACAGCAGGTCTTGGAGTTGTACATGTAGGGTGAATGAGCAGCTTAACAACAATGGCTTCTCTCACAGTGTCCTCCATCTTCATTGGTCACTGTATTGGCCAGGATGCTTAGTTGCGTGCAGCAGTGCTATGGTGTGAATGTGCTCTCTGAAAATTTCATGTGTTGCCAGGGTGATGGTGTTAGAGGTGAGACTTTATGAGGTGACCAGGTCGTGAGGGTGTCTCCTTGGTGAAGGAGATTAAGGCCTTTGTTGAAGGAATCGTGACACAATCCTTTGCTCTTGTGTCGTGTCAGGACACATCATTTCTCCTCTCCAGAGTCCAGCCTTCACCAAAAAATTGAACTTACCTGAGCTTTGATCTTGTAGTCTCTAGAACTGTGAGAAATCAATTTCTGTTCTTTATAAATTACTTCTGTCCTTTATAATAAAAGGAAGCATCATCACATGGGCTGCAGCTTGCAGTATCCATCCTAGAGAGCAACCAGCTTTCATTTTTATTGCAAAGAATTTCAATCTGCTTTTAGCGAGCTGATGGGCCAGCACATTTCCGGTGGGACATCCGTGGGCCAGAGCTTCTCTGATGCCTTACCTATGCACCATCTGGAACTGTGCTCTCCCTGATGTTCATGCTGTTCCTTGGACACGGTTTTATCAGATGAATGAATGACATGAATCCGTGGTTTAGGAATAAATGCTGGTTGGAATTAGTACTGGCTGGAGGAGAGAATGGGCTGTTACAGAAGGTCCAGGGTTCTCTTCAAATGTTGATTTCACCTGTAATGTCCCCCTGGGTATGGGTGCCCTTATCTCCCAGGGTGTTATGTTTTGCGCGTGAGATCCAGGTGACACAGTCATGACACAGTCTGGGATCACCAAAGGAACAGGGGAACAGGCAGAATCCTAGGCCTTGACCTGTTACTCATTAAAAGCATGATTCTTGTTTTCTTCTGGGACAGGCAGGGACTTAGAAGCCATTTCTGCTATGAACCTTGACTTCACTTGGTCTTACAGATGTCCAACAGGTAAAAAGCAAAACTAAGCTTGACTTAATTTTGTATCCTTTGTTACTGTGAATCTTGTGTCAAATCCCTTCTCAGCTCTCTATGGGGTATGCTGATCACTTAGGGAACACCTGTCTAGGAGCTGGCTTGATGTACCCTAAATTTACATATAAGACTGAGGACACCAAGATAAATGGTTCACAGAGACATTTAGATACATCCAGAAGTTTCCAGCCGTTGTTCTAAATCTGCAATCATCTGGATCCCAGGGAAGGTGGAGTCCCACCCAACGAAGACTGCCTTAGACAGGGATAATCCTTTCTTGGAAATTCGACCACCCCTCAGCCAAAAGGAGTTTGGCACCAGGAGTGAAAGAATGAGCAGCCGGACCCCAGGTTGACTAGCTCAACCCCCAAGCATGACTAGCTCATGCTTGAAAGCCGGCCCTGCCTTCGGGTGGACCAGTCTGAACTGTGTGCCGAGTGCAGCTACCGAAACTGGAGGCCTTTCCTATCTCCCCTCTAACTTTCCAATTAAAGGGTTTTTCCCTGTAAATTTGTGCTTTAGTCTTAACTTAAAGCAGGAACTCATGCTAGCCAGTGACACAGGGATATTTGGCTCAAATCTATTTGGCCTTCTTAGAGCATATGACTGCGAAGAAAATTACTAATAGTAATAACCATCTCGGCCATTATTACCACTAACAGTAAATAACGTGATAGACTTTACAGTTTACAGAACACCTACATATGCATGTTATTGCTTAAGTTGCAAGAGTGACAACAGTCTTGTAAGGCAGTCATTGTAAGCAACTGTTACTCAGTGCTTACAGCCTTCCAGGACTGTGCCAGGTATTCAGAGGCATTCACCTAATCTTTACATCAATAACCTGAGCAAGGTGCTATTGTTTCCCCATTGATCAGATGAAGAAAGGAAAGCCTAAAGGATTAAAGTAACTTCCCCCAAGATCACAGTACCATATCTGTAAATAGTGAGCACTATCACCAAATACATGTCTCTCTCACTCTAAAATCTAAGCTTTTAGATTGTCGAGTGCTTTTTATTATTATTATTTTCACATTAGTGTTATTATTAGCCCCGATTTTAGTGAACTGAGGGCCAATGATGGAGAGTAGGGTCTCTCGGGACAACTTACTGGTAAAGAGCAGAGCCACCTGTGACTTCTCCTTCTGTTACCTAAGGGCTGAAGGCAGCTGATTGGTGCTGAAAACTAGCAGCACTTCGAGAAGTTAGGAGACTGAGGTACAATTGTTCAATTGTCTAATTTATCAGATGTCCCCCATGCCCCCTTATCCCAAACAGAATGCCACGTCACTCACCTGAGAAGTAGCAGGCTAGAGGGCAGATGTACCTGAATTGAAATCTTGGTCAATTACTTCACTTCTCTGAGGCTCTGACTCTCTAGTGTTTGGGAAATGCAACCTAGTAAAATCAGTGGGAGGACTAAATGAGATAATTGCACAAACTATGATTTAGGACCCAATACATAAGTACTCAGCCATCCTTTGCCAACTCCACATGCCTCTCTTCTTTCCTCCGGTTTCCAGAAGGCCTGCATTTCCTGTGCTTTAGGAAAATGTGCTCTGCTCATGGGTTTTTCCTGCAGGGATTGACCAGAAGCCTGGGCTCTCATTCTTCTGCAGAAGGTACACACATAAAGGCTCTGAGCCTTGTTAAACAGAAGCATACTACATTAGACTTCCATGTCTTTATACATGACGTTAAATGGCAAGTCTGAGCAACAGTTTCACCTGCGAGTGAAAGCAGAGATGGCTTCTTAAGTATTAGAGGACCTTAGACCTAGGACTTAGCCCGTAAAGACAAAAAGGGCGGACAAAAAGCCACAGTTACTGCCTCTGGTTAATAGACCGCTGATCTTTATTCATTCGCTTTCTTCAAAGTGGAGTTTGAGACTGAAATGAGAGCTATGATTTAGTCATGACTTATACTAGACTGCTGGTGACTTAGGAAAGTGTCCCTGATTATAGTCTATACTACGTATGGGGCCTCTGTCAAGTAGCTTAAATGATAAGGTCAACCCTTTGAGACCCCAAATTTCATGAGGGCAGGGGCACTTTCTTAGAGTAGTTGATGGTAGTTGCATAGTAAATGGTAATGTTGGATGTTGTTGGTGGATGGATGGATGGATGGATGGATGGCCCCCTCTCCTTCATAATAAAAAGGGTATAGAACAGGTACAAAAGATCCACTTCCTTCTAGTTTCTGGGCAGAAACTTTTCCCCTCAGTTATATAAATACATACGCACAAAGAAAAACTGGCTAAAGGAAGTGAGCTGCTTGGATGACATTAGTTCTAGCCACAACTGGCTACAGCAGAGGAGGGACTATCCCCAGGCTCCAGTGTGGGCCACAGCCACACGACAAACATGCCACTTCAGCTTTCTGTGATGAAGTCATACTCACACCACAGTCTCCTTCCTGGGTTAAGAAGGAAGTGGCACCAGAAGCCAAGAAACTATTTGAGATTTTTCTGTTTTGACTGTACAAGGTGAAGAAGCATGCAACAAAATTTCGCTCTGAACCCTGAACAGTGGTCTTGGACAATTAGTAGGAAATTCGATGAAAATATTTAACATTTTAACATAAGATGGCAACATTTCACTAAGCACATCTTTAATGGGAGTAAGTTAGGTTTTGTCTTCATTTGGGTTAAACGAAAGGAGTGAAAACTTAAGGAGGTCCCATGACTCACCCCAATTTGTAAAAGCCCTAAAATAACATCTTGGGCTTAAATGAGAAGTATTCAGGCTAGTTAATAAGAAAGTGGAAGTGGAAATGGAGGGCTGGGGATTTAGCTCAGTGGTTCCACCTGCCTCACAAGCACAAGCTCCCAAGTTTGATCCCTGGTACAAAAAAAAAAAAGAAAGTAGAAATAGAATGCTGGATGGATAAACATGTTTACCTGCATAAACCATAAACAACAATAGTACAATGATCAATTTACATGTGTGTTTTGATTTACTGACCCACAGCCTGTAGATCATGTGCTTAGGGTTGTTCTGTTTTCTATGACTAGAAGTCAGTTTGTTCCAACGTAATTATAATCTTTTATGTAGTTACTCCTATACGTCAGATGTTTTCCATAACATTTACCACTCAGAATTTCCCAAACTGCCAGCCTATAAAATACTTCTTAATCAGGTATTATAAAGTGGGACACAAAAAGTGTTGCATGCGTAAATTTAAATTGAACAAAATTACCAATTAAACATGTTTATCTAATGCAGGACTTCTCTTTTCAGAGGAAAACATTTTTTTTTTGATTGAGAACCTAACCCAAGGCCTTACAACTTAACTATATTCCTAGCCCCTCTTTAAAAACTTTTAAATTTTGAGACAAGATCTCTCTAAATCACTAAGCTGCCAAGGCTGAGCTTGAATTTGGGACTCCCTTACCCAGCCTCTCAGAGTGCTGGGATTACAGGCCTGTGCCACTTATACCCAGCCTGTTTTCAGAGGCTTTAGTCTGCTAAAATGTATGAGGAATTGTTAGAAGGTACACAGTGCATAGTATTTCCAAAACTTACTTGAGCCCAGATTTTTTTAACACCACACTTATGAATACCTTCCAAAAGGCCAGGGAGCACAGATTGGAAAAACCTTGATTAAATCCATATGTCTTTCAAGGTCGATTCTTAGAGGCCATTTCTGCCTGAGGCCCTTTGTCTATAATTCAAGTTCTTGGAACCCACTGCAAATGTCTTCCCCGATACTACTAACCTGGGCTAATTGGGCTTCTAAGAGCCTGAGGCAGATACTTTTGGGGATTTTGCCACCTCCTAAGCTACAGTTATTCCTTAAATGTCAAACCCAAAGTGTTCAAAGTCTCTGTGTTCTTTCCTCCACCCATACACCGGGCCATAGCTGATCACGTGCCTATTGGTTCCCCATGACAGCAGGGCCCATGTCTGGCTCACTTCCTATCACCTGCACCAACCATTCCTGGACAATGAACGGTCCCCAGTTAGGCAGCTGCCCAGCTGTCTCTGCCTGACCTCTGATGACACCGAGGCACAAAGAGGAGAGTCTGGAATTGATGAAAGCTAGGACTCAGTAACACAGGACTGGAACTCACGGCTTGGGCACTGATGGCTTAAATAATCAGATCATCAGGCAGAGGCCGCTGCATTGTCATGGATCAGTATATTAGAGGGGGAAATTAGATTGAGACTTAGAAAATAACCAAATTGGCCTCTATCTTGATTTAAGATAGACACAAAGTACCCATGTAGGAGGAACACCCTGCCTCTCCCATCCCACAAGACTTTCTGAGCAGCCCTACAGGTGAGTTGCTATGGAGCTAAAGATGTAAGCAAGTTAAAATAATGAAATTAATTTTCCATAACTGCATAAGTGAGAACAGTAAAACACAACCTTCCTGCCACTGTCCAGGAGGAATAAAATGCAGGTTTAAATCACTCTTTCTCTGGCCAGTATTCAAAACTTGCTTCTGCGGCTGCACCCCTCAGAACTGTGCCACAATTCTGCCATTTATTACCCTCAATGCTTTCCCTACAAATTCGGCCTAGGATGGGTGATCCCATGGTTATGAAATATCATATAAATTTAGGAGGAATATTTACCCTGTGCGCCTCCGCAACACGAAAGCGCAGAAGGGAGCACTGAGACTTCAGCTGACATGCAGGCTGCGATTCCTCAAGGTTCTCTATCTCCCGAGCTGTCCTGCGCAGGCAGCAGGAGACCCTCCCTTACTGGGCTAAACCAGCAGCCCAGGAATGAGAGGAAGCCCGAGACCACAGCCCTAGATGAAACAATCCACTCAGGAAGATATCGAAACTCAGAGAAAAAACTTCCTTTGTCTAAGTATTATTTTGATAAAATACTTTCATCATGGAAAAACCTAAAATTAGGAGCATTTCCAAGGGAATATCTGCATTCCCCACTTGCCAAGAGCAGAAAGGAACCTTTTTATTTACACAAGGGCAAGAGAAAGGTCTACGTGAAGGAGGCAGTCGACAATTCCCACTCACTCAGGGAGGTGATCCAGAGAAAATCCAGATGAAGACATATTCATCACTTTTCTAGCTGAGACCGAAGACTTGACACAACTTAAAGAGGAGAGGTTTATTTTGGCTCACAGTTTCAGAGGTTTCAGTCCATGGTTGGCTGGCTCTAAGGCAGGAACATCATGGCAGAAGGATGTGGCCAAGGAAAGCTGCTTAACTCATGGCGTCCAGGAAGCCGAAGGGGCCAGGGGCCAGGTATGATCCCTATGCTCGCACACCATGACCCACCCCAACACTCCTAGAAATGTGCTTTTCTAGCTAGGAATTTCCCAAGCCAGTCAAGTTGGCAATCAAGGTTGACCATCACAGACACTGACACCTATGGTGACACATGATCAACAAAACCCAGATTGGGAATATTTAGCAAAAACATTGACTGTGGAGAGTATCTAACATGATCGAGAGGGTCTGAACTCACACAGTCACGGGAGATTAGACCACAAGCCTTGGGCTGTTTGGGTCACCTTCTTGCTACAGACTTGGCCATGGTGGGACCTGGCCTATTCACATAGCTGAAGAATGTTGTTGGAATGAAGTGGGTTCACAAGATAACCAAATCCAGTGCTTCCCATCCTTTTATGAGAAGCAAGAAACCACTTCACGGCAGAGTGTGGGTTTTGGAGTCAGACCACCGCGATGAAACCCTACTCTGCCATCACTGCAGTGAGCAGAACAAGCCCCTGGCACCCTCTGTGATGCAGAGATGGCAAGCATGGAAACACAGGGCAATGCCTGGCACGACGAGCATGTGGTATAAACAGTAGCTGTTGGCAGTGGCCTCCCACCCGGGAGGGGGAGTCCCTGTCCTGCTGCAGGATTCTCAGGGCCCCACTCTGGCCTCACCTGCTGGGATGAGAAGGTGCCCACCCACAGCTCAGGTCATGTGTCTCTCTTTTGACCACCTTGCAGGGAGCTGGGACCCCACATTTCCTGCCCAAACTGTCCTGGTCCCATGTAGAGGGCCAGCAGGAGTCAATTCCCTGGGCTCTGTCCTCCAGGTGAACACACTCCTGGTGCCAAGGGGTGAAGACAGGAAGGACAGGAAGTCAATGGTAGGCTCTATGGATGGATGAGGGGCACATGGGCTGTGGAACCCACGTCTGTGCACCAGAGGTGCCAAGAACTGCCTGGTTCTGCCCTGCACCCTACAAACGCCATTAACTTCGAAGTGCACAGAAATTCTAACCTTGAACTTGGTCTTCAGGCCATTATGTAGGTATATTTGCAAAGGAAGGAGGATAAGAGCCCATTTTAGCTGTTTCGTTAGTCACTTCTAAATATTTAGATCTATGGTGTGTGGACATCCATTTATGCTCTTGCTTTACAAATGGTAAGCCCAGAACTGACCACTACAATCATTTACCTTCTTCATCACACCAACCACTCTTTGGAAGACCCCAGATTCCACCATGTTGGACCCTTAAGCACACTCTTCCCTGACAGACACATTTACGTGGCTTTATCCCCACCTCTATGCTTTAGAGAATGTTAAAGGGGATCCAAACCTTTAACAAATGCCAGCCTGAAGCTCCAGCAGGCCTCTGGGCAACATGGGAACTCAGAAGCCTGCTCTAGACTCAGCGCAGCCCTAGGGCATGGTCACGTTGGCCCCTCAGAAGCAGGTGTCCCACGATCCCTGCCCACCATCCTGTCGCTAATGAGGCTTAGCCAAATCTATCTCAGCTTCTTTCTCTGCATCTTTGACACAAGCAATTTCCCTTCCAGAGATTCATTATAGGAAAATAAGCAATCCAACCAGAAGCCCAGGATGATTGGAGTGATCACACCTGTCCTGTCCAGTGACATTTCCTACCCCAGCAGGACGCTGGTGTCCTCATGGGCTTGGTGTATACCAACTGCATGCACGAAGGCAGGGTCAAGTATCTGTGGTGGAAGATGCTTACTGAGACATTATTTGTGATGGTGAAAATTTGGAAACAACCCAAATGCCTAAAATTAGAAAACTGACAAAAATATTAAATGTCTATATGATTGAATATTAAAAATCATTAAAAATTCTGATTTTGACTAAATTACAGTGACATGTTTAAATCCTTACAATATAATTTTAAGTAAAAAACAGGACATGGGCTGAGGATTTAGCTCAGTGGTTCTGCTGCCCACTCTGAAAGCTCAAGGTCCCGAGTTTGATCCCCAGTACCAAAACAAAACCCCCCGCCAAAACCCCAAAACCCAGAAACAGGACATGAAGGGGATTGAGTGTAGATCAGTAGTAGAATGCCTGCCAAGCATGTGGGAAGCCCTGGGTTCGATTTCCAGCACTTTGAAAAACCAAACAACACAAAAGAGAGAAAGATATGAAATTACATGTAAATAGTAGTATAAACCCAAATGTGCAAGAGATACACACATCGATGACGTCCAGGCACTAACAGAGTTGTCAGGTGTAATTGTGGGATGCTGAGCGATTTTTATTTTCTAAGTTGTTGTTTTAGCATGTGTATGCATATTATGAAAAGTTATTTTTTTGAAATAGAAAATCCCATAAGTAAAATTAAAAGTAAAACCTGACACCAAGGGAAAAGTCTGCAAAACGTGTGAGTCATAAGATGTCGTCATTCATTCACAGACCGCTCAGATGCCAAGAGCAATGATGGGAAAATGGGGAGAAGATGAGCTGTCCACCCACAGCCACTGATCCTTCCCCGAAGTCCTGGCTTTGCGCTCAGTCCTCCTGGCCAGCCGCCTGCACTGTGTCTTCCTGTGTCCCTTGGGGTTGGGTGTGACAGAGGGATGTGCGCAGATGCCAGCCTGGGCCCAAACCCTCCTGGGAACTTTGTAGAACTGTGGATCACCATTTCCAAAACTTCGCCTACAGCGAGCTATTAACGTGTGCTCGGTGCCACACAGACGCGTTCTCACTTCACCCTCAAACAGTCCAGGGAAGCAGGGCTTGGTTATTGTTTTTCCCGCGTTAGAGTCAAGAAAACTAAGGCTACAGACGGATTTACCCTATGGCACGCAATCTGTACCTGACGCAATGGGTGAAAGGGGTTATGTATGCACTACAGTGGTCACTTCTGGGTGTATCGACTACAAGTGTGGTGTTCTCTCTGCCAACACACATTACTTACATAACATTTATTTCAGTTCCAGGGATCAAAACCAGGGTCAGACAGGCAGGAGCTGAAGCCCTTCCCCAGAAGCACAGAAAAAGAATCGACCTTTTAGGACAATCCATGGGTGATTTGAGTGCATATTAAATTTTGAGGAATGCTGTGTAGGAAGTGATTCTTAAGCCCAGCTGCTGATTGAAATCGCCTGGGGGTGCCATTTAAAAAGTACTGATGCCCACAGAATAGAATGTTGGCGCCCCAGGTTCTTAAAAGCCTCCAGGTGTTTCTAATCTGTGGTCAGAATTGAGATTCGATGAGATAGTCAGCTGGGTTTACCCAGTTGGACACAATAGCAAAAACATTGCCTATCAGAAAGTTGTAAAGCATTCAGGGGCCCCAGCTTGGCAGTTACAAAGGAAATTCTCATTTGTTTACCCCCATGGGGCCCTCTAGCAATAAATAGAAGTTGCCACCTGCGGATTCATGGTCTCTTGAGCCTGTTCCTGTGTAGGTTTCACAACCTGTCTGTAGAGGACACAGAGTCTTAGGAGCCGGGCCCAGCCACGCACAGGGTGGGACACCAGGAGCTGTGATTTAGCTCTGGGAGAGTATGGAAGCACTTCGATGTCACCAGTGCAGAATGAGCGGATGGCTGTGAAGTCAGCATGACTTGCGTGATCAGAAAGCCTCACCCCTAACGGCACCACAGAACTTATTTATAAAGAGAATGAACATAAAGATGCTGAACACCGGATGGACTCGTTTGGTGGGGGATGCCGGGAGGCCTATGGCACATGTTGGAGCCGTCAGATCCACTGGGGGACCACTGAAGGAGAGGCGTCTTGAGAGTTTAAAATGTATTTGCAAATAGAATGCTATTTGTACAGAATCTCTGACTGTGGCACAAGGAACTGAGGGTGGCAATGTGACATGGTAGCGACATACAATCTCCTATAGAACCTAAGAAAGAATTCCTGGGAAGAAATAGTTAGATTCAGGGATCCCAATTCCTGTTTTCAAACCCAAAACTTACACCCTGTTACCCCAAACCCAAAAACAGCCATGCAAGTTTGCAAAGGGAAGACACGGTCCTCCCATTCTTCTTGAGCTGTTAGAGGCTCCCTTCATGGGTTCAGACCCTTCCTCAGTTCCAAAGGTTTCTCTGGCTCACGCAGAATCTGACCCGTGTTTATTCTGGGGAGCTGGCTTCATTCTGTTACACATCCACAGATCGAATACTTTTAATTTAGGGTCACAGATGCCTAATTAGCCCAAGATGAGGGCTATGGAGTTTCTCACCTTGGGAGACTTATTTGACCTGTTATTTCCCAAGCCTGAGGGCAAGAGTGGCTTTTGAAGGCTTTGGGTCCGTGTCCCTCCTCTGAAATTAGCTTGAGAAACCTCCTCGAAGCAAAGCAGCAACCACAAGACTGCCCAGTCCAAGTTGGGACAACAGGCAACATCAGTGCTGTCCGACAAGCTGAGTAGACGGTCATCCTGTCCCTGCCCGCTGCTTCATGGTGCAGAATAACAAGACTGGGGTGCTGTGAAGTGTGCTCAGAGTCCACCAAACCTTCACAATATGTGGGTCCCTCTCACATCCAGGACCATCTTCCTGGGACACATCTGTCCTGCCATCCCCAGATTTCTCCACTCTCTTCTGTACAACTTTCTTCATAAAAGCGAGCTGTATTGTCAGGCCGCTGTCTCTCAGTGGAGGAGCAAGCACATGTAACACTCAGCTCAGGAAATGATGCATGGCAATGACTGGATTCCAGGTCTTCCCCAAGTGTATCAGTAATCCTGATGGCCCCTGGAGCCATCTAGATGGATACAAATCCCCTTCGAAGAGCACACAGTGTTCCACCTCAAGTGCAAAGCACTGAAAGGGCGTTTCGATAACCTGTTGTGCTGGAGGGAGACTGAACAGCTTGGCTCTTAGGACAAGCTGGAGATATGAGACATTTGCGGGCAGGTAAATGTCTCCTAGGTTTAAAGTGCAGCGAGGAAAAGCTAACCAATCAGAGAAATGCTCCTGTGATATTTCCACTGTAGGGATGTTTCTCTAAAGAAACATTACTGGAGATTATTAATAAAACTGGGGAATGAGTGAATAAGTTTCATCACTTATTTGTTGTCTGGCCTTGATTACCTTGCCTCAGTTTTATCACTCGTAGAGTTAGAATAATAATGGTACGCCCATTGCTTAGAGATGGAAGCACATCGTGCCTGCAGGGCTTTTTTAGCACTGCACCACCTTGGAAGGCTGGTGAACTCTCAGCTCTTATTACCATCTCGCTCACTGACCCGCTCCTAAGTCCCCCAAGTGCATGTGACCTGCCTCACCGCTTGCCTGGATGCCATCTGTCTCCCCTGACTGAGCTTTGCGTATCTAGAAGGACTTGAATCCACAGAAATCCCATCCAGGGAGCCTCCGTGTCCCTGTAGCTCTGATTATGCTGTGCTACATCCAGCTTCCTGTGTCCAGCTGGCCCCAGTGCTCCAGTGGGCCCCATACCTAATCTCCCTTCGGTGTGCAATCCCCTCCAGTGTCTCCAAGTCCTCCATGAGCTGAACCTAGAGGGAGCCTGGCACAGCAGAGAGACTCTGGGCCGCCCCAGTGTCTCAGCAAAGAGCCCACCTGATCCTCTGTGCTGTGCTGGAGTGCTGTGACATGGTCATGCCATTCAACAGTGGGGATGTGCTCTGGGAAATGGTGTTAGACAGCCTCGTGTTGTGTGGCATCCTAGGGTGTACTTCCCCAAAGCCAGATGCAGTGGGTCAAACACTGGGTGTCAATCCACAGATGCAGTAAACACAGGCGGGACGAACCTGCTGCAGGCTGCTTCACGGTCAACATGGCTTTTTATAAGTGGGAGTACACTCCATAACGATGATCAAAGTGTAGTAGAGGCTTTAACGAGAGCTTAGTCATTGCTTACCATTATCAATTATGACACATCAGACATAATTGCATGTGCTGTACTTTTATATGACTGACAGTGGGGTAGTTTGGTGTCACCAACGTCACCACAAACACATGAGTAATGTGTTGTGTTGCATGGGTTGTGCTGTGATGCGATGCTGGCTGCAATATCACCAGATGATAGGAATCTCTCAGGTCCATTGTAATCCCATGGGGCTACCTCTTTGGCCTTTTGTTGACCAAAACATTGTTATGTGGCCTATGATGGGACTGGTCATAAAGTTCCATTCTGCTCAGTGTTCCATACAGGAACAAACAGAAGGGAGAGCATAATTACCACGGGGAAAACCACAGATTAAAACACACCCTGGCCTTTCATATCCTCGAGGCCCTGGTCCCCTGGCAGGGGAGATTTTGATGCTCACCATCCTCATGGAAAGGGTAAGGCAGTCCTTCAACGTGGAAAAACCGGGACGAGATCCTGTAGGAATCACCCATCGCCACCGAGAGCTGGAGTCCAAGGGCAGAGCCACACTTGAGCAATTTCCCCTTTATCCTAAGTACGAGTCTACTGTACCTCATGTGCATGTGGATGTGAATGTGTGCTGTTTTTGCTGTCAGAATAGACACAGACATGGGATATACCACTGAGAGCTGCAAGTGATAGGTTTATTTCAAACATTCCCTAATGTGCCATGCCCAGCACGCGCTGGTCAGCCACGTGATCAGGGGCTACAGGCAAACACGCATGAAGGAGCCTGGCCACTGGACGACTGCCATCTCCATGAGTAGCCTGCGAGTGGCAGACCTGGCACACACAGCATTTTGTCAGGAAATGCCAATAGCAGGGTAGTTTTCCCGACAGGGCAGGAAGGATGCCTGCTTAGCATTCCGCAAAGGAGAACTTCGCTGTTTACCTTCACATGCAGACGCCCCGAGTAAGCGCGGGCTGGTTTGGACACGCGGGGTTTGAAGCAGAGAATGGTAAAGCCATTCCAGGACTAATTAGGACGTGAGTCAGTGCAGTTTGTCAGATACTTCGACGCTAACAGTAGAGGCGATGGGGGTCGGGATCCAGTGTCCTGGGTGCGCTTGCTAAGGCTGATCACAACCCTTTCCCATCATAACCCTTTCCCATCAGTCTGTAGCCAGTGCCAAGACCACAGGAGGAGGCCTCTCTGGGGCCTTTACTGGGCGCTCTCACCTCAGCAGCTGTGGTCGGACAGAGCTGTTGGTGTCCACACACATGGGAAGCAGGAGGGACAAAGTACAGGTGGATGCATGAGGTGTAAAGTGCACACACACACACACACGCGCGCGCGCGCGTGCACTATGAGAGGCACATGTCTCGACACTGTATAAACACACTGAATTAACACAAACGTGGTTTCAAAAACAGACAGGGGTTTCAGTTATGATAAAGGAGTAAAGCCGGAATTATCTTGCAGTCAGCCGAACTTGGTTCACTGAAACACATGCTGGTCTTCTGGTAAAGAAGGGCCTGTATTTTCCACATGAGCAGCCGGCCTCGGAGGAGCTGAGCTCACTCCCTCTCTGGCACTCTTTAGCCGTGCGTGTCCTCGCAGGCTGACTTTGCCGAGTTTTGTTTTCCTGGAAGGGACCTCAAGCTGTTGCAGGAAAATTCCACATTAGTGGTGGGAAAAAGAAAACAACAGAGCGTGGCTTTCTCAAGCAGCCTGCAGAGGAGAAAGGGCACAGCGGGAGTCCGGGCAAGCGGTTTCCTCCTGCTTTCCTACCCTTTGTCGCTTAGGGTCTATTTATTGGAAGCAGAAAAGAGCTGACACGAAAGGCCTCCTGGGAGCTCTGCGCCGTGCAGCAAAGCAGCAAACGTGACGTGCGGAACCTGCCAGAGGAAGGCCGTGAGGCCCCGCCTCTCTGCCACCGGCCCACAGGCTCCGAGAAGAAGCGGCTGCCAGCGACCTCAGTGTGTCACCGTGGAGAGATGGGTGCAGTGCCGCTCGAGGGCTTGGCCCAGGGCCCCAGGGGGCTGCACGGACCGAGGAAGCACCGCACCTGGGGCCACAGTCCACCCCTTCCTGGCCCACGGAGGCACTGTCCCCACCTTTCCTTTTAACTAGCATTTTTGGATAATTTAGAGCAACAGAAATACATAAAGCCTTGAGTATTAAATCCCCTTCATCAAAAAGGTTCAAAGTTGGGCCGGGGATTGAGCTCAGTGGTTTCGCCGCCTGCCTCTCAAGTGCATGGTCCCGAGTTCGATCCCTGGTACCAGAAAAAAAAAAAAAGTTCAAAGTTCAGCGTCTCAAATTCAGCTGAGCCAAAAAGTGAGCTCCTGGGACCCTCCCCGGGCCATCCTGACGCATCCTTTCCTCACTCCCGTTTCCCACACTTTCTGTCTCCACTGGGGCTTCCTGAGCACGCAGCGACCTGCTCTCCCGACCCCAGCTGCACCCTGCACACCCTGCCGCGTGCCCCCTGGAACTGGTCTGCTCCCCTCTCACCCTTCCCCAAACAGGTATATACACATACACACCTGACACTCACACACAGCACACTCAAGGTACAACAAACTCACTCAACACACTCATCAACATATATACCCTCAGCCCACACTCCTGACACAAACACACTCAACATACCTATACAGCTACCACATGTACAACACACACAATACACACAACCCCCCCACAATGGACACACACATATGGACCCAATACAGACACATACCCAACACATATACAAAGCCAGCACACACCAACAATACAGTCGATACACGCCCAGCAAATATACACAACACACACGTGTATACACACACACACACACAGTGACAAGCTCCTTATTGCTTCAGAATACACTTCTCAAGCATCCCCAGCAAGCCATGCAAAGCTCCCCATGGTGAGCTCTGGCTCCTTCTCTAGTGGTGCCTCCCTCTGGCCTCTGCTCCAAAGATGACAAATTAGGGAATATTTGAAGTAAACGCATCACTTGGAGTTTTCTATGGTATGTTTCACTTTTGTATCTGTTCAGACAGCAAAAACACATACTCACATACACACACATGCAATATGATAGATTTGAACTTAGGGAGAAGGGGAAATTGCTCAAGCACAGCTCCCTGCACTTGTTCTCTCGAAGCGGAGAAGGGTGTTTCCCATAGGGTCTCCACGCCGACCGACTCGCTCACTGCTCTCAGCCCAGCAGCTGTGGTCTCTGCTCTCCCCGCCTGTGACGGTTCACAGACTCCTTGGTCAGGGGCCACATCTTCCTCACCCATGTGTAGTTGGTGGTCAACACAGGGTGTGGCAGACTCGTCCTCTGTGATTTCCTACACTGAACCAAGATCCAGCAGCTCTGTGTGTGGACGGGGGAGAGACAGTGGCAGCAGATGGTGCGGGCCGTGATTTAGCTGTGGGCTTCCATAAGCCTGCACTTGCAAATGGTTTTTAAAAGAAATTTGTAGGTAAGTCTCCATAATCCTTTATGCAAAATGTGTCTTGGGTATGTGTGGACTCCTTAAGCCAAATCCACACCAGTGTGGACTCGCTGAAGATGCTAAGGTAGGAGCAGGGGTAGGGATATGGCCAGGATCCTGTGAAGGGATTCGAGGTCTTCAGAAAGTACAGTTGCCCCCAAATATCTTCCCCACTGTGCTTGTCACGGTGTCCAGAATTTGTCCCTTTGATTGTAGCTGTGGTTCTGGCTCAGGTGACATGGTAGCATCACCTGGGGAGGTCCGGCCTGAACCTGAGGCTTCCTCCAAAGTGCTGGCTCAGTGTCTGCAGCCAGACCTGGGCCTCGGTCTCTTAAAAGCTCTGCAGATGACTAATTCATGACTGGGGCTGAGAACCCTGGCTAACACCCCTTGGCTCCTGGGGACTCACACTCATGTCCTTCCTTGCAGTTCGCTGTCGGGGTTCAGAAGATTGTTCCAAGAGAGTCCCTAGCACTGACTCTAACGGTACCTGCTTCTACTTTATTTTAAAGTAATAAATACATTACTGTGGGTTGCCCCCTTTGAGCCTGTGCCCTGTATGTGTGGAGATCACCCAATTACTTCAGTTAGACATGGTGCTTCTGACAGCCTCAGGGTTTTATATCCTTATTAATCATAGTTTCACATGCTTTAATCCATACCCACCAAAGGCCACTGGTTCAATAAACAAGGCTTTTGGAATAGCGCCACTTAAGTGTAAGAATATGAAAAAAATAATCGTTCCTCAACTAAACCTCAAAAATGCTACCAATTACATTGAATCAAAATTCTTTGAGAAAATCTAGGTCTCTCATACCTCAACACTGTAGTCTAAAAGACAATATATAATGACTATTTTATCCAGTTGCTTTTCCTCTTATGGAAAATAAAACTTAAAGAAACATCCTCTCCATTATTATTTCAAAACCAAATATGAAAAGTTTTTTTAAAAATGAGTCTATACAAAGGTCTACTATCTTGAATCTATAAAGAACTTAAAAAGATCAGACCTCCCAAATTTGAAGACCCAATCCAAAAATGGGCACCTGAAATGAACAGACATGTCTCAGACAAAGAAGTAGAAATAGCAAATAAATACATGAAAAAATGTTCACCCTCACTGGTCATTTGGGAGATGCAAATGAAAACAACGCTGAGATTCCACCTCACTCCAGAAAGCATGGCTGCTCTCATGAAATCAACCAATAACAAATGCTGGCAGGGCTGTGGGGAAAGAGGAACCCTGCTCCACTGCTGGTGGGAGTGTAGACTGGTGCAACCACTGTGGAAATCAGTATGGAGATACCTCGAAGAACTAGGACTGGAAGTCCCATTTGACCCAGCTATTCCCCTGCTGGGGATCTTCCCCAAAGAATTAAAAGAATCATACCACAGTGATATATGTGTACCCATGTTCATAGCAGCACAATTTGTAATAGCTAAAACTTGGAAACAGCCCAAATGCCCATCAACTGCAGACTTGATCAAGAAGACGTGGGGTTTTTAAAAATAAAATGGAGTACTACTCAGCCATCAAAAATGAGAAATTAGAGACATTTATTGCTAAATGGATACACATTGAGGCGATACTCTTAAGTGAAATAAACAGGACACACAGGTGTAAATACTGAATAGTTTCTCTAGTGTGAGAAGCTGAAAGTGTAAATAAGGCCTAAAAGGTATAATAGATAATGTGAAATAGGAAGAAAAGGGGAGGGGAAGTGGGAGGGGTAGGGGAAAGGAAAGAAGGGAATGGAATTAATATGAGAAAATGAAAAAAGGAAACAAAGTCTTTGTAAACAGGGAGGGATGGAGGGGGTGAAGGGAGGGCAGGGGAAGGGGAAGAAAGAAGAACCAAGAGAGATTATGTAAAGATGCCTATCTCCAATGATGAATGTCATTATATTTTACACCTAAAATGTACCGATAAAAGGATATAGAAAATGAGTCTATAGTCTATTTCTGATGCCCTAAGCATGGTTCATTTCAAGTAGCATTTTAACATTTTTGTTTGCATAAACCCAACAAAATGCAACAGATCATTTTAAAATTGTGCTTTTTTAAATATAAGATTCGAGTCTGTTAAATAACACACTTGTTAAGTTAGAACTAGTTAAAATGCATGAGATCATGATCATTAGTATTACATCAGATATAGTTTTAAGACCTCTTTTGCTAAAATTTTGATCTAAAATTGATATAGCATTTGGTCAGCGTCATGTGTAAATAAATTTTATTTTGAAATTTTTTCAGATGATACATTATGTAAGAGAAGTACATAAGTCAAGAACTTTTGAAGTGTGGGGGGGTGGCTAAAATATGTTATGTGTATGCATAAACCTGCCAAAATGAAAAGCATGACTCTGATTAACCAAAATACACTAATAAAAACAATTTGAAGGAAAAAGACCCTTTTGGGAAATAACATGTTTCCCTTAATTTGATATTTATCAAACTCACACACATACTTGTTAAGCAAAGAGCCTCCGGTGCCCACCCAGGTCCATGGAACAGTCTCTGAGAGAGCCGCTGGGCACTCGTGTTTTTAATGAGCATCTGGATGATTCTGCCAGGGAACCTGTCATATCAGAAAGCAGGTCCCCGCGGCATAAAAAGAAGCTGGAAAATCAGGTTTGTTGGTTGGCAGAAAGAGGCCAGATCTGAGTGTGGTTCTGCCTTGGGAGATTCTACAAAGCTGGTCTGAAGGGACAGAGGAAGGGCTAGGTGAGGCCTGAGGATGCAGCTACTGCAACCAGCCAGCCCATTGTCCACCTCAGACCTGCCCCTTACCATATGACACTGGGAAAGTTACTGGCTTCAGGTTTCTCAACAGTACAATGGCAATTAAAAAAAAAAATCATCCCCCTAGGATTGTTAAGAATTAAACAAAATCATCCCGGCAAAGCATTTAGAACCAAATGCTAACTGTAAGAAGAGAACCCGAAGTGAAGCTGGGAATGGCTCTGAAGAGTGATTTTTGACTTGGTCTTTGATTTATCTAAGCAAAATTATAGGATATGCTTTTTAAACTGTAACTTTTCTTTTCTTTTTTTTGGTAACGGGGCTTGAACTTGGGACCCTGCACTTGTGAGACAGGCAGTGGTACCACCGAGCTAAATCCCCAGCCCTGAACTGTAACTTTTCTGTTGACTTATTCTTTTAGGGATGGAATTCATTCATCTGGAAATCCCTGACAACTCGCTCAGCTGGTGCTTCAATACTCAAATACTCTCTCCAAGCCTGGAAGTTATTATTCTTGGGGTGGTCAAATTAGAGCACTCGGTGAATGGGGTGAATCAATGCTGTGTTTTTAACATAGCTTCTGTCATTTTCCCAGGAGATGGATGGAGTGTGTTTTAGAGAAAGAGAGCCTTACAACACCACCCTGTATGGAGTAAGTGAAGAAGCCACGCTGGGTGTGGCTGCCCGTGCTGAGCTCTTTGATTTAATTCTCAACAAAAGCATTCTCCTTTTTAACATCTTTCCTAGATGGAAATGTAATTGTTAGTTTGGCTTACAAATTGGAGGTACAGTTCTAAAGACCTTAGAATAACTCACAGGAAGCATCCAGGCTGGTAATGAGATTAGAAGCTCAGCTCTCAGACATCACATAGAATAAAATACATATTCACATGCCCGCCAGTGCCCTTTGGGAGCCAGGGTGGGCTCTCGGTGCTACCAAGTAGATACTTTGTAAATACAGTGGGTATATATTAATCAGGAGGTGATGAAATACAGAAAAAAAAATGTAATCTGAAGGCCTCTGTTTTTCTTAAAGAAAGAATGTGCCTGGTTTGGAAATGCCACCTCTCTCCATCCTGGCTGGGCCTGCAGGATACAGAAGGATGCAAGTGCAGCCCTGGAAGGCGCATGCAAATGAACCCCTGCCCTGTGCTGAAGATCCAAACAGAGATGCAGCAATCAAGTGAAAAGGAGGGGAAAGAATGAAATGATTATTTTCCTCTTTATCCCTTGTGGTTAGGCACAGTTACTCTGACCCCTTTGTTAGAGCTGATTGTGTTTTCCTATCTCCACCTTCCTTCCAGACACAATGCTCTTAACTGCTTAAGATTATTAGCATATTTCAGCAGAAATGTGGACAGCAGAAGTGCACCACACATGCTTCTTATCAGAGAAATGGAATTGGAAGTTTGGGATGTTCCTGTGTATAAGTTGTATATCCGTAGCTTCTCTCCTTGCTAATTTTGTTTTTTGCCTTCTAGTGTTTAGACTAAAACCCAAGAAAAGGAATGTGTAAGTGAATTTTATAAGGAGATATGAGAGGTCTGCTATGACAAATCTGAAGGCAATTCTAAATTTACTAGAATGGTCTAAAATGAGAGCCTCTCTGATTGTGAACTCATTTGTAAGCAAGCTCATCATCATGCGGACAGCATTCTCTAAAATGGGAGTGGGGAACTGGCTGGAGTGTAGCTCAGTAACAGAGCAAATGCTTAGCATGTGGCGGACCCCAGGTCCCATCCCAGCACCAAAACCAAACAACTAAACAAAAACCAATTAGAAAGAAAAGATCTGATGTCTGGGTTTGAAGAAAAAGCTCCAGACTTTATTTTCCAGAAAAAAGAGAGCTTGGCCACTGACAAAGTATTAAGCAACGTTCAAAGAGTTCACATTGATTACAGTCAGGTTTACAGTGATTATTGCTTACATTGTTCTACAAGTTACTTTTAACTATGAAAACAACCACAGTGGAATTAAAAATTGATATATGAACTTAGCAGAGGCACCAGAGGATGAGTTTCTAGAATATCACCTTTCCTTCAGAGAGCTGGATAATTCATGACCTTTTAGGGTAGTTTGTTAGTGAGTGTTCCATCACTATAACAAACACCTGAGATAATCAACTTATAAAGAGGAAAGGTTTATTTTGGCTCGCAGTTTGGGGCATTCCAATCCATGATTCGGTGGTCCCATTGCTTTGGGCCTTCAATAAGGCAGCACGTCATGGTGGAAGTACATGGCAGAGCAAAGCTACTCATCTCATAGCCAAGACATACAAAAGAGAGAGAGGAAGAGATCAGGATTGCACAATCCTCTTCTAGATACACACCCAATGACCTGAAGACCACCCAGTGAAGCTCCACCTCTTAAAGGTTCACTACCTCCCAAGAGTGCAAAGTGGGAACCAAGCTTTGGAGACTCTGGGGGCAACGTTTCAGACTATAGCAGCTAACAAACCTAAACCCTAAAATAGTAAATAATAACCTTGATTACTTAGTTCCTACTTAAGATAGGGTGATTGTTTATTTTTTATTAAGTAGTAGCCAACAATTTGGAAGACTTCTCCATTCATATATGGATACTGCTCTCATTTAATTTGCCACCTAGTAATAAAAATCTGTTGAATGAGTGAATGAATGGTAAAGGGTTGAAAAAAGTGTGAACAAAGAGGGACTTTTACAGAGAGAGAAAATAGTGCTAGATGACTATATTTTTAAGAGAAATTAATGGAAAAATGAAAAATGTATGCATGGAAAACATTGATTAATTGGGGAAACAGACATAGATTTTGCATCTGGACTTATAACCAACAAACTGGGAAAAAAAAGGGCTACTTCTCTCAAAATCACCAATAAAGTTACAATGCCATTTAGGAATTTCATTTCCTTAGGAAGTGTGTAGTCACAGCACTTTGTCACAGACACTTCTTTAAAGTGTTGGTTTCCAGCCACTTTGTTGTTCCACTGAAGAACCTGGGAGACCCCCAAGAACTGGATCAAGAAGAGAGGAAATGAAACACTCCCCATATCTCCTTCTCTCTCCTTACCGCTCCACCCAGCCAAGAGAACTGTGTCCTCCCTTGGACATAAGAATTCTCAGAAAGGCTGGCACACACAAGAACCTGGGTTCCATTTCCAGCATTGCAAAAAAAAAAAAAAAAAGAATTATTGGAAATTCATTTTGTTTGATTTTGTTTGAAAACACTGACTTCTCCTTATAGCTCAGAACCAATAAAATGCAGAGGAAAAATTTAGCTGCTAAGGAATAAACCATGTGATGTAAAGGCAGGTATGGCTTCAGGAAGACAGTGCAAGCTTTATGCAAAGAGAAGTATCCAGCTTTGGATGTGTGGAAATAGTTCTATCCACCTTATCAAAGTGCTTCAATTCTGCATTTGTATAAAACAGTTAAATGGTATGAAAATCAGCCTAGATTCATGTTTCCCTGTGAGTCTCTGCCTTGAATGAGGGTATTCCCAGATTCCGTGTCATTCTCCCCGGCCAGTCAGCCCTTCCTCATTTCCTTCACCTTGCAAAATGATACGAAGAGCCCCAGAAACAGGGAAATGTCTGCCCAATATCCCCAGCTATTAATTTTTCTCAGTTTTGGAGGCTACTTCAAGCCATTTTCAGAATGAAATAGTTATAAATATGGTCAATTGTACAAGTCCATGGTTTCCTATCCCAGAATTCTTTTTCTAAGGATTCAATCACCTAAGGATCAAGATTATTTTTTAAAAACTGCATCTGTACTGAACACATGGATTTTTTTCTTGTCATTGTAACTGAGCAGTACAGTATAACTGATTTACAAGCTATTAGAAATCATCTAGAGATGATTTAAAGTAAACTAAAGGGTATACCTGGGTTCTACACAAATGCTAAGCCATTTTATAGAAGGGACTTGAGCATTTGCAGATTTTGGCCTCTTGGTGTTACCTTGGAACAAATTCCCTGGGATACCAAGGGGCTCTTGCCATTAGACAGTATGTATGTAGTTGCATTCTAGGAAGAATTAATTTCTTCTAACATGAGACTCAAAATCATTGGCATTAATTTGGTTGAAAACACCTTCTTTAATTCCATTTTCTCTCATTTGAAAAATACTGTCTACATGTCAAAACTAGTTTCTCCAGAAGGGGCCCAAAGCAGCAAAGTTCATCAACAAGAGTTATTATTGTTGAGTATAAAATTACATAAAGGCCTCTGAAGACAAGATAGGGCCTAAACTACACATAGGTGTGGTTATTGGGTGTGAGATATGAGGCAAACACATGGACCTTGGCTGTTTGCCAAAGCATGCCCGTGCAGCAGCCCCAGGTAGACCAGCTGTCCAGAGGGCTTGCCTTTAAGCAAAACCAGCTTTCAGTGTGGTTGGAAGGGGTGGGGTAGGCTCTGTCAAGGTAGCTACTTTTACGTTGTTTGCCTTTCCACTTCAGTCCACCGACAAACCAAGAAAACAATCTAACTTACTGTGAGACTGGGATTTGCTGATGCTGAACTGGGAGCGGAGTTTGAGAAGGAGTATAATCAGAATCAAAAGAGATACCAGTCTGCTGAACTTTAAAATAGGTTATTAACACAAAGCAAAACCTGTGGAGCCGCCTGCAATTGCTTAGCTTCTAAACTATAGCTGTAGTTTAGCTAAGGTTGGTCACTAGAAGTAGCATTTGATCTTTAGAAAACACATTTTTGGGGGACAGAATCAATAAGGACCTGGAAGCACAAAGTTACACACACACACACACACACACACACACACACACACTCCCCTCACTCAGAGGTCCAATATAAGCATTCTAAACAATTTAAAAAATTAAATAAGGAGGAAGCAAATTCCCCAGTCATTCTTAGTTGCTCTTCCATCATTGGCTCAAACTGGTTTTCGAAGACAGTGCTTTCTCTGTCTCTTTATGCACTGGTTACTTGTTTTTCCAATCTTGGCCTCTGACTTCTGTTCTGGGCTAACTGAGGACAGGTTGTTTTGGATGTCTGAATTACAGAGCCCCTGGGAAAAGAAACTTCAATTATTTTCCTGTCTGGATAAGTATCAGGACAATTCATCATAACAACTACTACAAATGGACTCAATTCTATAAACGTAGCTTCTTGAACCAAGACATTGGCATTTGTTCTGTCACCTTAAACTTTTTTCTGGTTTCACTCTACTGAATGCTTTTGGCCTGGGCAGAAGTTAAACCCATTTGGGAAGGTATACAAAGCCACAGGATAATGGATAGCAGAATTTGACAATTAGCCAAAAAACTTGCACTGTGTGGACAACTAAGGTAAATAATTTGGGCCCATACTTGGAAATAAGTATTTAGGCCAACTCAACAGCAAGACAGAAGGGTGTAATTAGAGGCTTTCACTGTATGGCCTGCACTGTGCCAACCTAGATAGGTACATGAATAGAATACCACCCCACTTATCTATAATTTTGCATTCTGGACTTTTACTTGCCCACAGTTAACCATGGGTCTGATTAAATGGGAAACGCCAAAACCAAAAATATTCTAAAGTTTTAAATTGCACACCATTCTGAGTAGCATGATGAACTCTCACACCATCTCACCTGAGATATGAACTATGTCTTTGTTCAATGTATCCATGCTGTATATGCTGCCTACCCATTAGTCACATTCTAGCCATCTGGGTCCCCAGATTGCCTTAAGAGGTGTCACAGTGCTTGTGTTCAAGTGACCCTTATTTTACTTAATAAAGGTCCCAAAGCACAAGAGTAGTGATGCTAGCAAGTTTATTACAGTTTACTGCTATAGCTATTCTATCTTATTATTACTTACTGTTGTTTACTCTTACTGTGCCTAATTTATAAATTAAAATATATGTAGGAAAACACACAGCATATAGAGGGTTTGGCCACTGGTGGTCTTGGAATGTATCCCCTACAGACAAGGGAGTACTACTTTCTACATGAAAGCTAAAAGGGAAATGAGGTTATGAATGTTTAGAAAGAAAGGTTACCTGAAACACTACAAAGTTCTCTTGAATTGTAGTAAGATATCTTCAAACAGTATCTTGGTGTAATCCCCCTCATTTCCTTAGACCAACCTTCAAAAAAGAATTAGAATTATTGTGCTAGGAATACAAAGAGCAATAAACCATATTTTCCCTCTGAAGTATGATGCTTTTGAGATTCCAAAAGAAAGACTACAGGAAGTCAGGAACCAAGAGTTGTGGCTTGGATGGAGAGGAAAGGAAGAGCCTGAAGTCACCTGGTTACCTGGGGTGTGTGGTAGGGTACTGGGACAGGTGTGCCCTTGGTGGTAGAAGGAAGAGAACTGAGAAGGAAGAGGACTGATTGGCAGCCAGCAAGCACTGCTGCATGGAAACCAAGCCATTCTCATGCACTGGAGGTGACAAGAACCCACTTTTCCTGTCCATGTTGAGGCAGGACTCTCTGTGAACACCTGCCCACTCACTTCACAACACCACACTATGCAGACACCTGGACGAATCCCCGCCCCAAGCCACTTTATTCAGGTGGGTGAGTTCCAGTGGTGAAATACACCACTCATCACAAATTCATGTCCATTCTAATAAATGTTTGGAAACTTAGTCTATCCACATTTTTTCAGCGACTTATCCACTCCATAAGGTGAGGTCCACTGGAATCCTGCCTTTGCCTTCTGCACCAAGAGCTCTTGTTCACCGAGTTCTAAGTGGCTTAGCATGTGAGTAGATTGACTGCACACCATGACAAGATATTGGGCACATAGAGGAGAGCAAGTGTCACGTGTCATGAGTGTCATTCCCCAATCTCCAGCCACAAAGCTTCAAATAAGCCTGGAGGACCTCCAACCCCTTCATTCATTCATAGACTACAATGCTTACTGGGTGCCAGTCTCAGAAATCTCTATGTTATGTAAAATAACTAATACTTTCATAGCAATATCTCTGCTCTGCAGAGCATGAATAATTTTACAACCAACATGCAGCTAAACTAGTAGGGTAAACGATTCTGTTAAAGTGTAGTTGAATATATAACTTGGGGGATTTGGATGTAAAATGCAATATTCTGGATTTAATTTACTGGGGGCTCTTGTTTCCTTTGTTGAGGGAGATATGGGACAAGCCTGAGATTCTCAGGACAAGGAGGCTTTAGATATAGCTGCTGTCTATCTTCTACACCTGTGCATAACTCAATGGAGTTGTGCCACATCATGTATGAGTACCCTAGGAAGTTGTCTCCCATACCCAGTAAAAATTGCATGAAATTGTGTTGTGTGCTCTGCAAGAACTCTATGAATTTATTTTGCATGTTCTATGGAGTCTCTGTGAGGCCGTTTACATGCTGTGTGAAAGTTATCTTCCATAGTCTGAGTACACTATGGACTTGTATTACGTACAAGAGGTGGTGTTGATTTTTTTGTTTTTCTGTGACTTTCAACTCAATGCATCGTCATCAGTTTGAGACTAATTTTAATGCATTTGTCAAAATCCCATGGCCATTCATGTTTATGCAGAATCTGAGCCTTATTATCACTGTAGATCATCAGCAGAAATAAATTGTTTCTCAAAGCAGGAAGCATTTTTCTCTCCTTTTTAGTTTATATTTTCTTGATGTGAAGTCATATTTATGGATAATATAAAGAGGTGAAATACATTATCCTCCTTCCCTGACTTTTTCGTGAAAATCTTCATATATTCAGAAAAACTGAGTGAATAGAATAGTAAAATAAAGTTCTGAATTCCTTTCTCTTAGATATAATTATGAACATTTTTGCTATTTATACTTCATATGTCTGTCTACCCATTGATCTGCAATTATTGCTTTATTTACTTATTGTAGAGCAGCTGAAGGCAGTTTTAGTGCAAGTACTTCAGCATATAAAGCCTAAAAAGGGACATTTCTACTACCAGGTACTGTTAATATGCTTAGGAAAATAAACACAACTGAAGCATCATCTACTGTCCTCTTTATATTTAAATTTCCCCTTTGATCTAAGGATTAGTCTTTATGCTCATAATATGGTTTTTTCATAGTACCAATGACTTATCAACTCTGGGGTCATTCTGTTATCAGAAAGCTCAGGGGATTCTCCTAATAACAGAATCATCATTTGTAGCACTAAGCGTAGTTACCTGGAGGTAGATTTTGTTTGATAACAAAGTCAATCTGGTGGAAGCACAGGAGCTCTATGTTCGTTATCTGCTTATATGTATAGACATGTAGTGGGAAATAAATGTACTTTGAGATGTCCCCAGGCCCAATTCGCCAGGAGACAACAGCACTGGTCCTGTGGTCCATGCATTAGGGCACCTCCAGCCCACAGGAACTTCAAGTGACCCTCTCGCCCCTCACCGAGAGACTCTTCTGACATTGTTGTGAGGATTCATCAGATTCAAGCAGGAATTTTCACTGAAAAGATGTCTACCCTGCAATCAATGTGTTCAGTCAGCATTTTAAAAAGCACATGCAGGTGGCCTCAATCAACAAAACAGAATCCTTGCACTCTGCTTCTGCCCAGAGAACATTACCCATTTGGTGCTCAGGGACACAGCAATTTACAAGCCAGAAAAGCCCTCCTCTCATGAGGCTTACACGCTAATTAGGGGACGGATCACAGCCAGATGCATAATGTGCATTCCGAAGAAACATAAACCACTGTTTGGATGTGTCCTCTCCAGGTACACGGGTGGAAAACCTAATCCTCAAATTCGTATGTTCATGGAATTTGGCAGTGCGCCCTTAGAAGGTTGTTTTGACAGGATGAGGTCATGCGAGTAGGCCCCCATGGCAGGATTTGCGGCTGCATAAGAAGAGAGGCCTGAGCTTGTATGATCTTGCTTCCTTGCCATGTGATGCCGCCTGCCTTGTTATGACAGAGCAAGAAGGTCTCACCAGATGCCATACGATACTTCAGGACCACCCAACCTACAGAACTCTAATACAATTCTCTCTTCTTTGTAAAGAATTCATTCTCAGGTATTCTGTTACAGTAACAGGAAACGGAAAAAGACATAAAGCAGAAAGGATAGTGGACAGGGACGTGCTCTTTCAGGCAGGTGTTAAGGTAATGGATTTGAGCAGTGGTCAGGCAGGGACCTGACACAGGGCAGAGCATTTGGCGAGCACAAAGCACAGAACCCTGAGGTGGAGCCTGCCTAGCGTACCTAAGAAGCCCACCAGGGGTGAGAGTTTCAGGGGACAAGATGGAAGGCAGGAGATAGTGAGGTAGGAAGGCATGCAGGCATCTGGTAGGCAAGGCTAACATTTAGGAGTTTAGCTGTGACACGGGAAGTCACTGGAGGAAAGCCATTTGAAACCACACTTAGTAATTGAATAGGCTTTTGTGGCCTATTTGTCTCTGTACTAATTTTCCTTATCTCCTTATTTTCCTACATTTTCTTATGTCTTAAATTTCAATTTATGCATTTCTATTGTGCATATATTTTGGCAATTCATCTTAAATTCCACATGACAGAGCTCTATGTTTATATTTATGTCTGGTCTAAATCTCCAGCAATCTAACTAAAGGGTAAAAAGTTAAAAGTTTTGTGACTTGTTTTGAATTAGCACTGCTGTTTAACATGATGCTCAAAACATGTAAGAAGGAAATTCATGAATGGAAAAATTTATTTTTATGCAGAATATAAGGAAATACAAAATCCCAGGAGTAACAATGATCTCTTGTTTAATTTCATGATACAAAGAGACACAACGTTAGTCCTAATAAAATAGACAGTCCTAGTATAAATATTATGGGTAAGCACTATGTCTGAAGTCACAATGCTGATTGATAAATATCTCACATTTGAACTTTAGATTTTTCTGCAGAGTTTCCACAAACAAGTTCAGGAACTCTGCTCCTGGCATCCCTTGGAAAGTAGGTTACGCAGCTGTTTCAGTGAGCTAATAAATATGAAAAGAAAGCTTAGCTTCAGTCCAAACAATAACATTCAATCATGTACTATATACATGCATCTCTGTCATTGGGATCTATAGAATGGGTGGGGGGAAGAGATACAAATGCTTTCTGTCCATAGGCTGTTGCTGAATAGTGGGTTATATATTTATTTTGAGAATGCTTACTGGAATGCCAGTATAGAAAGAGTGTAAAATTCCAGGGTCCCTTCCTGGTGGGATTATTTGGTGCTGTGACTAATACTGATCATCATAAAATAGTATTAGGTTTTCATTGAGTTTCCACATTCAAGAATGATGACTTATGTTGTACCGAAGTCACTGGAGTGAACAAAGCTATACCTTAAGTCAAAAATTCTATCCTAGGAAAGGGACATCATAAAACAATAGATGGGATGGCAGGAGTGTGCAGAAATGAGCTAAGCTGGCAGTAGGGTTGGGATGCTTTGCTTTGGCAGCAGCAAAACTGAGCTGAAATACAATGCATAGATGAAAAGACAGATTGGTGGAGAATTCACACAGAGCACATCTGGTGGTCCTCCATAGCCCAGCCTCATTTTGCAGGTGTTATGGTTTGGACCTCAAGTGTCCCCTAAAGAGTTGTATGCTAAAGGCTTGGTCACCAATTTGTGGCGCTATTGAGAAGGGGTGGAATCTTTAGTAGGAGATGCAACCTGGTAGGAGGAAGCTAGATAACTGAGGGTATGCCATTGGGGGAATATTGGTACCCCAGCCTTTTCTTCTCCCTCTTTGCTTCTGAAGCTCTGTGAGGCAGAGGCATCCTCTACCATGTGCACTGCCATCTTGTCCTGCCTCAGTACAGGCCCAAGGCAATGGGACCAAGTAACTATTGACCAAACCTATGAGCCAAAGCAAACCTTCCCTCCTTTAAATTGATTTGTCTCAAGGGTTTTGTGCCAGGGATGGGAAGCTGACTAACACAGTAGTTGAGGGCACTGAGACAGAGGGGGCACAAGGGTTAACCATAGCTGCACAGCAAGCTGACCCTCTGCACAGACGGAGGAGAAGCGATCATGTGGAGCAAAGACTTTCCTTCACTAAACTTTCCAGTTATCATAATGCTGGCTCGTTGCATTTCATTTGGAAGACACCACAGGTGCCCAAAGGAAAGGAATGGTCTGGAATCACATTCTTGAGAGACAATCACTGCGAATATCTGGGTCTGTCCCCTGGAAAGATGGTCTAGTGCCTGGAATTTGGGTCTGCAGTGAAAGCTGGAGTTGATGGTGGGCTGTGAAATTTCCCCAAATGTCCAATTATAGGAAATAGCAGGGTTCCATTGTGTCTACAGGAAGACCAGCATCGCCTCTGGGCCTTCAATCCTGGGACTATCTTACTCCAAGCATGCCATTCACTACATGAATGCACTTGCCAGGGGCCCAGCGCTGCGCACTGGCAATGCAAACACGGATGAGAGACAGTGAGCGTCTTCCCCTTGGAGATTGCATTCTAGCCGGGAAAATGTTGTGGATGCATCATGATAAGTACGGAGAAGCTCAGGGCACTGTGAGATCAGACCACAGTGCCTCTCGACCCTTTATGGACCAAGTGAACTTCACGCTAGGGTCAGCCCTGTCTCAGAGCGGCCTGCAGACAGATAACGCACCTGCTCTAAGAGGCGTGAGACATGCGGAGGCTCGGCGGCCCCACCACCTGGCTCACTCCGCTTTGTGAGGCCATCCAGGGGACTGACAGGCATGTTAGGGTCGGACATGCTGGTCAGAGGGAAGAGGGGAAATCAGTGGTCCAGGAGAGCCATTCCATGCTGAGGGCCTGGCAGGCTTGTGTGTGGCTCTGGGTGGGAAGGTGCTTGGTGCTCAGGGCAGTGAAGGGGGGCAGTGTGCTGAGCCCACAGTGGGGGAGGGAGAGGGGTGGGTCTGTAGGGTTGGCATCAGGGAGGGCCTTGGAGGTGCTGGTTGGGGCCAGCCCTCTGTCAGGACAACCTAGATGCTCCTTGCAGCCTTCCAGTTCTTCAACTACCAAGGAGCAGTGGGTTTTTCCTCCCTGTTCCCTTGGGCCGCAGTACAATCAGATCAGTGAACGCACCCGAAAAACTGTTCACAACTGTGAGGTCCCGCGACTGTTGTTTTGAAGAGAAACGGACACTGTGCTTGCAGGCTGCTCAGTGAGTTACCTCCCTGTATCACAAACAAGGGAGCCAGAAGTCAATGTGACCACGGTGCTCCTCTGAGGAGCTTCTTGATTCCGTGGGCCTCCGAACTCTCTGGAGCACAGGCAGAGATGAACAAAGGCAGTCCTTGGCTCCAGCTGTGCATAGCGGGGTGCACGGGGGTGGGATGGTTCCAAGCAGTGGAGCCTGTGGGGTGAGGGCCCCCAGGCCGGCATCTCCGATCCCACCCTACCGGATCTCACTCCGCTGCTGCTGTGTTGTCAGATGTCAAATTCGAGGGACACAGAGGGTGTCCTGGGGGAAGACCCCAACCTTTGTGCTGTCTTCCTCCTAACTTTGAAAGCTAGAGAGAGAAGATAGGGCTTAAAACAAAACAAAACAAACTCAGTGAAAAGAAAATAACCACAGAAGCAAAATAAACAGGACAGCCAAGCATCCTCTGCAAAGCAGAGGCCTTGAATTTCATCGTCTTTTATTCCCATTATTTACTCTTATTAATCGGGTTGAAGTATCTGGTTTCCAGAACTCTTACCTACAAGCAGGGCTCCTCCTCAGCTGCACTTTTGTAATTCTAGACTGGGCTGCATGTGGGACAGGTGACCCGAGAGCTCCCATTTGTTCTCTGTTTTCACAGTCTGCTATGTAGACCTAGGCACTGAGATAGCTGATCAGCTTGCTTTACAACCTGAAACCGCTCCACCTCGCCCGTATCGGCTACTGAGGTTCACATAACTCAGGTCCTCAAAGGTGTTCACAGCACCCTTCCTGCTGTATAGCTTTTATTGTCCCTCCCCACAGTTGAGGCCATTTATTTTGGTTTTAAGTTCCCAATTTAATTTGAAATGATGCTCAAAAAGTTCCAGATTTGGGGGCATTCTGGATTTCAGATTTTTTAGCGTAGGGGTGTGCAATCTGGTAAAGTCTGTGCAAATATTCCAAAATCCAAAAAAACTCTAAAATCTGAAATACTTCTGGATCCAAGCATTTTGTATCATCATCATCATCATCACGATCATCATCATCGTCCTGGTCATCATCAGAAAAAGTCCAAGCAACACAAAGATACAAAGAAGAAAACATTCTCACGGCCCAGGGCCAAGGACTAACACTCTGGCTATTTCCAGTCACTTTCAGCCTCCAGATTCCTATAAAAATTATACAGTAATAAGTGCATTTGCTTAATTAAGGAATATAAGAACACTAAAGCAAAAGCAAAGTCCCTCCTGACTGTCCCACCTTGACTTACCTCCCCCCGAAAAGCACCAAAAAGTGTGAATTTGGTAGGTCTCTTTCTAAATTTACTATTGATTTGTTATATATATAAACATATATATGTATATATATTGTTTTGTTATGTATATATAATCAGCCTTTTCCACTGACATTTTGCACTTGAAATCTGCCTATACTTTTATAACTGATTCATTTTCTACAGCTGTGTACATGGTAGTCCATCATGCTGATAGGTCAGTAATTTATTTATTTCCCTTTGGATGAACAGTTAAGTCATTTCCAATTTCCCACTTCAGCAAACAGTGAAACAAAGAATGTCCTCTTAGGCCATATGTAGGAGTGTTTCTCTAGGACTGAATCCTAGAAGAGGGAATTGCTGGAACATGAGTTACACACATTTTTAGTTTTAACAAGTCCTCCTTCTAGTATACCGGTCCTAACTTAAGTGGTGTTATCACTCTACAAAGGTAGGCACCTCTCCACACTCTAGCAAAAACCATTGCTTCTGGTAAACTTGTCCCTGTAAAAATTTCACAGGTCAGAAATATGATGCTCAAATATTTCTACAAATATGGAACACACAAGCATCAAAAGTTATTCTCATTAATGAGGAAATTTATAAAATGAAAAAGCTGATTCAAAGACCATTTGAGGGACTGGGTTTATAGAATTTTTAAAAAAGTGTTAAGATTGCTATGGTATTTTTTTTTAAATGGTCTTACAGGGCAACAAAAGATAACCTTTAAGGTCATTCTTTCTTTGGGATACAAATTATTTGGATCTCTGCCAGGCACAAATGCACACATTAATATATAACTTCACAGAGTCTTAGCCCTTTGCTAATAATAAACAGCAACGTTAAATGATGATATATTGTCTTAGGAAATTAATACTTGGGCTTTTAAATGATGCTTCAACATGGCATTGAAAGGATGACAATCCCCTTGCCAAACTTCCAGATTTGGGGTAAATCTTCTCAAAATAAAAAGGAAATGTGTCAATTTAGTGGATTAAAAATGGCCTCTGGTTGTGATTAATCTGTGACTTTTCCGCACTTGCTATTTTTACCCGGCCGTCTAGTTTTTGCTGGCTCCAGGTCTCCCTAAGCATTAGTCATAGGGAAACACTTTCTTGGTGACCAAGAGCGCCGGACTCTCTGCGAAGTCAGCCTCCCAGGCAACCCGGGAACGAAGGCCGGGTTGTTGCTGGCCAAGCGATGCACCGCAAAGGGGCCTCGAATATAGGCTTTGGGTTGTGGAAAACATCTTTTCTTCCCATCTCACAAGGTAAAGGACAGAGTAGGTCCATACGATGAGCTCTGGGGATACCGCATCCTGGAGTCCCCCGAGCAGTCTGATCAGAGGTGCCACCTGTGGGTCCGGATCGGCCCAGAGACCCGGCCGCCTGCGGCCCCTGACGGTTCTACAAGGTGCGCCTGGCTTCGGAGGCCCAGAGCTCTGCAAAGGCTGCGGGGCTCTCTGCTGTCCCACTTCGCCCAAGTCTCTCCCAGCACCGACTTCAAGTTTCAAGTTTCGCCGGACAGTGTCGCGCGATGAGGAACTGCCCTCCGCTTCCGAAATCTGCAGGCCCTCCAGAGGCGCCAGCCAGCCTGCCCGGACACTTTCTTAGGGGGCCCCTTTCCCCGGGCGTTTTGCGCCACCCCCTTTCGGGAGGGACCCCCGCCCTTCCCCTCCGTCGGTCTCGGTCCCGCCACGTCCCGCGGCCTAGGCCCGGCCGAGGCACGCCCGGAATGCGCGGGAGGACACGGGGCGGGGCAGCCCGAGGTCCGGCCAGGTCCAGCCCCGGGAGCACAGGGCGGCGCGCGGACGCGGGGACACAGCCGGGCCCGGCCCCACCTCGCGCGGCTTCCATCCCTTCGCGGGCCGGGTGGGGGCGCGCAGCTCCCGGACCTGCAGGTCCGGAGACTCGAGAAACGGAGTAGGAGGAAGTCTCCTCGGCGGCCCGGAGGCGGCCCCCCTCCCCTGTTTCTCGTCCGCGTGCGGGGCGGGGGCGCGCGTTCCGGAGAGGAGGGCGGGGTGCGGCCGCGCGGACCTGGCCACCCCTCCTCGGGGAGGCGGTCGGTCGGCCCTGGGAAGCGCCTTATAAAGCCGCGCCCGCCCGCCGCCCGCCGAGTCTCCCGGCGCCGCCCAGCGCGGGCGCACGCAGCCCGGGGATCGAGAAGCCGGGACCGCGACGGAGGCGCAGGGACGCGGGCCCCGGGCGGACCTAGCTCGGGACGGAGCGGGACCCCCGACGGACCCCGGGCCTCGCCGGGCCCCAGGATCAGCCCCGGCCCCCGGCCGCAGGACGCCTGGCCCCGCGCCTCCCTTGTGCGGGCGGCGGGCGGCGGGGCGAGGGCGCCCCCCGGCGGCGAGGGCATGCGCGGCCCGCGGCATGGCCTCGGCGGTGTTTGAGGGCACGTCGCTGGTGAACATGTTCGTGCGCGGCTGCTGGGTGAACGGCATCCGCAGGCTCATCGTCAGCCGGCGCGGCGACGAGGAGGAGTTCTTCGAGATCCGCACCGAGTGGTCGGACCGCAGCGTGCTCTACCTGCACCGCAGCCTCGCCGACCTGGGCCGCCTGTGGCAGCGGCTGCGCGACGCCTTCCCCGAGGACCGGCCGGAGCTGGCGCGCGGGCCCCTGCGGCAAGGTGCGGCCGGCGCGGGGTGCGGAGCAGCCGGGCTCGGGCGGGAGCGCGGGCATCGGCCAGGGACAGCTGGGGCGTCCGCTTGAGGTCGGCACAGGCTCCGGGCTCGGGCGGGCGGAGCGCCCACCTCGTCCTCCTGGACCCGGCCGGCGGGACGCACGGCGCCCTGGTGCCGCCCGGGGTCCCGCCCCAGGGGTGAGTTCGCATCCGACCTGGTTAGGTGCAGCTGCCTGTTCCCTGGCCGGGACTCGTTTCCACAGGCTGCAGGGGCTTCTTTTCCAGCTGGGGAGGGGGCTGCAGGCGGGGAGGGAGCCCGACGGAGGGGCAGAAGCTGAGACTGGAAAGTTGAGGGTGGGGACGCGGGACAGGAGGACAGAGTTGAGTGGGGTCCTCCCGTGTGAGGGACACTCGGCCCCTACCCCTTGCTTTCTGTCATCGTCCTCAGGCCGAGACGGTGGGGGCTGCCCGGCAGAGCCTGTCCGCGGCGTCCCGTAACCTCTCCCCGCGGCGCCCAGCCCTGTGAGGCATATGGGTGTCTCCTCTGGAAAGGCTCCCGAAGCCAGCAAGTGCGAGGCCCTGAGAGTGCGTCCATGCCCAGGATTCTCTTGGCAGCAGGGTACCGCGAAACTCAAAGTAGTTGAGTTTTATTTCATGCATGGAAGCTACTTATCATCGTTAGTATTATTACTTGCAGGGATGGGAGTTGAACCAAGACTTTTGCACTGAGTCAACCCCCACCCCTTTTATTTTTATTTTTTATTTTGAGACAGGGTCTTGCTAACTTGCTAAGTTGCCCAGGCTGGGCTCAAACTTGTGATCCTCCTTCTCAGCCTACCAGGGTGTATATTTTTAATTCAACCAATAATCCCCCAAATCAGGAAAGCATAGTGAAGGAACAGGAGCTTATTCGGTGGCCTTTTCTGAAACAAGGCAGAACATAAACAAACTGGACTTCCCAAGCCCCCCTCTGACTATGTCTGGGCTCTGGCATGACCCGAGGCGGGCCTGCTGCAGTCCAGTTCCTCACCTGGGACATGGAACCTATTGGCTGTGTCTTTGCGAGGTTGACGTGCTGGGAGAGGGTCTGACAACAGAAAGCTACCGCCAGCCGCCAGCGTTAGCTGCTGCTCCTTGCGGCTGCCCAGATGTGGAGGGAACGTGTGTGGTTCCACCTTCCTGGAGCAGAGCAGTGAGAGGAGGAACGTGCCTTGCCTGGCCGAGTCCCCAGCCGGCCTCTTTGGCATTGGTGCTCATGATGCTGGGGTCCATTCCAGGGCTGTGCCTTGTGTGAACACGCTGAGTGTCCCGGAAGAGCGAAGGAAGAGATATTTAGGAAGTCGTGATTTATCATGGGGAAGGAGAGTGAGAAATAGGCCAGCCTTCTTCGGATATCTAGAGGAAAGCACCTCAGAAATGGGCATCCGGGCTGGGGCCGCGGGGTGAAGACAGGGCAGGGCCTTGGCTGGGGAGTCACTGCGGCCGGGTGCCCCCTGCAGAGGTGGAAGGGGGTCCTGGCCCAGAGGGGCTGACCGCCAGCCCTGTCTCCATTCTGCCCTTTACCTCTGCTTGCAGGGTGGTGGGCCCTTCCCCTGTGAAGCCCAAGGAAAGCTTTTTTCTTCCTCAGATCCTTCTAAGTCCAAGGAAATCATTTGATAAGCAAACTGCACCATAGTAACAGGGAAGCTCCCACCTTATTTCCACGTAGATTTATTATTTGCGTAGAGAGACTGTCTGGATTTGCAAACAGACATCGTGTTGTGATGGTAATGCCAGCTTTCCTCAGTGTGATTTCCCATCAGATTCCCTCATCTGTATTTATTAAAATTTCTGGGCTGGGTTAAATTTGTGCTGTCTGGTTTCACTCAAAAGCTTTGGGAGGAAATCTGGGCTCTGAGTCTTCAGGCAGCGGGCTGGCAGCAGCCTTTGGTGTCTAGCTGCACACTTGGGTGTGGGATCCTCAGCACCCGCCTTGCGTCTTTGAATTCGTGAACAAATAGCGGGACATGAGTCCTTTTTCTCGGTCCCTAAATACAGCGTATCGCCGGAGAGGTTTGCCTGGAGAGGATCTCACCTCCTCTTGCTGCACACCTGGCGTGGTGTGGCTTAGCAGCTCGCCATGGGCCGTATGCGTGTCCGGATGACGTATCCGCAGGGATATTTAAGCCCCTGCCTGGGGTAGGGCACAGTGCCCACCAGCGCGCCTGTCTCTTGCCTGGTGCTGGTGCACAGCTGGTCTCAGGACTTGTCTTGCTCCTGTCCTGCTCTTCTGCTCTTGGAATCTTGTCCTCTCACTGGACCCTCTTGTAGACCCGGACGTAGCTAGACACACACACCTCTTCCTTTCCTGTCCCCAGCCCCAGGGAGGGAGGTCACTGTTTCCTGGGGAAGACACCGACGGGTCGTCAAGGTGTTCCCTCTGGCGCTCTCCACTGCGGCCCCGCTGGGGTCCTGTGTGGATTTTAAACCCTCCTGCCCTGACCGAGGTCTCCTCCTGTTTAGATCTCTCGCATCTAGGAAAACATGCAGAGTCCTCCTGACTGCACGGGCTTTTGGATTCTTCTCATTCTTTTTCCAGCAGCCCCTCTTCCAAGCCTGTGATGTCAGGGCTGGCTGGGTCACAGTGCTGCAGGCTCAGGTGAGCTTTGGTTCCTGGGCTGCGAAGCCAGCATTCAATCGAATATTGCTGTGCGCCTGCACTGTGCTGAGCACCCTCCTGGTGCGCGGTTAGGGACACTGCAGGAGCAGACCTCTACCACTGTCAGTCAGTCAGTCAGTCAATCTGTCTGTCCTTCGTGATTCATACGTTCTGGGTGGGAGAAATCCAGTCAGAAGCAAGACTGGCAAATGATGGAGTACGGTCGATAGTAATAAATGTGCAGAAGAAAACTAAGCCAAGAAGGAGCTGTGCTTTTAGAGTAGGGAGGGGCAGCTTGTAGACAGGATGGTCGGGGACATCTCCTGCACACGTGACCTTTGACCTGGAGGATGGTGACCTTTGAGGATGGAGCAACCCGATGAATGCAGTGCAGAGGCCCTGGGGCTGCCTGTACCTGATGGGTTTGAGTATCGAGGAGGCCACGGGGCAGGAGTGGAGAACGCGGGCCAGGCAGTTAAGGTCAGAGGCCGATAGATCTGAGTCTTGGGCTGCTGTTCAGAAGTGCCTGTCATCACGGGGGGCTCTGAGCCGAAGATTGGTTTGATCGGGCTGTGGTGTGAGATAGGCCAGAGCAGAAGAGGGAGGAGCGCGGAGGAGCCTAGGTGGAGGGGCCGGGGCGGAGGTAGAGGAGCCCGGAGAGATGGGGCAGAGCACGGTGGGCCTGGTAGGGCAAGGTCAGTGGCGGTGTGGGACGAGGACGCCCGCTGAGCGGGTTTCCGTCCTGAGAGGCGGGGTTGCCATGGGAGTGGGGCCGCTGGCTCCGAGGAGCTGTCTGGGGGCGGAGGCAGCCGGAGCGGGCCAGCCTCCGGGCGTGTCCCGTGATGTCCTCTCTAAGCAGGGCAGTGGTGCGGACCTGCGCGCTGGGCGTGCTGGGCTCCTGTTGCGATCTCTACCCACCTTCCTTCCGGGGATGGTGCCCCTGCCTGCTGTGGGCCATCCTCCCGGACTCGGAGACAGGACACGAGGAGACCACCCAGTCCACCCAGTCGGCCCGCGCCTGACAGCTCCAGGGGCCGTGGCCCTGTGCCCACGCTGTTAGGGGACGCGGGGGAGGACAGTCCCCGGCGGAGGGCCAGCTGCGGTCACGGTGTCTGCCTTCTTGTGAAGGAGATGGGACAAACAGCAGGGCCAGAGGTCTGGTGTGGTGTCCACCTCCACGCAGCCCACTCTGCTCTCCCTTCTGCTCTTTGTCCCCGCGTCTGCCCCCAGCTGCCCACCCAGGCTGCACCCTGACGTCCTTGTCCCTTTTCCTTCTCCATCGATGCCCTCTTGGCCGGGCTTGGATTCCGGTTCCCTGATCTTGTGCTCACAGATCTCACACTGTGCCAGACCCCTGGGGTCCCAGAGTCACCCCCCAGAGGTTTGGTAGCTTGAGTCCAGGTCACTGTTGCGTCCCCCAGTGTCAGAGGAGAAAGTTGCTTCTGCTCTCCGTGCACTGGAGATCGCTGAGAAGCTGCTGGCAGCGCCGCTGTCCTCGGCTGTCCCCCAGCCAGGACGTGGGGACCCGTGCCTTTGAAAAGCAGCTCCAGGCCTGATCTCCCTCTGCTGTTTTTCAGAGGCAGAGGATGTGGGGTAAGTGGTGGGGATACGGGCAGAGCCAACACGCCAGGGGCCCATGGAGTGGACGCCAGCTGTCTTTCGCCCCAGTAAAGCTAGGGGGTGGCCGGTGCTCACGGGCTGGGACCCGGGGGCAGCAGAGCGACAGCGGGAGCGGGAGCCCAGCACGTATTGAGTCCGAGTGGGGTCAGTAACAGATGGGCAGGTCCGGACTCCCACTGTGGGCCGCGTCGCCCCGGGCAGCCACTGTCACCGGCTGGCACTGCCGTGGCATGGGACTTCTCCTCTGTGGCACTGGGTGCAGGACCCAGGGTCTCCTGCATGCCAAGCGCACACTGCACCCCGAGCCACAGCCCAGCCAGTCCAGTCTGGCTGACTGCTTCGCCTTGGGCTCCTTGGGCTGCGGTGCGTGGCACTGGGTGCTTTTCTTGTCACTGTGCAAAGATTGCTCGCTTGCCACCAGGCCCGGGAATCCCGGGAGTGTCCTCAGCCTGGACTCTCCCCAGTGATGTGAGGGGCCCGGAGGGATCTGACCACAGCGGGTTCTGAGCTCCCTTCTGCCCTGGCCCTCGAAGGAGCCACGTCATCGCGGGGCACATGCTAGACCATACTCCACACAGACGCCACCAGCCAAGCCCCCTTCTGCCCCCAGGTCCGGCGATGGCTGTGGACAAATCCCACCACTCTTGGCTAATGTGCACTCGTAAGCGTTCCTTCCCATTCATTTAGGAACGATTCTCAATTATCCTTTGCTGACCTGTAATTTTGAGTCAAGTAGGAGAAACAGGACGAGCAGCGCTTGGAGGGGGAAAGTAGGAAGAGGGAAGGAATGTTTGCCTCAGGCCTCTTGTCCTGCCTGTCACCTTCCCTGCCTCCTGCGTGAGGAAATCGGGGCTGTGGAATTGGGTGACAAACCAGGGGACACAGCCAGGGGACCACGGAGAGGCCAGCAGGTGAGGATTCTGACATCAGCTCTGTCACCTGCTGGCTGCCCTGTGGCCTCAGCCAGGCTCTGTGGACAGAGTAGCAGCAATCCTGCCTGTGTGCGGGGTTGTGAGCCCCACTGAACAGTGACAGCAAGGGGTGCCCAGCAGGCGCTGGACGCAAAGGAGCTGCTGGCTCGCACTCCACTGGCTGCCCCTCGCCCAGCACATGCAGGTCCCCTGAGTGAGGGGCCAGGCTGCAAGGGGAGAGCGAGCCCTGTCATTCTGACGCAGGCCCGTGTCCGCCCCTGCTCCCTGCAGGATGGAGGGTCCCACCCCACCTCAGGGGCCCTCTGTGGACTGTCCCTGTGGCTTTGTTGGTCCAGAAGGTAAAATTTGGTGCTTAGTGTGGGCCAGGCTTGCGCTACTGTGGAATCCTGGGGCCAGTGTCGACATAGTGTGATCAAAATATATGGTGTGTGTTTAAATGAAAACATTTGTTTCAGTAAAAGACACATTGTCATGCATCGCCCTCAGAATACTCCCTGTCACTTGAATGCACTGATCCCACTGTCCTTGCCACTTTCTGAAGCAGCTCTGGAAGTCCTCTTTCCTGAGGGTCATTAGTTGTGCTGTCCTGGCTGCCTCAGTGTCCTGACTTGATTAAACATGTTCACACCGTCTCTGTCAAACAACACGACAGTGTGTCCTCACCCACCCTGTCCACCAGATCTGGCACCGGGTGTGGGGTGTGGCTTCTGGCTCTTCCCCAGAGTCAAAATGACCTTGAAAAGTAAATGTTTTAAATCAATTCAGGACATTGGGGCAGCCAGAAAAAGACACAAAAGAGGACTTCCAGAAGTGCTTCAGAAAGTGTCAAGAACGACGGATGTGTGAAGGAAGGGAGAGATTTTTAGGGAGATGATGGCACTGTGTCTTTTACTGTAACACTTCTTTTAGTTAAACACTCACTGTATTTCTTTTATCACACTGTGCACATCACCTAAGATACAGCATTGTTAAGTGCCTGGAGTTCTTGTGGCCGCAACCTGCAGGGGGAGCCATGGCCCCTCACCCTTCTGGTGCACACCCTTTACCGGGCTTTGTTTTCCTGTCTCAGTGCTCCCTACCAGCGGTCAGCTGTCGGGGCCCCCTCTCAGTCTCTGCACCTGGCATCACTGAGGCTCCCCGGCCCCCACCCCTCACTTCCAGCCTCCTCCTGGAGTGGGTGAGGCCCTGCTCTGTCGTCCTGGCAGCCGGCTCTGCCTTCCAGGTGACTCTGCGTGGCCCTCGGGTGCCTCCTGCTCCCCTCCTGACTGGCACAGTGTGCAGGGCAGGTGGGGACCCTGCCTTCCTGCTGGCTGCTGTATCCCAGCACCTGGCCTGGAGCTTCCAGGAGAGAGATGAACAGCGCTTCCTTCCTGCTGTCGGGGCCAGGGGTGGGGTGGGGTGGGGGAGCCAGTACACAGGCCGGCCTTGTGCACGGCCTTTTACAAATGTGAGCCCTGAAGTTTGGAAAGGGTAATTTTGCTTTTAGTGGGGAGAGTCATGAAGAGGCCCAGAGAGGAGAGAAAGACTGAGGGAAGAAGACAGCAAAATTCAGAAAGTGTCAAGTCCCACGTGGTGTTTCCTCACTGGGAGAAAATGACTTACTCAGTCGCTCCAGGGCAGGAAGGACGGGCTGCTCCCTCTCTGGGGTCTTTGGGAGCTCCATTCCACCCCACCTCTCCTGTCCCTTCCTCCTGCTCGGGAAGCTCGTGGTCCTCGGAAGCAGAAGGGACTGCAGATCCGTGCGCATCGCTGTGCAGGGGCAGTGGAGGGAGGGGAGCCACCGCGGGGTCCCCTTCGAGTCACAGGGAACACGCGAGGGCCCGGCACTGCCCTGTCCTGGTGTCCGCACAGCGAGGCGCACGCTCGGCCCTGCAGTGGCACCGGAGACAGCCCAGACATGGCCTGGGAGACTCCCATGGGGCAGTGTGACCGGCGTTTTCCAGAATGCGTGGGCTGCCACCTCCGGGGCCTCGCTGTGCAGAGCAGGGAGCTCCGCAGACCTCGCTGGCCTTCTCCAGCACTGACTGCTCAGTGAGAAATTAGGGCTCAGGATGTGACTCATGGGAGCATTCGTCTAGCATGTTCAAGGCCCTGTGGTCCAGTCCATCCCTGATACTGAAAAAGAAAACAGACTTCGTGTTTACGTTTTCCCTAAAAATTTAAAATGTGCTGCTTCAAACATGTGCATTATATTCAGCCTTCCTAGAATGTACATCCGGGCTGGGTGTACAGTGCCGGCAGATGCTGGTCTCCCCTGGGTTCCATCCCCAGCACCGGGCTGAGGGCTGAGCCGACGCCGCCTCAGGCTAAGGATGCCCTGGACCCCTGAGCTGAGCCCCAGCCCCAAGACAGAGCTCTGTGGAGCAGGAGGTGTCGACTCAGCGCTCCCCAGAGCAGTGTGTTCTGCCTGGTGCCTTCACGCCACGTTTGTTCAGGGGAAGAGGAACCATCTCAGTGCCATTTGTTCCCTGACCCGGTCTGAAAGTCCCCTGGAAGGAAGCTGCCCGGGCCTGTGTTCATCTCTCCATCCTGAGGCTTCCTTTCCCTCCCAGGAGGACCCAGGCAGCCCTGGCTTCCACAGTTCCAGCTGCAGGGAGGACTCAGGTCAGACTGGGGTGCTCCTCCCTCCTTGGACAGAGCTGGGGCGGCTGTCAAGTGTGGAGCCCCAAGCCCCTACTCCAGAAACTGGGGCTCTGTGCCCAAATTCTGTCATCAGGAGACTGCATTTGTTTATGTTTCCTCTGGCTGTCAGACCGCTGTCCAGTGTTGAGTCCAATATGTGTGTAATTGGCCCATTGAAATTGATAAACGAGAGTTAATAATTCCCGTTTCAAATTCTTAATTGTTGAGGTTAAACTGGGTTACAATTCTCATGTCAAACTGAGCGCTGTGAAACAAAAATTGGGGTTATATTACTGATTATACTTTTTCAGAAATTAGAAAATTTCCAAGGGCCAGAAAGTCGACTTCCTTAGGTGGTGGACAGTGAATCCTGTGGCGAGTGAGCTTCCGGGCGCCAAATTCTCCGGCTTCCACAGAGTACTTCTGCCCCCTGCTGGCAGCCATTGGAACAACAGCCTCCTAATGGATGGCCTGGAATTCCTTTTAGCGTTCTTTCCCCTGTGCAAATTCTCAGCCGCCTTACCCTTCTAAGCGTTTGCTGTGTTAGGCAAGAGCCTCAGAAGTTTAATGACATTAACAATATTTGGAATATAAATCTAAAAGTTGTAAATGATCCTAAATGATTGTATTTGAACAGAGTTTTGAAAATGAGAGTTTTAAATAGTGCTTGCAATGAACAAGTGAGAGTTGGCCAAGCCACGCTAGTCGTTAAGAGCCAAAGGACTCGAGTCCCGAGGGAAAGGTACAGCAGATGCGGTGGAAAGACCAAATGCATACCACTGCTCTTTGGGGGTAGCTGTGCTTATTGGACTCAGCATTCTTGCTGTCTGTCCTTGAAAGAAATAGTAAGGCAGCATCTCAAATGTGGGTCCACCCAGAATCCCAGCTTTTGGAGCCCGGTAATTTGGGGCACTGACAGCAGGTGGCGGGGGTTCCCACCAGCTGTGAAGTAGTTAGAAAGTTCAGAAGGAAGATGTGTTTCATGTCTGCCCCGGACCCTAGAGGACAGGCTTCTTTAAGGCTTCCCTTCCACGTTGAATACACCCATCCCTTTGCTGGAAAACATTTTAAAGCAGTTAAAGAGGAGCGTTGTCCTGCTGCTTGTGCGGAAGCAGTGGCAGCCCTGTTGTGGTGCTGTTCATTCGCGAGTCTCAGCAGATGTAGTGGAATCCATTGCCTTGTGACCAGCTGTGACCTGCCCCGGGGAAGGGGCTAGTGCTCGCCATCACTCAGGTGGGGGCTCCCCGGAGAAAGGAGGGTGCCCTCAGCAAAACTGATCCCACTTGCCGGCTTGCCTGTCACCAGGAGTGGGGTGGGGAATTAAGTGATAAAGGTACCCAGCTGGCTGGGTGTGGTGGGGCACACCTGTAATTCCAGCACTCTGAGAAACTGAGGCAGGAGGGTCACAGGTTCAAGCCCACCCTGGGCAACTCAGCAACTTAGCAAGACCGTGTCTCAAAATAAAACAGGACCGGTGATTGAACTAAACCGAAGACGTAAGCACAGATACGTCATCAAAGGACGCCTGTAGGAATTGTAAGACTCAGGGATACCTTGGAATTGTTCAAGAATGTTTTATTTTTTATATAGTCAGCATAAACATGCCGTATATATTGGTTATACAAGAAGATCTTCTCCCTGTAAATTGGACCTTCAGAACATAAAAGTAAAACTACTGTGTCATCACTTTGATGAACTGCAAAACCAGTGTTGTAGCTGCCATAACAGATGAAGGATGAAAGGGGTTTTGCCTCCTAGAGTGAAGACGCCCTTTGTAGGAGTGAGTTACATAACTGTTCTCCCTTTAAAAAACAACTTTTCAGAGAATTTTGAATTGGTTTTCTTTTCTTCTGTATATGTCTCTGGAGCAAGGAGAGGATCAAAGCATTTTTGTGTAGAAGAGCAGCATTTACACACACACACCACAAGCCATACTTTGCTTGATAACAGGGATGTTTTGAGACATGTGTCATTAGGTGATGTTGTCATTGTGGGAACATCATAAAGTGTATTTATACCAAGTAAGCCGGCTGCGGCTTCATGAGGTGATGTCATCTACTGTTGTATATGCAACACCACTGACTGAAATGTTCTTATGTAGCGCGTGACTAGTGTGTGTGTGTGTGTGTGTGTGTGTGTGTGTGTGTGTGTGTGTGTGCTGGAGTCCATAGATACTTGAAATTCTATGCAAGGAAGTTGGGGCTGGGGGCACATCTGCAGGTCTGGCACTCTGGTAATTTCTCTTTCTCTTTCTTTCCCCTGCTTCCCCCAACATGCAGGGTGGGGCGTGGGGGCCTGCAGGGAGGAGGGGGAGAGTGAGTGGTCTGGCCCCTTCCTCTGCTGGTGCATGACTGGGGTGTCATACTCGGGTCCAGGCAGGGCAGTAGGGATGAAGCCCTGTGGTAGTCTGCTTCTGGCTTTGGGGGCCTGTGAGGCTGAGGGCAGGCCGGGGCAGGGTCAGACAGCCCCATGGACAGCAGCGGGGAGGGCCTGAGCACAGGTGGGCCGGGCGGAGGTCTCCTGGCTTTAAGGAGTGGAGGGTGCGGTTACTGGCCTGGTCTCCAGTTGGGAAGGAAACCCTGCTAGGGCTCAGGCTTTCAGTATTGCTCTGCTTGGGCCCTGGTGGGAGCTCCCAGGGGCCATATGTTCTAGAGCCTCTTATTTTCAATCAGATTTAAAAACTTTCCTCTTTTGTAGACCTAGGCACTGAGTGGGTTGAAAACTGAACAAAGCTTTTCTTGTTTGTAAAACAAAACAAAACCAGTACTTCTGGAAAATTTAGATTCAGTAACTGGTCAAAGTTCTGGGATTTGTGCTCTGTGGTTTGATTTCTTCTCACAGGCATAGTGACTTCTTGGGTCAGCGATGGCGGACCTTTTAGAGACCAAATGCTAAACTGTAACCCCAAACCCACTTATTTATCACAAAGCACCAACACTGCAATTAAACCTGAATACTGAGGTTCAAGTTTAGAAAAAAACAGCTCTACATTAACATCTTTTGTCTTAAAAGAAAAACACAGTAACACACGTGCCAACACGTGTGGCATAGGTTTGCCACCACTGCCTTAGCTCACACAGTGTGAGGAGAGTCCAGTGCCCTAGGGCTAGAAATTAGATTCTCTCTCTGATGGACAGAAAAAGTAATCTTGGGAAATCTTTCATTTGTATCGCTCACTCATGGGGAGACAGAAGAGCACCCCAAATCGCCATGCTTTGAGCTATTTTTTTTCAATTTCTATTAGTATATTCTTGTAATACATAATAAATACATTCATGGTTGAGAATTCGTACACACGTATATCACTTTCGATCCCTTTCCCTTCCCGTTTCCCTCCTCTCCTGTCTGTCTCCCCCATCCTTTGAGAACAACAACTCCGATTCATTGATTCCTTGTATTGTTTGTTTTAGTATCAATTTCATTAATTTCCACTCTGATGTTTATAATTTATTTTCTTAGTTTCAGATTTGGATCATTATTATCTCTCTAGGACCTTGAGATGCATCATTAGGTTATGTATTTGAGATCACTTAATTATTTTAATGTGTGAATTCATGGCTATTCACTGCCCTCTTAGGACCGCTTTCGTTGTGTCCCATAGGGTTTTGCTGTGTTGTGTTTCCATTGCCATTTGAGTCTAGGAACTTTTTTATTTCTTCCCTGATTTCTTCTGTGATTCACTGATTACTCAGTAATGTATTACTTAATCTCCATGTGTTTGCATAGTTTCTGTGACATTTTTTGCTGTTAATTTCTAGCCTCATCCTGCTATGATCTGATAGTCTAGTGTGCAAGGGATTATTTAAATTCTTTTGCATGTATTCAGGCATGCTTTATGACCTAAGATATGGTCTGTTTTGGAAAAAGTTTTGTGTGCTGTTGAGAAAAGATGAAACATTCTGTAGATATATGCTAAGTCCATGTGTTCAGTGGTGTGGTTTAATGCTATTTCTTTGTTGATTGTTTTTGTCTGGTTGACCTGTCTACTTGTGATAGTGGGGTATTGAAGTCCCTCACCACTATGCTTTTAGTGGTGTCAATCTGTCCTTTTAAGTCCAGTAGTTTTTGTTTTATGAAATTAGGTGCACTGACTTTAAGTGCATAAATATTTACACTTGGTATCTCTTCCTGTTGAATTGTTCCCTTTACTAGTATGTGGTGGCCATCTTTGTCTCTTCTGATCAGTTTTGGCTTTAAGTCTACTGTTTCTGAAAATAAGAGAGCTCCTCCGCTTGTTTTCAGGCTCCAGTTGAATGGAATATATCACTTTTCACCCTTCTACTTTAGGTCTGTGTACTTATTTTTGGATGAGGTGTGTCTCCTTTAGGCAATATATTGTTGGGTTTTGTTTTTTATCCAATCTGCTAGTTTATGTCTTTTGATTGGTAATTTGGGACCATTGACATTGAGAGTTATTACTTTAAGGTGTTTATTGAATCCTGCCATCCCATTGTTTTTCCAGTGTTGAATCATTTATTTTTTTCCTTTCATTTAACTACTGTTCTAATCCAAATAGATGTGTGTTTTCTTTAGGGCTCTGTGGTGCTGGTGGCCATTTTGTCTCTGTCTACAATTCTCTTAAATATCTTCTGCAATTCTGGTTTAGTAATCATGAATGTCTTTTTTATTTCTTTGTCTCAAAAAGTTTCTACTTCTCTATAGATTTTTAGGCTAATTTTGCAGGATAAAGAAGTCTGGGTCGACAGTTGTTTTCTTTTAGGACTTAAAAAGCTTCTCTCCAGACTCTTGGCCTTTATTTAAGGGTTGTGCTGAGAAATCTGCTGTTATTCTAATGAGTTCACCTTTATAGATTACTAGGTGATTTTCTCTGAGAGCTTTTAGTATCCTCTCCTTGTGCTGAATTTCTGATATTTTGACTATGACTTGTCCTGGAAACGTTCTTTTCTGATCATGGTTGTTTGGGGTTCTATGTGCCTCATTTACCTGAATAGTGAATCTTTCCTTTAGGTTTGGAAAAATTTCTGCTCTGATTTCAGTGAATACCTTTTGAGTTATCTTCTAATTTTTTCTTTATTCCTGTAATTCTGCGGTTAGTTTCTTTGAGTCACCTAGCAGCTATTGGATCCAGTTTGCAGTCTCTTGTCATTTTTAGGGTCCTGTTGAGTTCATTATCTACTACATTCACCTTGTCATCTATTTTTGACACTCTGTCCTCACCTTGGTCCAGTCTGCTACCCATGGATTCCTTTGGATTTTTTCATGTCATCTATCTCTGCTTGCTTTCTTTTCATATTTCCTAATTCTTTTCTGAAGTCGTCATTCACATCTTGTATTGTCTTGCTTAACTCGGTAGTCTATTGTTTGTCTCTTCTTTAGGCTTCTTGAACATTTTACTGGTAGAATCTTTTACCTGTTTAATTCCATCCTCTTTGAGCTTGTTAAATATCTTAGGCATTTGTTTATGTTTCTTGTTTCATATCTTCAAACATTTTGACCATTTAGTTTTTGAGTTCTTGGCCTGTTGCTTCCTCTGCTTCTGTGTCTTAGATCAGCTTTTGGGGAGCCAGACGTTTGGGTGGCATCCTGCTTCTGTGCTTGCTCATGTTTCTACTGTTTTTGCGCTGTGGGTGGAAGATGAGTCAGGGTGTAGAAACTGTCACCACCGTGATCTCTTTAGTTAGGTTCTGTCTCCCTGTGATGTGTCCTTGGGTTTGGTTATGTTTTGGTGTTTACACCCCTCTCAACCTATTCAGTGTACTCTTTCGGGGCCTTCTTAGTGTCCAGCCTTCTCCTGGGAGCTTGACCCACAGCACCACTGAGAGAGAACAAGATGAGCTTGTGTTTGCTAAGACCTGACTTCCTCCCTGGAGTTGCATTAGCATTCTAGGCTGACTTGTTCTTTTCTGAGTTGTCTTTAATTCCTCCAGTTTCTCTGTAGTTTCTAGTTTTCCTGTCAGCTCTTCCCACCATGTTTGATTCCCCTACGTCCTTTGCAGCACTGGGAGTTGAACATAGGGCCTTTGCACTGGGTTACATCTGGGATCTTTTTTTTTTTTTTTTAACTTTTTATTTCAGAACAGGGTCTTGCTAAATCATCAACTTGTCCAGGCTGGGCTTGGACTTGCTCCCCGCCTGCCTCAGCCTCCCAGAGGGCTGGGATTACAGGCCTCGTCCACCATACCTGCTGAGATATAGTGTCTTAAAAATAAATTACCACACTGCCTAATAGCCTCCCGGGGCCTCTGGTGACCACAATAAGCACAGATGGTTGGATTCCTAGAAAGTGCATGAGTCATGCCCACAGTGTTTTTCTCTGGGCAAAGATCTGACTTATTTTTCCTTCCAGACACAGCATTTACACGGCTTGTCTGAATGTGGGTTCTGTTTGTACAGCCTTGTGGTCAGGACAGCTTGGTCATCAGAGTGGTCTCTTCCCTGTGTCTTTGAGGGTGGTGGGTCCAGGGCCAGGCACCCCTCACTGCAGCCACTGCTCCATCAGGGGCCGAGTGGTGCTGGGTGAAGCTCAGGTCTTGTCTAGAGTGTGCGTAGAGTAGGCCAGATGCCCCACCCAGGGGCTCTCACACCTCTCTGCTGTTCTCAAGCACCCTCTTTTTGTATGTATGGCTTCGACCTCAGCGAGAACATAAATCATTCTTTGGGTTGATGAAACTTTCAAGGCGGTTTAGAGCAGGACTTTTAGAATATACCTTCACACACCAAGGCTAAGTGAGTACCGTAGCCCAGTCTGAAGTTCTGCTTTCTACTGTTTTAGTCACCCATGTTCAACCCATTTTCTGAAAGCATTCAATCGTAAATTAGAGAACTAAACAATTCATAAGTTTTAAATGGCACAGCATTTTGAATAGCATGATGAGATTGTGAACCTGCCTGGATATGAATCATCTTTGTCCAGTGTTTCTGTGCTATATATGCTACCCTCTCCATTAGTCCTTGTAGCTGTTTCGGTGTTTGGCTGTCATGCTGTCACACTGCTTACGTTCGAGTAATGCTTATTTTACTTAATAATTGACCTCAAATGCAAGAGTAGTGAGGCTGGCAATCTAGATATGTCAAGAAGTCATGAAGGGCCTCCTTTAAGTGAAAAGGTGGCCGTTCTCAAATAAGGAAAAAAAAAATCATATGCTGAATTTGCTAAAATGGGTGGTAAAGGGGAACTGGCTATCTTAAACTTGTGAAGAAGGAAAAGGAAATTCATGCTTGTTTTGCTGCTTCCCTGACAGAGCCAGCCGTCACTAGACGAACAGTACCTGAGGAGAGGGGTGAGGATTAAGAAAAACAACACAAACTTGAGAGAAAGGAAAGGGAGGAGAGAGCGAGGGCCTTCTCCTTCCCACTTTATTGAGCCGTTTATATATCCTCCTTCATCACCCACAGCCTCCCTCCCTTCCTCCCTTCATGATCTTGTGACTAATTATTTTTACAGAGAAAAGGTCAAATATATCTTTACAATTCCGGGAATGTTACTTTCTTGTCCAGCAAACATTCAAATCCTTTCTATATTCGTTGTTTTCTTTAAAAGTCAACATCCTTGTTTTTGTACCAGTTTCATATCCTGGATCATTATGTTCTTATCTGACTCAAGAATCTCAAGGGGCTTAGGAGTCTTTCAGGGTTGTTTCAACCCTTCGCTCTCCACACTTCCCTGAAAGGTATCCCTCTCAGATAAGGGGGAGCCCAGTACTCCCGGACATCTTATGGAAGAGGACACCCAAGTGGTGTCCTTGTCTTGGGGTGCCTGTAGTGAATTTACTTAGGAGTACCTGTGCTTTTTGACTTTGAGCATTTCTGTGTCTGTTCTAGGATTGGTTGCCATAAAGAATGCACACGACATAGAGACCAGGCTCAACGAAGTGGAGAAGTTGCTCAAGATGATCATCAGCATGCCCTGTAAAGTCAGTACCTGGGGCGGGGCCTGGTGGGGGCGGGGCCTGGCAGGGGGCGGGCCTGGCAGGGGTGGGGCCATCCACTTCCAGATTTCACAGGCTTCCATCCTCCCAAAGAGTGGACCTACATACTGCATGTCACTCAGCCTTGTGGGCGACAGGGAAGTGACAGACATGATCAGGGGAAGGGAAGACTTCTGCGGGCTGCAGTGGTCTCCTTTCTCACCTCTGCTCACAAGCCCAAGCCCCATCTCACCCCATGCAGGTGTGTCAGGGTCTTTCATACCCAGGGCACTGCTGTGACAACAGACACGTCCAGACTTGTTCCATGCCTTCCTGGACCGACCTGTCCCTCTCTTCCCTGTGGAATGGAAACTGTCTTGACTTCCGGGTGCCGCATCTGCCCGTTCTGCCCACTCATCTGGACTGGGAGAGGAGAGGGTGCTGGTTTATGGGCTAGGCCCGAGGAAGCCTGGAGAAAGCTTGAGTTGCTAAAGAGAAAATTTAACTTCGGGAATTCCTTTTTGTCCTGCTGGCTGGAGGGCACTTTGGGCGGGGGCATTGCTTGGCCGTGGCTCCCTTGACTAAATATCTGGGCTAAGCAGTGATGAAAAGCCTTTCAGCTTCTGTTTTTGTATCTGGGAATTGGGGAGAGTGGATGCAGCTCTGGGTTCCTGAAGAAGTAGGAGCCGCTGTTTCCTTAAACCCCATTACATCCCTGCAGCCTTGCCTGGGGCCGTAAATAAACAAGAGGTGGCAGTGACTAAGGCCCGAAGTGACTTAAGCCGGTGCTGCGGTCCCGCATCAGGGTGGAAAGCACTGGGGTCATTCTCTGAGAGGCGCAGCGGTGGCGTCCTCACCAGGCAGAGATGGGCCGACTTCTGGAGCTTCTCAGTTTTAGTAATTACCGTGTTTCTTCCCAGTATTCTAGGTCGGAAGTGGTGCTCACTTTCTTTGAAAGATCTCCCCTGGACCAGGTGTTAAAAAACGATAATGTACATAAAATTCAACCCAGCTTTCAAAGTCCAATCAAAATATCAGGTAAGAGCTGCAGTGAGGGCGTTGAGCTCAGGTCCTGCTGCTGGGAGCCAGGCCCCTGCAGTGCGTTCTTTCCATGGTGCGTCACACTGTCCACGCTGGGGCCACAGGGAGACTATCAGAACTGTGAAAGCTGGTTAGAAGGTGTTCCTGGTTTTCATTACACCGTGTTTTCAATCTATATCGGCTGCCAGTTCACGCTCTTCCGGCTTCCAAAGGGCTATATTTGGGAGATCCTTTGGAACTTGCTTAAGGATGGTGTCATGCTGGTGACAGCATCCGGGTCCCAAGGAGACAGCAGGCAGTGTAGAGGCCTCTCCTCAGCTGGCACCTGGACTCTGGAACCTCTTCACAGCACAGGGAAAGTGGCGGGGGTTGGGGCCTGTGCACCTCAAGGGCTCATCCAGGCTGAGTCCCCAGCGGGATCTGTAGTCCGTGCCCCCGGACGTGGGGAAGGAAGCGCCTGTCCTTTACTCTGAGTGGAGTGGGTCCTCATGCCAAGTCCTAGTGTCTGTTTTGCTTTATTTTGCTCTACTTTGAGCAAACGAGAGAGCAGAGAGGACCTTGTGTTCTGGAGAACCTGGGCCGTTGCTTCAGGGTGACCCAGAGGCCCCTGAGTTGAGGGGACAGATGGGCTGCATGGAACTCTCTGGAGAGTAAGTCCTTGGGAACAACAGCCCAGAATGTCCCTGCCTCTGTCTTCCTGTCCCATGTTAGTCAGTGACCAAGATGCGCTCATGGGTGCTGTCTGTCCTGAAGAGCTGAAGGGAATGAGATGAAATGAAAAGTGATGAAAAGCAACCGATGTTGGGATGCCAGGCACATTCTTCCTGCTTTTCTGCAAGCACCAAGGTCAGGTTTCTGCCCTCTGCTGTTCAAGAGCCCCCTTGTGGTCTTCATGCGTGAACAGGCTGCAGCATCCAGGTCTAGGGAGGGAGGGGTCTTGAGCTCCTAGTGCAAGGTGAGACTCCAGACCATGCGGTTGTCATGCCCAGCCCCGGGGACGTCACAGAAAAACCACTGCATCCAGAGAAGGGGCTGGGGGTGGGGAGAGGGGAGGAAGAGGACCTGAGCCTCAGGTGTGCACAGGCCTCCTGGGAAAGGGGCTAGCGTGGGCCAAGGGCGAGAGTAGCTGTGGACAGCTTTGCTGGCACAGAATTCTTCCCGGCACTCGGGGTCTGCAGGCTCCATGGAAAGCCTGGATTGGGGGGCGGCCGGGGTGCTGCTGTGTGAGCTGGGGTCAGGGAAAGGTCCCCAGCCTGCTGGGTGTTTCCTGCTCTTCCCCTTGGGCCTCCCTACCGTCCCATCTTGGCTCTCGTACCAGCAGGCCTCTCTGTCTGTGCACAGCTTCCTGGTATGAATCAGTTCGGGGCAGCGAGGCCCCCGCTTGATGCTTCACTGTTCAAGTGAGGAGATGCGGGAACACAAGAGGACCTCAGCAGCGCGTGCGGGATTAAGCTGGAGCCCCTTGTCATGCCAGCCTTGGCAGAGCCTGGTCCAGGGGCTTCTGATGTTGTTGCCTCCTTTCCTGAGCCTAGGCCTCCACCACGGGCCTCTGTCAGGCTCCTGGCAAACCCTGCCTGTCCTCTGCCCCGTGGGTATTCCATTCATTTGGGAAGTGCCCTCCATGCTGCGATCTGCACTTACCCTGCCCCTCCCTCCTCTCGGGATGTCTTAGTGCCTTCTGGAGCTAAAGTGGCATTGAGGGTTGTCCCGCAGGCGAGGACGCCGGCCTCTGATTATGATAGGTAGCAGCTGTGCTCTGAACAGACTTGTCTTTTGAGACGGTTTGGTGGTCAGGGCTCCACTAGATGGCGCCAGTCGCCTGTCTTCGGGAGAACCTCGTCTATCCTGGGGCTGCAGCCAAGGTGGCCTTCGGCATTCTTTGCCCCGTGCTGATCCAAATGCTTACGGAATCCAAGACAGGAAAAACGGGTTCTGCAGTGCGGCACTGGCTGGCGGCATAAACGGAAACATAGACCTCAGCCTTTACCTGGGGCTATGGCCAGTTGCACTGATGGAGTTCAGTCGCAAGATCTGATCAGCCAGGTTTGAGGGGCCTGAAAAAAAGATAATTTTAGTTTTCACTAATCTCTAAATGAAATTAATCTCTGTGCAATCTGTTTTGTAAATTTCTATTTTTATTAGCATGTATCTGAAGTCCATAATGATTACACCCATTGTGGGGGCCGGTTGGTACATGTGCATAACGCATCTTCATTCTCGTAAAGTCCTCCTCCCCTTCTTGTACAGTCTCCATCTTAATTTTTACTACCCAGGGATGGCCCAGTTAGCCAGTTAATAAAAAACAGTGTTGCTTTGGGTTTTGTTCTGTTGCTAGAGTGCCTTAAAGATGTGCTGGGATTTGCAAGGGAGGACAGCTGTACTATGAATGCTGCTAAGGATGAGAATAAACATCTTCTTGAAAAGGAAGAGAAGGAATAGTTCACACAATGAAGGGTGGTGGCATGGGGTGGGGAGGCAAACTAAGATGCAGTGAAGAAATAGAAAAGCCCCATTAGGAGGACACACACAGTAGCAGCAGCAGTTGTTACAAAGATATCCATGATGGGGAGATGCTAAGGTTAGTGGGTGACAAGAACCAGGGTTTGCATGGTCTCCAGCCTTGTCCCTCGAGATGTTTATTAAGGACAGAGCGCAAGAGCATAGCCGTGCTTTGGAGACACTTGGCAGAACCCTGCTGTAAGTGATTCAGGCCAGCGTCCCCAGGGACAGGACCAGGACATCACACACACACACACACACACACACACACACACACACACACACACACGGTCCCGCACTGAGGACACAGCATTGCTCCTGTGGGGCTCCTCACCGAGGGCTTCACCTTGATCTAGTCCCTTGAAACCTAAGTTGGAGATGCTCCATCAAGCAAGTCACCCATGCCCTTCAGAAACGTAGCTGTCAGGGGAGACCAGGAAAGACGAGGGACCCATCAGGCTGTGGGAGACCCAGACTCAAGTGCTCATGCAGCAAGGGGTCCTGGATCAGATCTGGGGCTGACAAAGGGACGTCAGTGGGAAAGGGGTGAAGCTTGAGTGACAGAGGTCTGTGGTCGGCAGGACTGTCGCTGTGCTAATGTCCCACGTTTGCCCAGTGCGCCAGGGTTATGTAAAATAATTAAAATAAAATAAAAGCTGCAGAGGGAAAGATGAGAACTGTCTCTCAATATCTTTGTGACTTTCTGTAATTCTAAAATTAATTCCAAATACATAAATAGGTAGCTTGAAAATGAACAATTTCATGGAGGCAGTCATGTATGTGATTGAGGAATTAAATTGATGAATTTTTTTTTTGTGTGAGAGATATGAAGCTGACATCTAAGAAATTCACATTTAAAGATGTTTGAAGAGAAGTTTCAGGTGCTATAATTTTTCTTTACAACATTTTCTTCAGTTTTTTGCGTGTGTCACAACAGGTAGAATGACATTACCCACAGTAATGATAATAATTAGTATTCCTTTGTGTTTCCAACATTTGTTAAAATCTTTACACCCATCATCTCACTGAATATGTATCTGTGCGTATAGGAAGGATATTGATATTTTCATTTCCGTATTGAAAAGCTTGAGCTAAATGCTTTTGTTGTCTTGTTAAACTTTGGATAAACACTTGATTCATACAATTCTTTGTAAGACTTTTTATTTAAGTGACAGAATAAGTAAAAATACAAGCTATTGGAGAAGCTAGGCTCCACTTTCAACTAGCACAAGCACACAAACCCCTGTACATTTCACTGGGTTTTAAGTTGGCTGTGGTCTGATAGCTGTTTATGTATTAGAAGATAATTTGCTTTTCAATAAGCAAACCAGAGTCTGGAGCATACGTTCTGAAGGTTGTTGCAAACTCTCCAGCTACAAAGCTGGGGTTACCCTGGAGTTGCTCAAGATCCTGGGGCTGGCAGAGAGTGGATGAGGGTCCAGGAGGGAACCAGAGCTCCTCAGGGACCTAGCAAGGCACCACCGTGGCCTGAGCTGGAGGCCTTCAAGCACAACAGAGACACACATGGTGTCCTGGAGACCCAGCCGGCCTTGCAAGCCATTAAGCCACATTTATGTGCACGGAGGCTTTTTGTTGTAGAAACTGAGGAATGCCTTGTTGTAAGCCTATTTTGGAGGAGCTGGTGAAGATTCCATTTTCTGAAACTCCAGTGTTCATCTGTAAGAAAGATTAGGTGTGCAGGGTACCTTCAGGACTGCATGCAGAGAGGATCTGCAGTGATGACTACTGTTGGAGCTCCTAGCCACCCCCACCCCCCCACCTTCCCTTGGCAAAGGGGTGGCAGGAAGGAGACAAGACTGCTCCTAGGCTTTAAGTGCTTCCTCAGACAGATTTGGGTCAAAGTTAATAAAAACAATAAGAAAGGGCTCTGTGCTGCCACGCCTCTTCAACTGAGAAGCGGGAGGACCTGAATCTGTCTGGTTGAGATTGAGCGATTTTGAGATCTGCCGGCTCTGCTAAACCCTGCGACTTCCTCTCCCCCTCCTTGTGCCTGAAGATGTGTTCAGTGAGCCCCAGTTCCCAGCCCGCCTCCTCCCTGGCTTGCAGAGCTCCCTGAGCTTCAGCTCCCAGGACGTGGAGCAGGAAGAGAGGCAGGGTTGTGCTGGCGCAAGGACCCCTGAGTGTGACTGCCTGGGATGGGGCTGCAGGAGACCCCGGAGTGACCCCTTTTCCAGAAAGCCAGGCATAAATCCCAGCAATTCCAAATCTGTTGGATGCATCCTCCTTCTGACCTTATTGTGGAGAAGGGGAAATTTCCTATTTTTTTTTTCTATTTTTTGTTTTTGTATAGTCCCTAATTCTATGCATACGGAGTGAATTTCAAAGAACTGAGAATCTAAAATGTAGAACGATTAAAAAATAAACCAAATAGGGCCAGGGATTTAGCTCAGTGGTTCCAGCGCCTGCCTCGAAAGCGCAAGGTCCCGAGTTTGATCCCTGGTACCAAAAAAACCCCAAACAAATCCAAATATGCCAGGCATGGTGGTACACATGTGTAATCCAGCGCTGAGGGGCTGAGGAAGGAGAGATGCAAGTCTGAGCTCATGATGGGCAACATTGTGACTTCGACCCTGGCTTAGAATAAAAACTAGAAAGGGCTGGGGCTGTAGCTCGGTGTCAAGGCCCGGAGTTCAATCCCCAGTACCACAAGAAAGAAAAAGAAAAATGGATCCCTAGAAAGATGATGATAATTTCAGAAATGAAATAGCAAATCTCTTTTCAAGAATAAATTAATTTAGATCATGGTGGTAATATATGAGGGGAAAGAAAGGAAAGGAAATCCCGCTGCCAACAACAGGGCATCAGCTGCCACTAACAGGGCAAGTGGTAAATGATGCTCTTGCTGGGCGAGCCAGGCCTGAGAGGGCGGTGATTGGAGCTGCTCATCCCTCCGCAACATCTGGCTCCAGAGGGAGAATGGTGACCCCTGGACCGGAGAACAGACTGGGAATGTGGAGTGTAAGTCAACAACTTGGGCAAGCAGGACTTCAAGGCCAAGGAGAGCAGGCAGTGGCTGCCAGATGTGTTCATCTACTGAGGGAAGGGATGGAAATGTGTCCCATGGGAAATGCAAATAAAGCCTACAGCAGCTGGGAGAAAGAAGAGAGTCGAGCTACATTAAGGATGGGGGGTGTCTTGCCATGTTGTCCATTCTGTCCTGGAATTCCTGGGCTCAAGCAACTTTCCTGCCTCATACTCCCAAGCAACTGGGGCGACAGGCACACAGTAGCACACCTGGCCACCCTTGTGTCTCCTTAAGTTGGCATTCCATGTGGGTGGGTTCAGAATCCACTGAATTCAACCAACCACAGGTCAAAAATACTGGAAAAAATTGCTTCTGTACTGAAGATGGACAGAGTCTTTCCTTAACACTATCCCCAAAGCCCTGGGAAGAGCCTCCCCCGCCGCCGTTCCATGCTCCTAGGGCAGAGAAGGTGAGCCAATCCCAGCACCCAGAAAGAGGCTCCCCCGCCCCCATTCCAGGCTCCTAGAGCAGAGAAAGTGAGCCGCGTGGGCGCCAGAAGCACCCCCCCCTCCCACCCCGTGGAAATGAGAAGACATGTAAACAAGCCTCAAAAACAGATTTCCAGATCACCTACAGCAACCCCAAAGGGAAACAAGATGGAACAATCTGATCCTAAATCACCTGGACTCCCTGAACTGGCAACAAAAGAGTATCTGGAAAAAATGAAATCAGAAATAATTTCTCAGATAACAGCAAAGATTGTGCCCATAGTGCAAGATATGATTAATAAATCTAGAGAGGACACAGATAAAAAAAATAGAGGATCTGAGGAACATGATGGAATCCATAAAACAGATTCAAACAGATTTCCAGGAGATTAAAAACTCCATCAAAACTCTACACAGCAGAATGAACCAATGTGAGGACAGAATTTCAGATATAGAAGGTAAGATTGCAGTTAGTGAACAGGAAAAGAAAAATTGCTTGAGAATTGTAAGGGACCATGAGAAATCAATCTAGCAGCTGCTAGATGATGCAAAGAAGAATAACAAGACTGATTGGAGTCAATGAAGAAACAAGAGAGAGTGCAGATGACATAAAAAAGCTGTTCACAAAAGTAATGGCAGAAAACTTCCCAAGCAGGGGACAAGAACTTGACATACAGATAAGTGAGGCTCCAGCTAGCCTTGATCAAAAAAACTCTACACATAGGCATATAATAGTTAGGATTCCAGAAACCCAACAGAAGAACAAAGTTGTACAAGCAGTTAGAAAAAAGAAACGAATCACATACAAAGGAAAGCCCATCAGAATCACAGCAGACTTCTCAATGCAAACCCTCAAGGCAAGAAGACCTTGGAGTGATGTATTTCAAGCCCTAAAGGAAAACAGCCTCCAACCCAGATTGATGTATCCTGCAAAACTGTCTTTCAAAATTGAT